>RQTK01000005.1:199200-371700 GCA_003991915.1 Elysia chlorotica | reverse complement strand
AGTGAGATTTTTTTTCTTTCCTTTTAATTACTTAAATTTGTACCAAGACAATTTCATCTCTCCTTCATTTTTTTTCCTCAGAAAAAGACTTACTCTTAAGTGCAAATGCTTTAACATCTTTGTTGTTTATACAATTGTTCTACGAGGCTATAATTGAAGTACAACATGAAAAAAAAAAGACTGAAAAGTTCTAACTTATGATGCTTTTTGAAATGTCTAAATCTTTTGACTTCCTTATGTTTAAAGATTTAGTTTTTGTTGTATCAATATTGACCCTCTGTAATCTTATTCATCATTCCATAGGCTATAGAGTAGACAATGCAAGACTTTTTCCTACTATTCCTTGGCGTGGATTCTGTGGGAACAGACTGCCAACGCGAACAAGTTTTGTATCTACTCAGAACTACATTACCATTCAGTTCAATGCAAACCCTGTGGCAGATCAAAAGAGTGGTTTCCGCCTGACCCTCAAACAGTATCCTCGCAGAAATTCTGGAGCACAGCAGGAATACTTTGGAGGTAGAAGATACTTTTTAAGCACATTTAACTATAAAGTGGATTCTGCCTGTCATCACACTGCTCAGAAAGAGGACTTTCATGGTCTATTATTTTTAGACAAAAGAAGGAGCTAACTCAAAATTGATATTGTCAACACTAGTTATTTTTCCTGCTGTCAACATTTACTGTTGTGGCTTGTCTTTATCCCAATTTCTAAGTTAACCCTTTAAAAACTTTAGGGCCTATATATCAGCCCATTGGATATGGGCATTGAGCTAATAGATAGGGAGTTGCTGAAAGGGTTAGATATGTTTATTTTTTTAGAGATATAATGGTCTCATATAGATCAAACAGATCTTGAGCAAGTACACTAAAATACTTGACTTAGGATTTGTGATACTGTTATTTTTTAACATAAATTTATATAAATTTCTTAACAAAAACTTTTCTAAATAATTATATTATGATGAATTACACCCTAATCTTTATTTTTTAACCAGGATGGAATGATGGCACTTTGAACCAAATGCAGATCGATTGGTCAGCTCAGGAGCAGATTCCAGCAGATTATAGACCAATTGAAAACCCAACATTTGATTTTGAAATTGATGGAATTGGTTGCTATGAGTGTGATGGCTGTGATCGAGACTTCTTTGATTCAAAAGATATTGGAATCACCACTAGAGAGGGATGCTACGTCTGCACCAAGGAATGGCTACAAGGTTTGTACATCTAGTAGCAGCAAAAAAATTTAGCTCAATTTGGTCATAGAATCAATGCTTTTTGTTGAGGAAAGGTTTTAAATCGAAGTTCTCGTGTTTAGCCTATTCATTGTGTTTATTACTGTACGTTAGTCCTTACTGGGAGTGGGAATGATGTTTATGACATGCTCTGTGTTCTCTTTTTGAGACTGTGAAAATTGGAGTAAGTTAAACATTATTTGTTGACACACATACAAGATTGAAAGAAGCATCAGATGTTGATATGTGTCTGAGGGATGATCTAAAAAAATGTGTTATAAGGCTGTTGAGAAATATGATTTTTTTCTAAAGTTGCAGGTATGCTATATGGTTTTTTATACATATCATATATAACATTAAAATAATGGTCTATACTTGCAAAACACCTATGCTCTGAGCCAAAAAAAATGTTTTTAAAGTATGCTTCAATCTTATGTCAATTATCCTTTTTTTTTTTTTTTTTGTCAAAATATGTTCACAGGAATTGCTATGGCAAAAAGACAATGTTTGTCTCGGAGATTGTACCAAGAGAAGATCTTAACTTTGCAAGGTGACAAACAGTATATAGTGTATAATTATATCTAAAATGTTCCATTTTAAACCTATCAATGAAGATAGGATTTCAAAGCATCTTCAAATGGTACCTAAAGCATATCTTTATTTTTATAATGCTGTGCTCTCATGAGTAAATGTGTTGTTTTCTCCAGTTAGGTCCAGGTCACTTTTTTTCTATCTGAGTCATGAGACCATTTCCTGCATGCTCAATGAGGAATCAATGTGCCCAGCAAGTTTTATTCTGCAGTTATACACCTAATTTGTATCTTTTAGTTCATGTTAAACAGATGATATATTTTGTTTTAGATAGGAAATACCTGTAAATTTTAAGTGGTAAGAGATTGAAATCATCTGCAAGCTTTATTTAATTGTATTTTCATAATGACTGATCTACGCTGCAACAAATGTTTTCAGTTGGCAAGATTTAGTTTTCTATATGGTTAATTTTTTTTTCCGTGTGGGAGTTGTGAATTTATCCTCTATAGAAGTTTTTGCTATCAATGAATAGTTACGAATATGTCCTCTGTAGATCAAACACAATTTTTTAAATCAATAATATTCCTTGTCTAGCAGCTTATCCAAGGACACCATGTAGTTAAAAATCTAATATTTGTAGCCTTCTGTCTGTAGATTAAGGAAACCATCAGTTTCAAGTTATCAGCTATGTTTGCTGATTGTTCATTATGATTATATATTATAATATAGAAAGTTTGCAACAGTAGCAAGCTTTTACATCATCTTTCATTTCAGCTCAAATCAAATTTGATCCAGTTTGAAAATGTTTCAACAGTATTGATTAACACTATCTCAATGAAAGTACCAGCTGTTTAATAATTTACATTAAAAGCAAAAACATTTTGGAAAGATTGTTTGATCAATATCGCAAAAGTCAGCAGATATTTAAATACTATGGTTTAATTGATTTAATTGTTCATTTTCATTTTTGGTTAACAATTTTTTATTAAAAAAATGTTTTATATATACATTTGGTACTTTTTAACCACCCATTTGGTTTGGTTTTCCTATTTTAACAGACACTTCAGGAGGGTCATTTGTGCAAGACTATCGTGGATGCAAAACATTTCTTCGGGGCACTCAAGGCACAACGTACATCAACATGTGTGTATGTGACTCCAACAAGTGCAACAAAGGCCAAAACATGAAAAGCAACAGTGTCCTGCCAGTTTTGTTGGCATTGTTTTTGTCTTTGATATTTTTTGTGTAATTTATATCCAAAAAGAAATAAATAGACATTAGACAAAATAATGACAAAGGAATAACCGACGCAAAAGGTCTGGGTTCAAGCCCTGGCGATTTGGCTCCCTACTGATTGGGTCGGTGTCAGCTTAATGTGATCGGCTGAGACAGGAGTCATGGTATCCCCTCAAAAACAGTGTGTTCCTAGTTTAATTCTTGAATAAATATATGAGGGGTTTTTTTCTCCTCAAGTCAGTCCACATAGTTGTTTATAAGTACAGACAGTTTTTGAGTTCTCTAGTTGCAAATTATTATTTATTTTTTTTTGTTTTTTGATCAAGTCAGGGATTTATTTTTTTTATATGGAAAGCACTATACATTACCATCCTTTGCCTCTGTCATCTGGTTTCATCTTGAGAGGATTATGTAGTCCTAATAAGTAGAAAAAAGAAGAATAGTACCTTACCTAAATCTGATTTTTAAATTCCAAAAAATATTGAAAATTTGGAGTCAGTTATAATTCTCACAGAAATCAAACTTTGTGACAGGGCTGAACATGTTGTTTAAATGTTGAAAAACCAATTCTTTTAACCCGAGATAACTTGGATATTGATAGTGAGGCAAGTAGAAAAATAGATTTTTGTTACTATTCTGACATTTTTATTCTTGATTCAAGAATTAAGGGACTGTAAATATAATGCAGCATTTTACGCCTTGTTAGAATCTGGACTTTAAAAAAAAAAAGTCTTCTATCCCTTAATCAAATGAAAGTTCTTTAAAATTACATGAAAAATGTTTACTTTTTTTTTAGTTTTGCCTTTTATATAGGATAGCAGTTTTGAATTGATTCAACATTTCAGGAATTAGATAAGAAAAAATTTTTTTCATTGAATTTAATTCCATGTTCGATCCCCAAAGCTCTGTCCGATAAATATTTTTTAAATCATTCCATGAAATTTACAATATCTGCGCCTATTTTAGAGAATGGATCATTTTATGATTTAATAAATTTATTCATTATCTTTGCACATTTATTCGTCCTAGTTTGGATAATGATTTTATAATTTTTTAAACAATAAGTGTCATTCCATGTTTTTGCATCTTCATTCATTCCTATAAATGTACAATGAATACTAAAACTGTGTAGTTCGTTTATAAGTAAAAAACAAACACACAATGGACATACAATTCTTTTACATTCCATTTTAAAATAATATAATAGATTGTCAGGAAATTTGGTTGTTGTTTGTTGCTATTTTTATATATATATATATATATTTCTTTTGAGAATGCCTTGTCTTTTTTTACATGTACATATACAAATATCATTTTTCTCAACTATTGTTTTTACTTGTAAGAAGCAAAACACTTTTATTTTACTTATTGTACAATTTACATTTGAGACGTGCCTATAAATGCTCTTTGTATACTATAAACATAACCCTTGCTGTATTGTGCTTGTCAACTCTATTATGTTTAGTTTGTGTCAAATAAATGTTTATTCAGAATTAAGTATATTGATTTGACATTGCTGAATGCAGGTTTAAACTGATCCTCAAAAGGGTAAAAACAACAACAACAACAAAACAAAGCCAAGAAGAGTGATTTATCTTTCTTGACAATATTATTCACCCATAATCCTTATATGTGTACTAAGTTATTGTTACGTATACTAAAATGTGTGGTAAAGACACTTTGTGAGGCATGAGTCTCTTTTTTTTTATATTTGATTTTAAGAACTCTCACTTAAGTACATTTGTTTTCTTTATAAACCTATTACAAAGAAAGGCTCAACTAGGAGAAGTTAAATCGTTGATTATTGTAACAAAACTAAAGACAAAAATATTGATATAGTTCTTGGCGTTTGTTAAATAAATAAAAATAATAAAAAAAAGGATTTCGAATGCCTAAGTTATCTCAAAAGCACTTTCTTTTCAATAAGTTTGTTTTATGTCTATGCTTGTTTCTGTATCATCCTGACACTCATAATGTAAATAGTTCTTCACCAAATTAATGTCTTTGTTGTTTGCCTGCTTTTACTTAGTTACTTCAGTCCACATACTTTAAGAGTGATGAGGAGGTTTGTATGAATCAAGGCTCATGTTCCTATTTTACACTAAAAGTAACAGTGAAATAAACTTTTTTGTTTGTTTGTTCACAATGTTTATAATAATTTCCTTTATTAAGTTCAATGTCAACGTCCTAAACTTTGCTCAGAAATTAAAGGAAAACTTTTTGTATTGTCTTTAGGTTATATTTATGTATAAAATGATAATAATAATAATAATAATAATAATAATAATAATAATAATAATAATAATATATTTGTGAACTGGTGAAATTATTATCGTCTTCTCCGCCATAACTACTCAAGGTACAAACTTGACATTTAGATATATTGGTACCTTGGAACTTTCTGAATGCCTTAGGCGGGTTTGTTTATTTTTCACGATGACGCATAAAGCATTAATTAGACTTTAGGAATTGACATTGATTCGTCGATCAAGCAGCCATTGCTGTTTTTGATTTCATTTAGCTGATCGTAAGTGAAAGCGGGCTAGGTTCAAATAGGTACGGGGCTCTATTTCAATAGTTGAGATTTCTTGCCGTAATTATCATTGTTTTCTTAAACCCATTTAATGTCAACACCACCACTTATAGATCTATATAGTTGTTTTTTTTTGTTTTCTTTCCGTTCGACATGTTCACGTGCGGGCTCTGCTCGGGTTATAATGCCTCAGACTGAGTTCCAGATCTATCGAATGGGGAGTTTCGGGGTTTAAAAACATTCGAGCGCAGTTTAAACTCTATCTCGATCTACCTCGACTATCATCGAAAAGAGGATAAACATGGATCTAAAAGCTAAATCAAATAACTAGATCTAGACTTCTACTACTCATAGATCTACACATATTTTTTTTTTTATTCTTTCCATTCAACATGTTCACGTGCGGGGCTCTGCTCGGGTTATAATACCGGTACTGAATTCTAGATATCGAAAGGGGATCTTTCGGGGTTTTAAAAATTCGAACCCAATTTAAATTATAATGGACCTACGTCGACTATCATCGAAAAAGGGGGTAAAAATAGATCTGAAAGATTTGTTATCTACAAATAAATCCTGTAAATATCCAAGCGTGAGTTATCAAGACTATTGATGTGCCCTTTTAAGTGGTGCACCCATTTGTATCACATTTAATTTGTTTAGCTTTTTTTGGCTTTAAACTTCTATCGCTACAGGTATGTTTTACCATTTTTAGTTGCGCACAGTGTCCCAAAATCCAAGCTTTATTTATATTAGTAATAAGTCTAACCTTTAAAAAAAAGCATCTTATATCCGTACTGTGTCCCAAGACCTAAGCGAAGCCGGGCATCCCAGCTAGTAATAATAATAATGATGATGATGATGATAAAATGATGATGATGATGATAATAATAGTAGTAGTAGTAGTAGTAGTAGTAGTAGTAGTAGTAGTAGTAGTAGTAGTAATATTAGCTCTGTTTCTCATTTTATGTTGAGTTGGTATTAAAGTTTCTGCGTTGTTTTTGTATCATAAGTTTCAGTTGAATAGCAAGGAAACTTGCATACTATCGAGCTGTTTGCTTGGTGTCTGTAAGTGGTAGATCAATAAGTTGCAGTGTAACGTGCATTAAGTAATTTTTAATGTTTACATTATGCACTCTGTACGTTGGAGGGGTCTTGCTTCATTTATTTTCCCTCGTTTGTGTATTTTGTTATACCTAACCTCATTTCTTTTCTAAACTCTCTCTCTCTCTCTCTCTCTCTCTCTCTCTCTCTCTCTCTCTCTCTCTCTCTATCTATCTATCCCATTTCTCTATCTATATATCTATCTTTCTATCTATGTGGGGGCAAACTGGCTCAAGAGGTAAGAGCGTTGGTCTCCAGATCGGAAGGCCCGCAGTTCGAATCCCACAGTCGGTAGATTTATCTGTCCAATTTCGTACCTTGTAACTGGTTGGGTCGGTGTCAGTAGAATGCGACCGGCTGAGACAGGAGTCATGGTAATCCTGCCGTCTCATGTGTGGAAGCATGTAAAATAGTCAGAGATCAACCTTATGCCCCGTCCATAGGCTATATTATAGTGCTGAGGTGTGACGTTAAACCAAAGAAAGATAAACGACTTGGAGTTTTTTCCTATTTACAGAGTGAGGATCATTTTTTCGATTATTGCCCCTTGGTGCTTACGGGTAATTTACAATACAATAATAAAGAAAAACAAAGGATAAACGCTTTTGAGTGGAAACAAAATAAGTTTATTTGATTATTACTCAAATTATCGTCATTTTAACGGGTTTTAATTTATAAACATGTGTTAAAATAATTAACAACACATAATATTTCAATACAAATTCAATTGCTTCTTTTTATATTAATCAACATCTGTGATGTATTGAGAGAGTAGCTAGGCAAGGCAACGCTCTCTCTCTCTCTCTCTCTCTCTCTCTCTCTCTCTCTCTATATATATCATGTGATGACATTGACATGTCGTTATCAATATAGACACCCAGATTTGTTAACCTTATTTGCGCTAGCAATCGTGTGACCATTTATATTTACTTTAACAGCATGTGAATCTTTAGCCACGTCTCCAATAACCATTATTTATAGTTCCATCTCCAGTAGTATTGCGAGTGAGCTGAAACATCTCAACAACGTGTGAGATATCGTCACACTTTCTTTACTCTTGTGAAAACCTCTCATACATTAAACCCACAAAGCAAACCATTTTTTTAAAACACGACGCCGTATTATCTCCCGAAACCACATTATAATAAGAATCTCGGCGGATTATCGCCGTTTTCAGCAAGCGCCTTGTTCCACCCCCATGACAGTTTCGTGCCGTGCTTCGTTTTTCATTTCTGTGGTTTCGGGCCTTGCGATTGGTACGACGATAACGATGACATAATCATGCTCCTTAGGTTTTCTGGTCACCCAAATGGCTCCGTAAATGTAGAATGCTATGACAGGACGCCGATGCACGCTTCTTTATAATATATCGTCTTCGTTTTCGCTATAGGCCCCGTTATCGCAAGGTCTCTGCTGTGAAAGGGGCGGGGCCAACTTCTGGCGCCCACAGACCCGCACCCTAAAATTGTTTTACCAGAACAAGGGTCTCTTTGGAGCAAAGACTGATCGGGAGAATGGTGAAGAAACGGACGGGCTAGGATTGAGCTATGGAAAGTTTGATAGGGGGAGGGGGAGTAGGGTTTTGCTAATTAATTGGAAATAGGCTAGTTTCTGTTCCCATTAAAATAAAATCATTCACCTTTTCCGGGGGTGGGGACTGAAGAGGAAGAGAGATTTGCAATCCTTCTGCTAATTAACTGGAACAAAACTGGTCTCTGTTCTCTAGGTTTTATTTTTTTAACTTCCAAAGTAGTTTCGTCAAACCATCCAGAGGGAGCCGAACTAACATCCTAGCTCTGTTTCTTATCAATTATAAATGGTCAAACCAAAGATGTAGAAAGAAAGATAAACGACTTGGAGTTTTTTCCTATTTACAGAGTGAGGATCATTTTTTCGATTATTGCCCCTTGGTGCTTACGGGTAATTTACAATACAATAATAAAGAAAAACAAAGGATAAACGCTTTTGAGAGGAAACAAAATAAGTTTATTTGATTATTACTCAAATTATCGTCATTTTAACGGGTTTTAATTTATAAACATGTGTTAAAATAATTAACAACACATAATATTTCAATACAAATTCAATTGCTTCTTTTTATATTAATCAACATCTGTGATGTATTGAGAGAGTAGCTAGGCAAGGCAACGCTCTCTCTCTCTCTCTCTCTCTCTCTCTCTCTCTCTCTCTCTCTCTCTCTCTCTCTCTCTCTCTCTCTCTCTCTCTATATATATATAACACGTTTTAACTGTATTTTTCTTTCAAATCATCAGTAAGAGATCATGAGATATAGATCATATTGATAGTCCCTAAAGTTGAATAAATAGCAAATGCAATGAACATTAATAGTAAAGTTAATTGTTAGATCATCATAAAAACAACAATAAAAAATATGCATACCATTCTCAATTAAAGTCAATGTCTTCAAAGATGATATTTATGTGACATACAAATCATCTGTACAATTTAAAATTATCAAATGTAACACAGTGTAGCAGTATAATAACTGAAGCGATAGTACATTTCAAAACAAGAATATCCTTGACGGTTGCAACATTGTCAGGCTACAAATGTGATGCTATGACACTTATTTGTGGAAGATGATCATCAAGAAGACAAAAGTTTGTTCTGATTATCAAAATCATAAATTCTAATACAGGAAGGCACAACATTTAGATGGGCAGATCAACTGAATGCAAAAAATACATTACAAAGACATACGGCAAGAAATTATTTTATTAATGAACATACCTCTGCCCCTTCAGGTAAAGACCTAACTTTCTGTTGAATGGCTTTAAAAAGACGAGCATTAAAGCCAGGATAAATATTAATTTCTCTCATGCATTTCCTCAAAGTGCTTACAGATGGCAATAAAAATTTTTTTAAAGCCTATAACACTTTCTGCTTGCATGATACAAAGATAAAGCAATAGTTTTATCATGGTAAACCATCTTCTTCCTAATTTATTCTTTTCTACCATGTGCAACTGCTTAATCACAAAATTTGCACTTTCTAGGGGAAGGGAATCTCTAATAACTTGACATGCAATTTGTCTTTTCTCTTCTTGGGGTTGCTTGCTTGGGGTTCTTCTTCTTAGTACTATTTCTTTGTCTATAAAATCTATTTTGACTTGTTTTGATCTTCCTAAGTAGGGTCTTGTGATAGGGAGATTCAGGCTCACTCTGATCAGTCATGTCTGTGCTCATTGTTGGCTCAGTCTCATCTGTTATCAAGGTGGTTTGAAAGAAAATGTAATTTCTATTATTCCATGTGAAATAAAGCTTCCATATAAAGCCTTGATCTAGTCACCACATACTATAATAAAACACAGACAATAAAATTAATGTCATTTGCCATGATTTGGCTCTAAGCTTATCAATCTACTCTACCGTAGATCTAGCTAATGAAACGGGAAACTAGATGTAAAATAAGGAGCACATAATCTTACCTTTCTTCGTCTTGTGGGAATTTATAATACGAAAGCTTTTTTTCTTTGCAATGAGGCTTGTTTCGACTATTAGTGCAGTTTATTGCACCACAAAAATCACCCGAGCATTGCCTTTTCGTCGACATTTTCCAACGTTGTTTACATCGGTTGCTGCGGATTGACCCGTATTTTACCAAGGGACATCACTCTTAGAAATCCTCACCTAATTTCACGAGTAGAATATCTTTCCTTCAATTATCTTTGGTTAAACCAACTAAAATCAAAATCTCTCTCTTTCTTCCCTCTGTCTGTATATCTGTTCTCTCTCTTTGTCTCTCTTTATCTCTACCTGTCTCTTTCTGACTCTCTATCTCTCTTATCTATCTACCTATCTCTCTATCAACTCTCTCTCTCCCTCTTTCTTTCTCTCTCTCTCTCTCTCTCTCTCTCTCTCTCTCTTTCTATTTATTATGATCTCTGCCTCTCCCCTCTTACTTGTGCAGAATTAATTTAAGTTTTGGTCCATTGCCTAACCATTCAATCCTACCATCATCTTCCACCATATAACCATGGTCGGCTAACACTAACAGTACAGGTGGTGATTTATTGTTTCTCTGTAGACGCGGAATTATATGGCATGTCCAGAACATGTGGGCCTATAGACACTAGGAATATAGAAAAGTTAATTGGAACAGGTAATAATTTAATGTATACTTACCTTGGGCAATCGAGGTAAAATTATTATATTAAAGCTATATGAGGGAGAACAAAGTCTGGGCATAAAACACTGTATAGGTACGGTGGGATAGGGGCAGAACACTGCACTGTTCAAGAATGGTTGTTAAAATGCAGCTGATGATGAGGGTACAGACTGTAGGTGGAACATAAGACAACTGCATTGAATTGAGAGATGAAGCAATAGTCATTGTTTTGTTCCTTTGCCTTCTGTAGAATTAATGCAGCTGTAACTGTTCCTCATTTGGCTTTTTAAAATTGTCTCTTTGCATCTGTCTGTCTGTCTGTCTGTCTCTCTCTCTCTCTCTCTCTCTCTCTCTCTCTCTCTCTCTCTCTCTCTCTCTCTCTCTCTCTCTCTCTCTCTCTCTCTCCTCTCTCTTATACAGAATAATATACGGGCGTAATTTAAAGTTTTCGCCCAGTGTCCAACCATTCAATCTTACTACATGTATGTGTCTACCATTTGAGTTTGGTCCGTTAACTGCACAGGTTGTCAAAATAATTTCTGTCTGTGGACACGGAGTATAATGGCATAAACTTTGTACATGTAAGTTGTTCAAACTGTACCGTGCAGCTATCAGTACAACATAATAATTATTATTGATGGTATGTATTGTTTTTTTATTTATTGTACCCACTGTGTACTCTGAAAACAGATATGGATGAAAGAAATGTTATATGAAGTTTTATGTTGTTGTTGTATAATTATGAAGATTTATCTTTGAATGTTTTTTCCGAATTCTTAATTAAAGAAAATAGTATGGTTCTGAAATTAGGCTACACTTTTGTGTAATTATGAAAATAAAAATTCAATCACGAAACAAATAGGTTCTTAAAATAATGAGTTCTGTAAATGTTATGTGTTAAAAATGTACTCTTATCCCAACTTCTGAGTGAATATTATGGCAACTCTGAGCTTAAAAGGGTTTGCAGTGTTAGCTTCCATGCATGTATATGCATTATACCTTAGTTTACAGAACTCAAAACTAATTCAATGTGTTGCGGAGGGTGAAGTTTTATCGGAGAATTCTTACGTCAATACTGGCTTGGTCTGAGGTAAACCAGACAAATAAGTTGGCGAGGCTGTTTCTTTCATTGAAACGTGCCATTGACTGTTATCACACAACAAGAGATAAATAATTGGCTATAACCGATTCGAGCTACTGGCAGCAAAACTGCATACAGAACGTGTGTAGCTCATTAATTACTTTTCCGAAACTATGTGCACGGCCTACCAGTATAGTAAGCGTGATAGTGCTAGCTACGGAGGCATTTCCTCTTTCACAATTGAAATAACGGAGTGGACATTCAAGTGAGAAAATAATACCAGTTGTAAGTAGCCTACACGTAAGTAAGAGCCCATTTACATAATTAGTAACTTGGGTTTATGAATTCTGTATGACACAGTTATTAACATATTCACCGACACAATCATTTCAGTAGCCCATGGGTACAAATTCGAATAGGTTGTGTAAGGGAAAAAAACATGTGGTGTTTACCCCAGCTGCTGTTGATAGTTAATTTATACCTCAACCTAAGCTGAAAAACATTGTTAGGCGTAAGTCTTGGAACCCATCCGAGATATCGCACAAATGTCGACATAGGACGTTAAGAAACCAATCAATCAATCAATCCATCATTTTAACCACTCTGTCTTTGCATAGAAAATGTAAAATTTTCAGACTTAATCTTGGCACCCGTCCACGATAAAACCTAGTTGCCAATGATGGACTTTAAGAAATCAACATTTTTTGTAATTATTTAAACGGCATTTCTTTTTACTATTATTGTAAAAAAAAAAAAAGTGTACTTTTATCATTAAACCATCCAAAAAACAAACAAACAAACCAAACCAAACAAAAAGTGGGTGTGTAAGCACAATTTAGATAAGGAGAAATAAATAGTATCAAGGGAGCAAATATCAAATTCTCCGACAAAATACTATGTTCTTCACCTTTCTTCTAACGGCCTACTCACCTGTCTTCTAACTAGGCCTACTCGGATCTACCCACAGCTGTATTTTGTGCAACATCACATTCACACTCACACACACTTCAAAGGTATTATTTATTCATTCATTAAAACCAATGATTATTTATGTAACAAGGTTTTTAATTTTTTTTTAATTGCGGGATTCTTTATGTGTCGAAGAAGAAGGAAGAAGAAAAAGAAGAAGAAGAAAAAGACGACGAAGAAGAGAAGAAAAAGAAGAAGAAGAAGAAGAAGAAGAGGAGGAGGAAGGAGGAAAATAAGGACAATAACAACACCAACAGAAACAACCACAACATGTAATAACAGCAATCACAAAAACCAAGAATAACACAGGGCGGGAGGACGAAAAAAAGAAAAAGTTGAATGGGAGGATGAGTGAGGGGGCAAAATAATAGACTAAAGGAAGATGGTCGATTCTTGAGTAAAATGTAAGTACCTCGAGCATTGTCAAAATCAAAATGCGTTCGTTGTTCATTTCAAATCGGAATAATTCGCAAATTTTGGTATCGTTTTTATATGTAATTCGAACAATAAAAATAAGGATGTTCGTAAAAATAAAGAAACTGCATGGCCCCTGCTGATGAAATAGATTATTTTGGCTTTTTATGTAGGAGGGGCCAAGAGGGTCAGAGGTCAGGGTGATAACCACGTTTTTGAAGTACTAGGTCTAGGCCCAGTTTCTATTTCTAATAAGCTTATCCTTCTAATTCTGGCCTAATCGACTGAATCGACTCTTCCCGAAATATTTGTATATTTCTCCTGTGAGTTTGAGTACCGGTAGATTCTAGATCTCTAGTACCTAAATGGTCGCTGATAGTGATACGAATTTTCGATCCAATTACATTGCCAATGAAAATTGCTAGATCTTTATCTAGATCAAGGGCTCTGTAAGCGGGCAGGGGTAAAAGTGCTCTAGATTCTAGGTGGCTAGATGTCTAGATCTAGAATCTAGATATACATTCTAGAGCTATTGTGAGAAAAACATTAATTTTTGTTCAATTAAGTCGAAGGCAAACCACTGCGAACTGCGATGTATAGATTCTAAGCCTGTAGTTTTATAACCTAGATTTCTCTTTATTATTTATTCCCTTTTTAAAAGATAATTATTAGTCTAGATATAGATTTTAGGCCTAGATCTAGATAGCTAGACACCACACACCAATCCAGCTGCTGGTGTCGATAAACTAGATCTAGATCTAGTTCTACCTCTGAAAGGAGCCAAGTTCGCACAGTATTTAAGCATGACAAACGTCACCTATTTTGGCAAATTCACCGAGCTCTTATTTTCAAGCAGCAATAGATCAACTAATGTTAGGTATGTTCACACTTAAACTTAAAGGTGGGGTGCACAATTTTATACAGTTCTGGGTGGATCTAATCTAGATAATAGATCTAGAGTTAGACTGAGAAGTGTTGTTCAAATTTTGCCATGCACTAGATGAGTAGATCTAGATCTAGCTAGATTTCAAGTCTTTCAGTCCTCTATCACAACTGTTCTACTTCAGACAGTTTTTAAAATGATCTTTTTTTTTTTACACTTACCGTAAAGCAGCTCCATCAAGTACTTGGATTGTGAGTCCAAGAAATGTTCTTTTTGTTGTAGATTTCCAAGTCACAGTGACAAAGTAGGTTCCAGAGTATGAATCGAATACCTGTAGCCTTTTAAATTTAGAAATGCTTGCACCAGGATGCTAGATGATAGATCTTCTACCCTTCTCCGTCTTAAAGCATTTAAACAAAAGTCTTTTAAAGTGAATAGTTGCAGAGATCATTCCACAAACTGTTTTTGCTGCTTTGATGTCAAATTTTTCCAGGTTTTGCTATGCAGACTACATGTTGTACAGTTGATTTTTTGTCCAAATTTTGCTATGTACACACTTAACATTATATATGAGTGTTTTTGTTCAAATCAAATTCTTTTGTCTGACCGTCGAATACAGCTAAGCTCTCTCTCATAACTTATTTTTTAACTTTTACTATTTTATGTAAAAGAATCAGAAAACAAAGCGTTTAAATGCCCATCATTTATACAGAAACACTATAAATAATAAATTAATATCAAGCGTGACTGCATTTATTATAGCAAAATTTAAAATCTGGACAGAAACACCATTGTTGTTGTAGAAATTACTTTTTTTTTCTTTTTTTGATTGAGAATATTTTCTTTTATTTTAAAATTATTGTAAAGGATATCAAACTTTCACTGAGTTTCAGGCTGGAAAGTATGATTGAAGTCTTAATTATTTATTAAATTCAATGGATATTAGTTCAAGTGATGCTGTGCTTCTAAAATATGCACCATGCCTTGCTAGAAGACTTTAATGTAGAATGTTGAAATCATCTTGAATGTTTTTTACTTTCAGATCTTGGATAAAGCTGTCTTATTCCAGAAGATTTTGTGAATGTTCTGAGAAGGAACTACCAAACCGTCAGCCACGTCTACTTCATCAAAAACAGTTTTCACACATACTTCAAAGGTATTATTTATTCATTCATTAAAACCAATGATTATTAATGTAACAAGGCTTTTCATTTTTTTAATTGCGGAATTCTTTATGCCTCGAAGAAGAAGAAGAAGAAGAAGAAGAAGAAGAAGAAGAAGAAGAAGAAGAAGAAGAAGAAGAAGAAGAAGAAGAAGAAGAAGAAGAAGAAGAAGAAGAAGAAGAAGAAGAAGAAGAAGAAGAGAAAGAATGAAAATAAGGACACTAACACATCAACAGAATCGACAACAACAACATGTAATAACAGCAATCACAAAAACCAAGAATAACACATGGCGGGACGACGAAAAAAAGAAAAAGTATGAATGGGAGGATGAGCGAGGGGGCAAATAAAGGAAGATGGTCGGTTCTTGAGTAAAATGTAAGTACCTCTAGCATTGTCAAAATCAAAATGCGTTCGTTGTTTATTTCAAATCGGAGTACATCGCAAATATTGGCATCGTTTTTTAAATGTAATTCGAACTTTAGAAATAAGGATGTTCGTAAAAAATAAAGAAACTGCATGGCCCCTGCTGATGAAATAGATTATTTTGGCTTTTTTTATGTAGGAGGGGCCAAGAGGGTCAGAGGTCAGGGTGATAACCACGTTTTTGCAGTACGAATTTCTAGGTCTGGCCTGATCGACTGAATCGACTCTTCCCTAAATATTTCTCCTGTGAGTTTGAGTACCGGTAGATTAGTTCCTAGTAAATGGTCGCTGATAAGAATTTTCGATCCATTTACATTGTAAATGAAAATTGCTAGATCTTTATCTAGATCAAGGGCTCTGTAAGCGGGCAGGGGTAAAAGTGCTCTATGTTGCTAGATCTAGATACAGATCTAAATCTAGAATCTAGAAATCTATCTAGATTAGATCTAGAGAGATCTAAATCTAGAGCTATTGTGAGGAAAACATTAATTTTTGTTCAATTAAGTCGAAGGCAAACCACTGCGAACTGCGATTTATAAATATAAGCCTGTAGTTTTATAGCCTAGATTTCTCTTTATTTAATCCCTTTTTAAAAGATAATTATCAGTCTAGATCTAGATTTTAGGCCTAGATCTAGATCGAGCTAGACACCACACACCCATCCAGCTGCTGGTGTCGATAAACTAGATCTAGATTACTTCTGAAAGGAGCCAAGTTCGCACAGTATTTAAGCATGACAAACGTCACCTTATTTGGCAAATTCACCATTATCTTATTTTCAAGCAGCAATAGACCAACTAATGTTAGGTATGTTCACACTTAAATGTGGGGTGCACAATTTGATGCAGTTCTGGATGGATCTAGATAATATAGATCTAAATTTAGACAAAGTGTCCAAATTTTGCCATATAATTATTATGCACTAGATCTAGATTCTAGATCTAGATTCTAGCTAGATTTCAAGTCTTTCACTCAGTCTAAATAATGGTTGTTTATATTTATCTAAAAGATGTCTATGACTCTATCACAACTGTTCTACTTCAGTTTTTAAAATGACTCTTTTTTTACTCTTAGGCTACCTTAAAGCAGCTCCTTCCAAGAAATGTTCTTTCTGTTGTAGATTTCCAAGTCTGACAGTGACAAAGTAGGTTAATTAATGATGTCAGGAATCCAGAGTATGAATCGAATACCTGTAGCCTTTTAAATTTAGAGCCGCTTGCACCAGGATGCTAGATCTTCTACCCTTCTCCGTCTTAAAGCATTTAAACAAAAGTCTTTTAAAGTGAATAGTTGTAGAGATATGCAGACTACATGTTGTACAGTTGATTTTTTGTCAAAATTTTGCTATACACACTTAACATTATTATATGAGTGTTTTTGTTCAAATCAAATTCTTTTGTCTGTCGATCGAATACATGTACGGGCTCTCTCTCATAACTTATTTTTTAACTTGTACTATTTTAAGAAAACAAAACGTTTAAATGCCCATTATTTATACAGAAACACGATAAATAATAAATTAATATATAAAGCGTGACTGCATTTATTATAGCAAAATTTAAAATCTGGACAGAAACACCATTGTTGTTGTCTAAATTACTTTTTTTTTCTTTTTTGATTGAGAATGTTTTCTTTTGTTTTAAAATTACAATATTGTAAAGGATATCAAACTTTCACTGAGTTTCAGGTTGGAAAGTATGGTTGAAGTCTTGATTATTTATTAAATTCAATGGATATTAGTTACAGTGATGCTGTGCTTCTAAAATATGCACCATGCCTTGCTAGAAGACTTTAATGTAGAATGTTGAAATCATTTTGAATGTTTTTTACTTTCAGATCTTGGATAAAGCTGTCTTATTCTAGAAGATTTTGTGAATGTTCTGAGAAGGAACTACCGAAACGTCAACCACGTCTACTTCATCAAAAACAGTTTTCACACAGCTCTCATTTTGCACCATCTTTTTCAACCATGTCTGATTTAGATACGATAGGAAAAATTGCTGCTGCAACTCAAGCAGTAAATGAAAATATCAAAGCGGGTCAAATTGTGGGAATTGGCAGTGGCTCAACCATTGTGTTTGCTGTTAAAAGAATTGCTGAGAGAAATAAGGTAGAAAATTTAAACCTGATTTGCATTCCAACATCATTTCAAGCGCGTCAACTGATTCAAGAAAATGGCCTCACGCTAGGCAGCCTCGAGACAAATCCTGAAATAGATGTAGCGATTGATGGCGCAGACGAAGTGGATAGTGACATCAACCTCATCAAAGGTGGTGGGGGCTGCCTCATGCAGGAGAAGATCATTGCATCATGTGCCAAAGAGCTTTTTGTTATTGCTGATACTCGAAAGGACTCGGCAACCCTTGGAACAAAATGGACAAGAGGCGTCCCCATTGAGGTGCTGCCCATGGCATACAGACCTGTGCAGCTAAAGATAGAGCAAATGTTCGGAGGGCAAGCAAACCTGCGGATGGCCTCAAATAAAGCAGGGCCAGTTGTTACAGATAATGGCAACTTTTTGATTGACTGGATCTTTGAGGGTGTGCAAGACTGGCACAAGGTAGACAGTCATCTGATGAATATTCCAGGAGTCATCGAGACAGGCCTGTTCCTCAATATGACAAAAGCAGCCTACTTTGGTAGCCCTGATGGCAAAGTGATAGTCAGGACCAAATGAAAAATCTTGAAATCTCAGTCGTTGATTTTATCACACTAATGTTTTATCTACAGTAAGAAATCTGATTTTAATTTTTTTGTTTTATTTTTCTTTTTTTTGTTTGTTTGTTTGTACTTGTATAGATTTTTAAGAGAAAACCCAACACCTCTCAAAAAAGAAAAACAAAACCGCACCTCACAATGATGTAGAAAAAAAAAATGGGTATAAAGTTGCCTCTTTGAATTTTTAACTTGCATGAAAAACATTTTATGGATTTTATATACACTTTTAAGTCAAAGTTTAAAATGTCTTCCAATTTGCATGTTCATTTGTTAAATGTAAATTTGATATATCTAGGAATTACTGTTTTGTTTCTTACAAATAAATGCAGTGCATCTATGCCATTTCTGTGTTTACTTAGGCTTAGATCTTTTTTTAACTCAGGAATGATGAACAGTATGATATCAACATTTCATGCCATTTAATTGTACTGGAATATTTTTATCTTGTCTGTAATGTAATGATTTTTTTCAGGGCAATTTTAAAGAGCTCATTTATGTCAAATTGGTCTAACCCTGTGGATAGACAGATGTTGAATTGCTTGAATTTTGAAAAATGATTTGCTGAAAAAACTTATCTCCATTAGACCAATTTCACTTTTCAGTTTAACTTCATGACACTCTCTTCACTTCTGGGTAAATCTCTTTATTTTAGCTCTGTACATTTATGTCATTTCTGTTTAGTTGTATGTCATTTGATTTTATTTTGTATATATAAAAAACAAAAATAAAGCTACATGCATTTAATACATGATTATGATTTTTTTAGATTTAATTTCTGTTTATTTGTTTTATTTCATTTAAATTCTTTATAAAATTTACATCTATGAATAGTTTAAATTTGCCATTTACATGGATTTATCTTTGAGAAACATTCCTTCAATTCAAAATATGTCTTTGCAGGATACTGAAGGTTGAGCTTGAAATTCCGCATACTTAAGCCATAAATATTATGTAGCACAGTGGTAGCTTTCTTATAGTATTAACACAGCTGACAAATTTGCATTCTCTGACTATTAAACTAAAAATTCTTATAAAATGTGAAATATTAGGATTCTATGGACATAACTGAACTACATGTATTTATGAAGGAGAAAGAGGATAGATCACAAGCTTATATTAAGTGTTTTGTGTCATAGTATTTTCTGGATGGTATGATTGTTTTTTTTCTTGCGGTCACGATCTACAGTGTCTCTGACACAAAAAATATTCTCTTCTACAATGTATTAAACCATAATTATAAGACAGAGAGTTAATGTCTAAAGACTATGCTTTCTAATATTTTGCCATATTTTTTAATTTCTTATTTTGTCAGTTTCTCTTTTCTGTAATATAATTTATTTGTTGACCTTTGTAGGCGTTTTTGACAGGCATTTTTATATTTCATTACTTAAAGTTTATACTGTTGCTTATCATTCATTGATGAAAATGTTTTTGCCAATCACAAAATGAACTGTAGCGTACTGCAAAATATTTGTTATTGATCTTAATTATTTTCAAGCCACATGTCCTATTTCCTCAAATAAACTACATAAAGCTCAGAACAAGAATACAGCTTTAAATTCACAAGATTATGTCATTGCCAAGATTTTAATTTGTATTCTTCTCCTATGATTACTGTCGCAATGTAATTTTGCCTTTTTAATACACATTGTAAGATCTTGACTATAATTTTGTTGTTGATAAAAGTTAATATTGCAACAATCTCTTCATGTTCACAGTATTGTTTATAAAATATTCACCAAGTTGAAATTATGCCATTAAAACCTGATGGTGAGTGAGTTGCAAACAATCTTTACACTTGTTCTCTAAATTTCTAATTGAGTACAATTACGTAGACCTGGAATATGGCCTATTTGTTGTTGCTTTTCGTTGTTTGTTTTGTTGTGGTTGTTTTTTTGGTGTTTTTATAAAATTAAATGTATTTTTTTAAATCTGATTCAAATAGTTATTGAAGTTTGTAAACTTTTTTTTTTTTCTTAATGTTGTTGTTATCTTCCAATATGAAAAACATCATTTTAGTACATTAATCTGTATCAATGTTCCCGTTGGTCGACCATTTTTTATTATTGAAAATGAAATGTAGTTTTTATTTAAATCTTTTTTGTACTAATACACATGTAAAATGATTTGCGTTTTTTGTTGTTGTATTGCATCATCAGATTCTACAACTATTTTACGTTATAAAATCAGAGGTAGTCAGCATTGGTAATATAGGTGTAGAACACAAGATGCTATGCAAGTGACACAGGTTCAGTTCCCAAGTAATGCATTGTTATGAAGATAAGTGGTCCAAGTAAGGAGTGGAAAGTTTCTTCTTTGAAGATTGCAGGGCCAATTGCCTCTCCTGCCAACCTGTTTTTAATCTTCTGTTTCAAGGCTATTGTTAGTATAATGTAACTGATCCAACCTCTGGTATCCTGCTCTGGGGACCTATAGTCATGTATAATCTTTTTGGAGACAAGAACCTAGATGTTAAACTAGATGTTAATTTTTAATGTTTGATTTTATTTCCTGATACAGTATTCCTAAAGACACATTTATGAGTCCATTGCATTTGATTACATCCCTTATTGTTTTGATTGCATTGTATTATGATTTTTATAAATTGTTTGTATACCTTTTACTGCCCGTCCATCTTGCCTTCTGGGTCAACTATTTTCAGTGTCCCATTGATTACATTTCTCATGTGGAAAAGGGCCTTTTTTTTTCAAAATCTTACCAGCTGAGAGGTTTTCCATCGTTTTTATTATTTAAAATTCCAGACACATTGTAAGTGCTAATGTATGCTTTAGAATGGACTTTTTTATGGCATGAAATACATGTATTCAGAGCAAATCCCAAAGTGTACACTATAGTATGAAAATGTTAATCTTATACACAGCAAAGCAGTCCTAAGGTGTACACTATAGTATGAAAATGTTAAATCTTATACAGAGAAACACAGTTTTTGTGAAATAAACAACAGGTAGACAGAAATCTATATTGTGTCAGAGTTATTTGGAGTGTTATACATTTGTATTTTACCCATTTGATACCACATTCGTTCTGCTACCGGTACTAGGAGAAAAAAACCTCAGTTATCAAATAGTTTATCACTACATGTACACAAGTTGAAGTAGCATGCTTTATTATTTTTTTTATTATTTGTTGCTTTATACATTTTGTTTGTTTGTTTTGTTTTTTTAGAATCCAAGCTGGAATACTAATAATAAATTACATTTATTTAGCGATTTCCATTTTCAGAATATTAAAAAAAAAAAATACTCACAAAATAGATTTAAAAATACCAAATACATGTAATGTAATTCTAGTCCCATGAGGAGGTGCCTGAGCTGTGAGCAGTACTATTTTAAAGGAAAGTAACGCATTACAATTTATTGAGGTCTATTTCGGAAGCTTCCCTACCTGCATGATTCGTCTTCTCAACTCCTCATACTTTGTCGCCGCTGCTCTTCCTCCGAAAATATTTCCCGTTTTCACACTGCAAAACTATTGTTCAACTTCTACATTTACTTTGTCTGTCTAATAATTTATGTCACTATAATAAAAATTGTATATTTATATCCCCTCTCTCTCTCTCTCTCTCTCTCTCTCTCTCTCTCTCTCTCTCTCTCCGGTTGCACTATAGTATTAATAATTATTATACAAAAAAATATTCTAAATATACCTTACCTTTACTTAGTTTGATAATTATTATGGTAGCATACTACATGGCTGTCAGTGTATGCATTAATTTTTGTTGTGATTCTGAAAAATTAGTTTTTAAAATCGTCTTAATTGTGATAAATTACCGAGTTCATATTTACGTCGCTAATCTTATGTAACCGTTTTTGTTGTTTTTTTTAACGTGGAAGAGCTCAGTGGAGTACGATATCCGAGGTTCGAATCTGAGCTGGCTCCTTGTCTCAATTCAATTGATATAATTCTTCGTAAAAAAAAAATTGTTACCCCTACTGTATATTTTTTTTTCTATTTGACAAAGCCCCATATAGGGTCTGGTCCATTTTAATTTTTTTTTCTTTTTTTTTTTTTTCTACCGATATAAGCATACTTATAACATGGTACTTGTGTACATTATATTGCTTCCCCTGTCACAATTCGTCCATTTTTTTTTTACTGTTTGTGTTACTGTTAGCTCTCTTTTCTTAACGACCCTTGGTCTGACCCCTGCCCTGACAACTATCAAAGGGCAAAGTTCTGCCTAGACGTTTATTGCCATACCGTGACGTGACACAGTTGCTCACCCAGTTACACTAACACAGTAACATCAGTAGAAGCTGAGTGAACATTTACTGCTTACTTCAGCAATGTGTAGGCCCATTCTATAGAGCAGCCACATAATGATGAAAAGCCAGTCCCGCTACACTCTTGTCTGCCGGAAACGGGCAATTGTCTCGGCATCTTCACTCCTTACTACCCTTGTAATAAAATGGACGTGAGTCCAGCTTTTCTAAGTGTTAATTATGTAAAAAAAAAAAAATGATTTAGAAACTTAGTAAGAGGACTAACCGTATACAGCCCCTACATACCTACTTGGTACATGTATCAATAACAGCCTGCGAACTTATCGACAGACTGACAAACTGCTAGAGAAAAAAAGAAGAGAATAGGACGATTCAGAGAGGCAGGAAAAGGAAAAAAAATGTCGCACAGTGGTAAACTGGTATATTAACAGAGAAACAAAACATGTATTAGCCGTAAATCACCGGCTTTCGGAAACGAACTGGGAAAAAATTCAGCAGATACATACTCTATACACTTTATTTTCCCGTCTTGGTTTGATAATGGTAGTGTTTTCTTGCATTTTTGTCTAGTTGTATCACTATTAGATCATCATCATGAGCAATTGATTCAACGTGCTGCTTTGTTTATTATTGTCTACTATATGGTCGACAAAGATAGATAACATACATATATTTATTGGTAGGCTAAAACGTGCGTTACAAATTTATGATTTATCAGAACTATAAACTACATGATACATCGCACGATGATTCTAGATGCTGCAACCAGGAAACAAAGTCCATTATCGGTATTGGTAGCATCCCGACGTTGCTAGATGGTCAGCATAATTCATGACTAGCCTTACTTCCCCGACTTCCCCTGGCTTTCCAGAAGAATCGGAGGCGGGGCGTCAGTTGATATTCGAACGTGAGAGCTGCTCGTCAGTCTAGATTACATTTACAACCGACTGAGCTCCCTGGCCTTGCATGACTTTCTCGGATATAATACATTCTGTGTACCAGTACTGGGAAAGCTAATCTCTAATGCCTAAATTCACTGTACGGCCGCAACATTTACTGGTTAACCGTTAAGTGATAAGCCTGTAATGTACCATTATACAGTGTATAGACTAGATAGTCAGGGGCGGCTATGTACGTGTTCATGCATACACGTGCACTTTTTTGCGCAAAATTTGACATGTAGTCCGGGTACATTGTACATCATTACACGCGCATGTACTTATGTAGGCTAAGACTTTTGATGAACGAAGGTAAACTTTTCTCTTAAGTCTTATGCTTGGTTCAACTTTTCTCTGTGTTGCTTTTATTTAATATTGGGCTTGGAAAACAAGAACACGTTGTGGGATTCTAACCTCGTCGTTAGAAAAGTCAAACGTAATCTTTTCTATGCTGGTTCTATTCTGAATAACATGAATGTACTGCTTGTCTTTTGAAAATGAGCAATGCCTCAGGGACTCTGGGATAAATTTATCTTTCCCGACAGTGCCAACACCAGTGAGACCTTCTTTTAAAAAATTAATGCTGAGTTGAATGTTGTAAAGAAGTTATCAACGGTGACATTTCTGCCGCTCACGTAGCATGGTTCATTCAGTTTTACGACACAGTTCTGTTCTCTCCGTGGTTCTGGTAGTTGACCAACCTTGCCCAAGTATGGTACTGGTAGGCTTCTGAGGGGATAGCTAGTGTCAGATGAACATAACGAGAAAAACTGGAGACCATAATTGTTTGTTTTATTGGGAATGTACATCCGAAACTTGCATCTCCCTCGGAATGACGCAAGCTGCTCATCGGCGTCCACATTCAACAAGACCTAAAGTGGGATAGGTATGTTCACCATGTCGTTACAAAGGCCATTCGAACCCTTGGGTTCCTGTCTCGAAATCTCCACCAATGTCCACAAACTGTGAAGGCCCAAACTTATGACGCAATGGTTAGACCCATCTTAGAATATGCCTGCGCTGCATGGGACCCCCACGACATAAAGACTCTTTAGAGAAGGTCCATAAGAAAGCTGCACGGTTTGTCACAAGCTGTAGATCAAGAGAGCCCGATTCCATGACGAACACCATGTACCTCCTGGGTTGGAAACCACTTGAGCAACGACGAAAATTCACCAGACTCACTCATTTGCACAAAATCGTGACTGGCAAAAACACTACTGTGAAAGTGCCACAACACTTCATACCCCAACCTTCCAAATATCAAACAAGAAACTACCATTCAAAAAGATTCCTATATCCCAGACAAATGCGCACAAAAATAGTTTCTTTCCAAGAACTATCTCGAACTGGAACGAACTTCAAAGCAAGATAATTGATGTTGAAAGTACAGACCTGTTCAGAAAGGCAATAGATGATGAGCATATAGTGTAGGCGTTAGTAAACTTTTGTCATATATGATTGTATTGTCTGAACATTTGCGACATGGGCATGTATGCCTCTTGCATCTTAATTAATACGAATACGAAAAAAAAGAACCAGGAATGCTGTGTCTTTTTATGGATCTTTCAAACAGACCCCAAACCACAAATGGGGAGGGGGGCAGAGGGTCTTTCACTTTGCGCGTGGACTGCATGTTCTTGTCACCAAAACGTAAACAAGCTAGCAATGTCACCAGTTTATTGTAGTCAAAGACTGAAAGAGTGATCTTACAAACCCTGATCCCCAGACCTCATGACTGCCTTTATGTACATTTTTATCTATGTAAAATGTTTTGGTAACTAGTCGCACAGGTATTGGGGATAAGTATGTTTGCTATACATGTATATTTATAATATGTCTGGTTGACTGGTCACCCACGAGTGGGGACTATGACTATGAAATTTTTCACACCCACACAGACATAAATTTTGAACGATATAATCAGTACGGTATATCACTAAAACTTGTAATAAACCTTTGTATCCTTACCTCTTGAGGCATATCTAAGTGGGAAAGTTATTTGATGCTATAGTTTTAACAAAATTTAATTTTGAATACATTTATGGGTGACCAGTCACCCAGGAGTTGGGGCGAGGTTTATTGCCGTTAAGAAACGGTAGAGATGACTGCAGCCAATCTTCAGCATTTTTTAATACTGTTAATCATTCTTTGGCTGGCCATTATCGCCACTGTTAGAAATCTAACAAAAAAAACTGGTTGTTTAGATCATTTTCACGTGTTTCCCAATAATCTTTGTTTTCTCGTATTTTGCTTGCTGACATCCCTATCAGTCCTCCTGAGAACGTTAAGTTTTTTTTTTTTAAAGACATCAACCTCAATCTATTTAAAATACTGTATTACATGTAATTTCTATGTTAGCTAGCCTGTAATATTAGTACATAGAACAGGATATGGCAACTAGTAACAATTTGTGTGGGGGTTGGGGAAAGTCAATTAAGAAAAAAATTAACTGTGTATGCACTCTACTTTAGCTGCCCCAGTTTAAACACACACACACACACACACACACATAAAAACATCCGCTTTCTAACGCGTGTACGAATGTTCACTAGAATAAGAGGGTCCTAATTATCCTTGACAAAATTTGTATGGACTGACACACACACACTCTCTCTCTCTCTCTCTCTCTCTCTCTCTCTCTCTCTCTCTCTCTCTCTTCTCTCCCCCCCCCTCTCTCTCTCTCTCTCTCTCTCTCTCTCTCTCTCTCTCTCTCTCTCTCTCTCTCTCTCTCTCTCTCTCTCTCTCTCTCTCTCTCTCTCTCTCTCTCTCTCTCTCTCTCTCTCTCCACACACACACACACACACTCTCTCTTCCTCTCTCCCTCTCTTCCTCCGTTTCATTCTCTCTCTCCCTCCACCCCACCCCTCCAATACATACACATCATCACTCTGTGACTTCTTGTTTCTCTCTTTCTCTGGCTGTTTCTCTGACTAAATCCGTGTTCACGTACTTACGCATTATTCTATAGGCGTGTCCAGAGTTTGTACGTTTCCTTGAACGTTCCCCTCACCCAGAATGTACAGTTTCCTGCGTCCAGATGCTCACAGCGTACAATAAACAGACCGCACCCTCTCCACTTCAAAATTGTGTGGGTGATCTGGTCCAACCAGAGTATCTCTGGTCCAACAATAGAGCGTGCGGCTCCTTATCAGAATGTTGCGGGTTCGATTCTTAATCACACTACCTTGTTCTGTACTGGTTGGGTCAATGTCGGTATGTATAATGTGATGAATTAAACTCTTGAACAATACACCCTCGGACGCTATCGCCGTGCAGGGTGTTTTTTGATAACATAAGAATTGGACGTTAACAAAGATCACTTCAACACCGGAGGCGCCGGTTACTCAGTTGGTAGCGTTTTCACTGACGAGCAAGGGGGTATGTGGTTCGAATTTCATCTTGTGCCACCCCTCCCGTATAATTTATTATTCTTCTGTAAACAGAACGTAACATTAATTTTTATAAGATGTAATTGTTAGTAGGCCTATTGATACGGCCCAAAGTCAATCTTCGACTAATAACAGTAACTCGCCTCATTTAGCATTAGAATCTACATGTATTATTATTTTGATAATGTTGATATAGGATTCTTTCCAAGAACAGAAATACATGGAGTTGTATAAGATGAAAATCAACAAGGGTATGAAATTAAGCTACGTGATGGTTATTTTCTCTTAGGCCTGCCTACGTTCTTTTCTGTTTGGACATGTGAATGGAGAAAAAAGGACATAAACTTTTTGTCTTTTTGGTGTGGTCAGGCCTAATATTATTTCGGTTTTTTAACAAAGTACTGCGCTTGTATGAGGAGTATATTAACAATTCTGGCTTCATTTGGAAATTTCAAGCAATGTTTGTTGTACTCGACATTATGTTGAACGTGTATGAGAGATAAGTTTGGGTAAGGCCGTTGAAAACTATTTGAAAGATAGTGCTCTCCTCCACTTTTCCTTTCGATTTATCTATATCCCCCTCTATGTCTGTCTGTCTATCTCTGTCACTGTGCATTGTGTCTCTCTAAGAGTCTAACGCCGTCTGTCTCTCTATCGGATGACTCTCTATCTACCTTTTATCTTTATTTCTATCTATCTATCTATCTATCTATCTATCTATCTATCTATCTATCTATCTATCTATCTATCTATCTATCTATCTATCTATCTATCTATCTATCTATCTATCTATCTATCTATCTATCTATCTATCTATCTATCTATCTATCTATTTATCTATCTACCTATCTGTCTATCTAATATGTTTCTTTCTGAAGTTTTAATTCACGTGAATTGCCGCTGCCGTGTATAATATAAACACTCGAGTGCAGACTATTCCAGGTCAAGTTGCTGAGAAATGCAGTTAAATCACTCTTGAAAATAGTTATTACGTGACAAACCAGACACCCTTTCATTAACGTGAAGTAGGCGGTAAACACTTCCACGAAAAACTTTAACCGGATTCTTAGGTAATTAAAATGATAATTGACTTAGTGCTATTTCATATTTATGGAGAGTTGGGAACAAAAGCATCACGGTTTACATTTTGATACGAATGAAGAAGACAAACAGAAAAGCAAATGAAAAGAAGAAATAGAAAGGGTTGAAGGTGAATGTACCGATTAAAACTAAATAAAAAACAACTTACTTTTTCCTGACGCCGAGGAAATGAAAGGACCTGTTTGGGTGTGTATGTGGGTATTGTTTTTGTTTCTTTCTTTCTACCTTTTTCGTTGTTTTTTCGGGGGAAATGGGTAGGGGTGTTTAATGAACCATTACAGTTATACTGTACTGCCTTTTAACAACTCCCTCTGATATTCTACACGTATTTTATAGATAAAGGAGTTAGTGAAGTGGGTGAATTGGATTCTTAACGCACAGCATCAACAGCAAGGCTTTTCGTGGACGGGTCCCAAGACTAAGGTTTTACGTGCTGCCACAGAAACCAGTGCTTGAACACCAGGGCTGCTCAGCTGATCACATTATACTAACACCGACCCAGCCATAGAGAAAAGGAAGTAATACATACATGTATGTGCGGTAGTCTTACCGTGTATTTGGTCTTTTTATCTTCTGTTCACCAAAAGCAGTTTAATTTTTTTTTCACGCAGAGATTATGTAATATGACAAAAGAAAAAGGGGGAAAATAAGGTGAGGTGGTGGTTTGGGAACAATTGTTCGAGCTTACACAAAAATAAAGCACAATAACACCCTAAAGGTTATCCTAACGACAAGCTTCGGTGAGTTTGATTGACAGAAAGGTAGAGATTGTCAAGTGCATTTTAGTGAATGCACAGAAGTGAGAATGAAAGAGATTATGTGCTCTCTCTTTCTCTCTCTCTGTCTCTCTTTCTCTCTCTCTCTCTCTCTTTCTCTCTCTCTCTCTCTCTCTCTCTCTCTCTCTCTCTCTCTCTCTCTCTCTCTCTCTCTCTCTCTCTCTCTCTCTCTCTCTCTCTCTCTCTCTCTCTCTCTCTCTGATATAATTATCTTTTTATGTGTCTCTCGGTCTGTTATTAGTATCGTTTTCTGTGGCTCTATGTCACTCCATTTTTTTATGTGTCCGTCTCTCTATCTGCGTGTCTGTCTTCTCTCTCTCTCTCTTTCTCTCTCCCTCTCTCATGTTTGTTAATGAGTCATTGAGCTCCGAAGTCCCGAACCGTAAACAGGGCGCACCGGGCACAAGAAAAGGAAGCATAACAGGAGAGATCCGTCAGATCGGCTAAAGCACTTAGGATCTAGACTACGTCGCAAAACAACGGGTCTTCGCCTGCTACCGTCTACGCCGTGTTCGCATTTTTCGTCCTGATTTTTATTCCTACTATCAACGTGCACCGCACTATGCTGGTTTTCTGTAAAGAAGATGAAAAAGATTATAATTTTTATATGCCATCACATCCAAGCAAAGATAACTATCAGTTTCACCGTGGGAGAGTAAGACTATAAAAAAAGAGAGAAGAAAAATGAAAAAGTTATCCTTTAGTGGTGCAAAAAAATCTCCATTATTATTTTAGAAAAGAGTAAAAGGCAAATAGGGATGCGGGACAAAAAAGAGAGGGGGGGGGGGGGGGAAGGGGGGAGGGGGGGGGGGGGGGGGGGGGGGGTATGGAGATGCGTGAGTGGGGTGAGGCAAGGTCCCAGACTGTGGTCGCGGGCGTAACGCGATCCACTCTTTCTCAATCTAAGCTTAACAACACTTTTTGTTTTCCTCTTCTGTTTTTCTCATTTTAGGAGCAGCGAGAAGAGAAGCTAGTCAGTACATGGGATTTCAGCCAAGGCAAAGAGTGTTTCGCTTTCTCTTGTGCGAGACTGAGCGTGTGAGGTAGACGCACAGTGCGTGAAGCCGTTCTTCTAATGATGTGCAATGCAAGATGCGAGTTTGTTGCTCTGCGAAACAGAAGTGATGATAGACACCGACAAGATGAAACGTTAATGATTTAACTTTCTCAATCTTCAAGCTAATATTAAAAAGGCAGATACGGTGGGATAACGTGTTGTGTGCTGCACTTCACTCGACAACTTAACACTTTTCCTTTTCTTTTGCATAACTTTTCCGGGATCGGTAATGCTGTATAATTTGACTTATCGTGCGCTAAACTATACAGTTATACTTATACAACGTAATCCAATGTCATAAACTAAACAGCCTTAAATTAATTTATGGTAGCATCAAGATTACATAATATGCATACATCTACTTAGATACTCCTCAGCTTTCTGTTTCACAGCCGAAGCAAACCAAAAGGTGGGGGAAAATATAATCTTCTGTTCCTACCGCGCTGTATGTAGGCTTACGGCCTGCTGACTCCTCTTCAGTTGAACATTGACACGGATGCACGAAAACAGTGCGAGGGGTGCACAAAAGTGAGAGCTGGCGCGGATAATGATCTAGATCTTCATAGCCCCAGGGCCAGATACAGCAGATAGGATCAGGATTCTGCCTTTTTGTTTTCATTTGTTCACATCCAGCTTGTGTTTTCGGGTAATGTTCGAAGACACGTACCTACTCGGCATTTGGTTATTTCGTGGGTTTTCACATTCTTTAGGCGCAGGAATTATCAGAATTCCAGTACAAATTTGAGTCAAAGATGTACATGTAGTTTGTATGCTTAGAATGACCATGTGTTTTATTTCCTTGGGATTTCACCCTGGATAGTGACTGAATGATTCCAGAGTGCATAAAAGTAATGCATGGAGTTGACTGTCATGCTTTTAAGAAAACGGTAAGTTTCTGTAATTTAACATGCTCTTTTAGTTGTGACAAGGAATAAATAATAAGGATAGTTCAGAATATCAAACAAATAAGTTGTGAGCCAATAACAATTAAAAAACATTATGATTATGCTGTGCGAAGGCGTCTATCATTCTAATCAAGAATGCTTATCTCATCTACCTTTCTTTTCCGACGCTCTCTCTCTCTCACTCTCTCTGTCTCTCTCTCTATCTCTCTCACTCTCTCTCTATCTCTCTCTCTGGGCCTCCCCCCCTCCCCCGCACGTTTCCATTATTTTCCCCTATGATTGTGACCCAACCTTACCCCCCGCCCCTTTCTCGACTTAACATAAGAGGTGTAGAATGCCATTGTTGGCATATTTGTAAACAGCTGATGTGACATTGGCAGTTTGCAACACAAACACAAACACGCGGTCGACCAAACAAACAAGCACATCTCAATCAACATTAAGGCTAACACAGCATCTCAATCAACATTAAGGCTAACACAGCATCTCAATCAACATTAAGGCTAACACAGCCATGCTGTGCACTATCCAAATACACCTTTTACAGTGATTGTTTATTCCATTGATCACGTACCATTTCATAGACGAATTTCTATCGTGGTATTTTTTGTAGAGAATGCTTGCAACATACTTTTCTCCACCTTTTTTTAAAAAAAATGTGCGCTGCAAAGCTACGTAACAGAATAAAAAAAGTAAATAAGAAAAGAGAAAAGAATAAAAGAAGCATAAATAAATATTGGAAACGGAGGATGCAAACTGAAGAAAAACAAGTCAGCAAGGAGACACACACACACACACTGTGTATGTGTGCTTTTTTTATTTCAGGCATTTACTGGTACAACTGTGTATGAAGAAAATCGATATTTGCCAAATCTGCCTTTTTCCATTTCTCCTGTGACGGAAGCATCTGCCATGAGCCTCTGATCAAAGCTAGTAGGCTTATCGACCTACCTTTTATTATTGTTTTTTCTTTCTTGTTTTTAACGTAAACGATTTATCCTCGAAATTATATGTTTACACTTAAGTGTGATACTAGCAGTAGCTTCTCTCTCACTTTACATTAAAAAACAACAACATAAACATGCATATTTTATGTGAATGCCAGTTATGGCAGCAATTAGAGCACTGTTATTAATATGATGACTCATGCTGTAAAGGTCCTATATGCGGGTTGCGCCCATCCTGCATTGCAACGGCGTTGTTCATTGAGAATGCACTCAATAGGTGGACTGGTCTCACCCCTGGCCTATGAATCACGGTAGAAGGATGCTGTATGGATGGCACCAGGATGTGGACCTCAGTTCTAGGAAATACATGTGTATGTCTGTTTCTTCACAAAATATATTGTCAAATACTATGCACTATTGTACTTTTGGGGAGAATAAACTTCTATGTTGGTTCTATCATTATACTGTGAGAAATAGAAATGAGAGAGAGAGAGAGAGAGAGAGAGAGAGAGAGAGAGAGAGGGAAAGAGAGATAGAGAGATTAGGGTGTGGAGGGGTAGGGAAAGAGGTGGAGAGAGGGGGGAGAGACAAACAGAAAGAGAGAGGGAGAGAGAGAGCGAGAGAGATGAAAGAGAGAGGGAGAGAGATAGAAAGAGAGAGAGAGAGAGAGAGAGAGAGAGAGAGAGAGAGACAGAGAGAGACAGAGAGAGATTACACAAAATATTACCTTCGCAGTTAGAATTTTTTGAGCCCCACAAATTATGGGCTTAGAAGTATGAAAATTAGTTCTTGCGAGGTAGACCTGAAATACGTTTTTGAAAAATGGCCGTGTTTCGTTATTCAAAATAAAATAAAGTTGCTTAATCTGTTTGAAAGACGCTAAAATAATTACCTTCGACAGGCGGAAGCGGCGAATTGCCAAAACAATTATTATCCAGGTATACCGAGTTTCTAACTGCGTAGCCTACATGTACTTTGTTCTGGCAATTTTTTCAAACGTAGCGAGGTTTTGTCATGTAAAAAATAAAACGTTCTGTAGGTTATGCGCTTTACCATAAATCTTTAGTGTTAAATGTGTATAGTTTTCCTGATGAAAATAATAATGATGACAGGGAAAGGGAATGGGACATTTCATAATTATGTGTTATGTGTGATATTTATTATGTGCACTATTTTTTATGCATACTTTGGCACATGATTCACAAAAAAAGGAGATTGTAACAGAGGTTGAAGAGAGAGAGAGAGAGAGTTAGAGAGAGGGAGGGAAAGAGAGAGAGAGAGAGAGGGAGAGAGAGAGAGAGAGAGAGAGAGAGAGAGAGAGAGAGAGAGAGAGAGAGAGAGAGAGATTTTCAATTCATACTATAGGATAATTTATCTGCCAAGACTGCAAGTACATAATGAGACATGACTGCAGTCTGTTAATATAATAATAATGACCAGGTCTCCTGCAGACTCAACATACTGTCGTATCAATTCTTAAAAACGTATCCGCCTTAAATACTTGTGGAGGTAAGGCTTAAGCAGCCGCTATGTGACTTTCTGTGTTACACGTGAGCATCCCTCATCTGGGGGAATAAGTCTGGAACTCGGGCAAATATCGAGTTGTGATACCGATCACGATCATGGTTTCTCTGGTTTCAACACAGTGTGTGACAAGCGGAGATTACCGCAAATAAAAAGAAGTAAAAAAGAACGGGTTTGCAGAAAAATAAGTGGGAAGGAGGAGAAAGGAGAGGTTAGAGGAGAAGAAAGGTGGGGGGAGGGGGTGGCGCTTTTAGTCTTGGAGAGTAGGATGATTGCGTGCTCTCGTGTCACTTAATGATTAAAGCAAAGTTGGTGGTGGTAATTATAAGACTTTAGTCACTGCAGTGTAGTATTAAGGTGGCCGCCTGGGCTTCCAAAGTATAATACTTTATGGATCAATCCTGGGTTTCCAGAGTATTACACTTTATAGATTGACCGTGTAGTTGCTGTTGACCCTATTGTGGTGGGCGTGAGAGCATAACTGATGAGTCAGACTCAGAGGCAGCTGGGCCCTGTTGGGATCGCTTCTCTTGTTTTGAATGTTCGGTTCTCTTGTGTTGAATGTGTGTGGCGTTGTTACTAGCTTTTAGGCATTTTTATCGCCGTGTACGTGTTTGCGTGCTTTATACTCTGTTGCCTGAAAAAGAGAAAAGGAAAAAACTTTTTTTTTCTATTGCTAGCCCATCTGCCATTAAAATCTCTCATTGTCGCGGACGAATCAAGCGCAACGCAGGAAAGATGAATAATATCGTGTTCCAATCAGAAGAGTGAATTTGAAGAATGACTAGCCTGAGTGAGAGAAAGAGAGAGAGAGAGAGAGAGAGAGAGAGGGGGGGTGAAAAGGGTGCGAGGAGAAGAAAGAGAGAGATAAAGAGAGGCAGACATAAAAAAACGACAACTGTCTGCAAGGAATTTACAGAAGGCTTGCTGGGTTATTGTACAAAACGCGGTATAGAATCCCCCGGGGTAACCTAGAAGAATTTCTAGCCTGAGTGAGAGAGAGAGAGAGAGAGAGAGAGAGAGAGAGAGAGAGAGAGCTATGGGGGGAGTCTAAAAAAAAGGACTGGTTTCGCTGAAACAAAAGTAAATTATTGTTCTCTTTAAAGAATCGTTCCTACGGTTAGAATATCTGAGTTTAAAAAAATTATTATAATAAGCATCACTGCTGGACACACCCTTCACCGAAAGTATCGGCGCCGTTTCATATAATCTGCTCACACGACCACTCCCTGGCCTGGCCACTAGAGGTCAGTCAGGTCACTAGAAGCTACTAGCTGGACTGGTCAGCTCTCGCTTAATTGGTTTGCGAAAGTAGACTCTGTCTTTCTTCTTTCTTCTGTGCTTCTCTTTTTTTCCTTTTTATGGCTTCAGGTTGCGCAACGTATGTCTATGAACGTCAAGTAGTTCGTCAGGATCTAGAGACACTTAACTTCCGAATCTCGTAACGATAACAGAATGTCCTCGTACACGGTGGAGAGTGTTGTAAAATCGATGAAAAGAATAATGATTAAGTCAAAAGGAAGGGTGCAATGGCGTTTGGTGTTTTTGAGTAGGAGTAATTTAGACATGATGGACACAGAAAACACCAAGTCTTGTGTTGGATCCTTTTTAAAATGAGACATAGCCGAAGAAGCAAAATTGAATGTTAATTTTGACTATTATATGAGTATTATTTGGTTGTTTTTAAGGTTTTTGTATGCAAGGGGGAATTACATTATGTGGGAATCCAACAATGTTTTAATATTGAGGTGCAAGCAGTGTTCCTTTCAATATTGTTATGACTTTGTAACACACGAACTATGGGCTCAATATGATGATTTCTTGCAAAGTATTTTTTCTACGAATTTTTCTATGAATTACCACACGTCATAACAAATCAATGAATGCAATGACTTACATCCGCCATTTAGTTGGCATTATGTAAGCTAAACACAAAGCAAACATTCATAATACAATTAGGCTATGCATTACTCATGCCTTATCCTTTATGACCTAAACGGGAGAATGGTATAGTGCCAAGAATGGTGTCAGAAGCTGAGATCGATGAAATATTGAGATCTGGTATTATGCAGATTTTGCAAGTTGTCCCATAATTATTTGTGGGTTGGTCCACTATTATTATGACTTTATTTCTCTAAGGCTGTAAGAATCTATATTTCTTTGTGATATTTTATGAAAAATATAATAACAATGATGTATGATTATAGTAGCTCTCGATTGGCAAGAAATGTTTTAGGTCAATACCCTATTTAGATCCGATACTATACCAATTATCATTTTAACTAGTAGAAAATAGGTACAGTGCAATATTAAGGCTAGGCAAACCTAAGTTTGTGATTCGACATTTTTGTCTTTTGTGAGTTTATGATGTCTTAAAAGGGGATACAGTTACAGTGAATTTCCATTGCTTATAATGCTGTCGGACTGTAAGTAGATAAAAATAATAAATAATTTAACTTGATGTTATATTAGGCCCACCATCAGTATTTCTGCCTAGTTGTGCATTATTCTATATCCGAAAAAATCGCTGTGTATGTCTTATTGTGCGCACGATTCGCCTGAAAATAGAACAGTGACGATTATATTCGGCCTCAATTGCCAAAAAATGGGGTCAGTAAACTAGAACAAATTATTATGTGTTTCCAATCTTACACACTTAATGCTCATCATCCCATACTAATTTCTTACTATGTATACAAACAGAATATTATATTATTAGCTTTGTATTAATCTCAGTATGGATAGGCCAATATCTCTGTCTTGATAAACTCACGATATTCGTGGAAACGGGAAAAGGTTACACGTAGCATCGATTGCCAAGAAATGTATCTTTTACATAAAGGTTGTTAAATTATTTAGATCCGATATTATGAACGCTATCCTATAAAGAATTGTAAATAGGCTCCCCATCAGCATATTAATTTTATTTCAGCCAAGTCAGTATTTAGTCTAACAGTACAAAGGCCAGTGTTCGCCTTTATTTCATCTCACTGAGTTACTCATATAATCTACCGAACAGACCCGCAGACGAGCAGGCTCAAGACCTGTCATGCCTGTCTCGGTTTCTGGGAGTCTCATGAGAGCCGAGATCTGTGTCAGCGGGGCAACACACTCTTGGCTTCGTTTGTAATGTTTTTAGCTTTCGCTCGGTTTGGACAAGAACCGTAGTGGCGCAAGCCGTGATCAAAATACTATGTAAACACCACACACACACACACACACACACACAAAGTCGAATGAAAAACAAGAAAGGAAAAATAACAGCTTAAAAAAACCGACAAACAAAAACAGCAAGAGTAGAAACATTCACAATTGTCTTTCTCTGTTGTTTTTTATATCGTGGTTAAAATCAAAAGTGCAACTGCTACTAGTACTATTCTCTACTAATGCCAGTGGTTATACATTGAATGTGCTGGGATAGGCCGATGTAAAGTTTTTTTTCTCTCTTCAGAGGCGTTTATTGATCGCGACGGATACGGCTATTGTAATATAATGTGTTACCATTTTCTTTCCACCAGTTATTGCGATATCGCCGACTCTCCCTGCATTATGACATTATGGTAGATGCACACACGCTCTCAGGATCACAGAGCGTGAGCAATGCATGCGACTAACACTGCACGCTCTGCCAAGTCTGCGCTCGTGCACAGCTCGCTAATTGCCACGTCTGATGTTTGTGATGAAAGCTAATGGTTTTCATAATATGTCAGTGATAATAATTAGTTATTATAATTATTTCATGTACCATTCAATTAAAGTAACCCTCTAAACGAATAGTCAGGCTTTCATGAAATAGGACATTCCCGAAGATCGGTATTTTAAAAAAGAATTTAAAGATTTGGGTATCATGGTTTGAAGCAGTTACATTTCTGTCGCTTTTCGTTTTCTTGATTTCTTTCTAATTTTTATGTTTATTTTTTTAGATAAATCTAGTATTTAAAATTAGATAGTGGCAACTAAGGCTTTCCATGCGCCGTTAAAATTCAAACTAAAATCTTTCAATAGAGTGGTACATGTAATACACTATTTCCATACATTAGTTTTAAAATCAGCTGTTAAGGTTTATGTATTGCACTTAAAAGTTTATCAAAGTTTACTCTACGTAAATCCCACGCCCGTCGTTGACGATGAGCTATCAGGCCTATGTAGCAGTAGACGTAATCAAAAGAGCAACAAATGTGTATTAACCTCTGGAGGCTGGGTGTGAATTCTGAAGCACCAGGGTGAAACCTTGTTTATATCGCTATCTTATCTAACGGTTTGAGCTCTGGGGAATGACAGAAAAAATTACTAGACTGTAATATTAGACTTTGAAAAAAAAAAGCATTTCGTATATGTGTATGTGTGTGCACAATTTGTGCTTTCTGTTAGGTAGGTCTATTATCTTCATGAGAGTTATGGGTTTCGCCCTTTTCCCCTTCTATTACAGACATAAAGAAAGCTTTAGATACTAGAAGTGGAGAGAGAGAGAGAGAGAGAGAGAGAGAGAGAGAGAGAGAGAGAGAGAGAGAGAGAGAGAGAGAGAGAGAGAGAGAGAGAGAGAGGCAGGGAGGAAAGGGGGGGGGGGGGGGGGGGGGGGGGAGTGTGGGGTGGAATGGGGAGGAGAAAGACGGAAATCAAAACGGACTACTTGCATTTAGACATATTATATAATGAGGCACACTTATCTTGACATACATTGTATTAAAACTGATGAAAAGATCACATTTTAGATCAAAATTCAGGTCCATTTGTTAAAATAAATGAATCACCTGTTTTAAATTGAGCTTTTGCTGAAAACTAATTTGTTACTTTATTGGGTTTTGCATATTTTATGAAATTATGAAGTTTACCAGTTTAGTTAGTGATGATTTCTCTACCTAGACACGGTTACTGTGTCAATAATGTAATGTCACTTCCGAATAACTGTAAAGTGTGCCCTTCTTTTTACCACTAGAACAAAATCGAATGTGAGAACAAAACTCTATTTTTTTTTTTTTTTTTCGCACCCCGAAGTCTCAGAGCGGTAAAAACTTGTTCTAAAGATGCCCGATTTTAGGCGGATAGTGCTTTACCGCGCTTCACGAACCAGAGGGAGTAGATATTTTAGCTATGAACTGCGGCACTCACTTTCGGGTCAGAGCTAAGCGCATAAATCTATGCAGTGTCTTACGGCGTGTGCTCACTGAATCGATACAACGGCATTGCATAATTCATATTCATCAGTGTAGGAGGCAAGCGTCCCCTTTGATAAATTCAATCTGGTTTTGTATGCACAAGGAAAAATCATGTCCACAGATACAACAATGGCGTTGAACAATGTATCCGATTTATTCAATGATGGGATGTCTTATGAAACGAAGACTATGAAAGTGAATGGGTGTGTGTGTGTGTGTGTTTGTTTTAATTTTTGTTGTTATTGTTTTTTGTTTGTAATCATAAGAGAAAATTTAGGGATACACTTTTGAACCGTTGATCAAAAGATTTGACCTAATGGTATTCAAGTTAATTGTAAAAGCAACCCTAGAAAATAATTTGCATACTGCCGCTGACATGATCTGGAAGACATGTCTGTGCTTTTTCCTATAGCCGTGCTGGATGGTACATGTACTAAATGATCTAATGTGGTTTTTACTTATCTTAGATAAATCTGTGACGATGTCTATTATTTGTACCTGGTTATTGTATTTGAAATAGTTATTATTAGTTTGTAAGTTACGAAAGGAGAAGGCTCAATAGAAGATAAGGCTATGGATTTAAAAACCAATTCTTGTTTATAAAAAAAAAACCCTGCCATAAGAGATGGTGTTATTTCTGTCAGAGAACACTGAACTAGCTGCACATAAAGTCGAAGTTTTTTTCTTCTTCTTTGTTATTACTTTTTCTAGTGACGCCAATTTCCAAGGGGTAAAGGTTTTGCTTGTAAACACGGTTAAGTGCCAAGGCGTTTCACACTCAGTGTTATTTTCAGACGCTCACGTAAGCTCAATTTATTTGGCATTGTGAATGGAACGTTGCCAGTTGAACTAGTTATCTGTTCCAACGAGGAAGCCAAAAATGATAGCCAAACGCTTCTTAGTTTATGTTTTTAGCTTCGAACTTCGAAAAGAAGAAAAAAGTGACTAGCGAAAGAGTGGGGGAAGGAAGAGGCAGACAGAAAATAGTGAAAAATAAGTATAGAGAATGAAGAAATTGTTGTGTACTGCCGTCGTCGGAATATTGTGTCATTTTAGATCGAACGTTATACACAAACATATAATTCTTTAACATGAAAACGCCATTCCGACTGGAGATTTCCTTCCTTTTTTCGCACACCATGTACAGTATTCTAATAATACCTTACTGTACATTGGATGTCTTTGTCTGGAAATGCCCCCATACAATTGTGGAATCTTAACAGGTTTTTCATTATTTAAGGGATAAACTAAGACTTGTTGGTCCATGTGTTTTGATTTTTTTTTCATCCCCACCATAACCTCTGAGACCAAAATATGTCCTACCACCATCTTTATCACCTGATTCTCTACTATTAAAACATGGCAACCTTTACGATCGCCACATGTAGCATCACTCACAATACCTACCATCACAACCTCCTTTCACTGAAGTCTGTATCTTGCGCCTCTAAAAGTATAAACACATAATAAAATGTATTATTTCCCTGTTCAGACCAGGATGTTTTATTCACACTCCAAAAAGCAGCAAAGCAATGAATAGCCTTTAACGAACCGGAACAACAGAAATTTCAGCAGTGTCACTAAGAGTTTTCCCGTCGTATTTATATTATTGTGCTATATCGTTTCTCTCTCATACATCGCTTCAGTTACCTTTAATAATGAAATATACATCTAGCTTATCTAATAAAATACAAGTATGGCCGAGAATGGAAAACCGGGGGATTATTTTGCTTTAAATATATGTATACTCTTTTGGGCCAGGCACGCCACACAAACACACCATTAATGAATCTTTAATGATGGCGATTACGTCTATTGATAGCCGTAAGAAGGAGAAGGAGACGGAGGAGGACACTTATAAGTTATCAAAGTATTACTTGTAAGTGTAATGTTATTTGAATCATACTATCACAAACCATGTCAATAATTTTCAAATAATGAGGGCTTTTTTCCGAATGGCTCGATTAGTATTTTTTAAAATCTCATTAAAAAAAAAATCAAATTAAATCTCTTTTTATACACATATATTTTTCAACAAAAAGAAAAGCTACCAAACTGTTGTGATTTTAGACTCATAAAGTTCCGAAAATCGTGAATTAGTGTATGTTAATTTTTTTTATTTCACCGCTAGTTGCCACCAGTATTTCTTCCTTTGGTCTTCACCGCATCGTGTGGCAGAAGTGATAACATTGTCAGACGTCAGTGTTGGGGCCCGTTCATAATATAGCCCATATATTGCTCACGTTGGGCGTTAAACCATTCGAAACAAAAAAAATGGCACCTAATTGCTTTCACTATTTTGAGGGCTTTATTGAAACATCGCAACTAACAATGGCTTATGGTGTCAATAAACCAAGATTGCAACCGTGGGTCTCTTCACGTTTTATGCCACCAGGAAGCAGCAATCCTGTACAAGAAATCAGATTTGCAAATTGCGTCGATTCCATATAGACTTGATTCTTTATGAACCTCAACCTTGTTAAGAATTCATCTACATGTATTCGATTTCCAAGTAAACTAACTTCCACTTTATCCTCAGTCATATAAAGAAATGGATAAAGAGAGGTAGATAGAGTTGCAGTGAGAGAGAGCTAGAGAGAGAGAGGGGGGAGCGAGAGACAGAGAGAGACGGTAGATAGATATATAGAGAAAGAGAGAAAGAGAGAGGGGGGGAGAGGGGGAAAGTGTGAGTGGGGGGGAGTGGGTGGAGACAGAAAGATGGAAAGGAGAATAAGAAATCGGACGTACAAACCCCTTTTATTGTAAATTTGAATATTCATTTTTTTTTAATTTAGGATCGCATCAGCGTATGGTTTCACTAAAATGATCACAGCCATTTTCACATTATTCTCTATGGTTCCCACTTCTGGTATATTTTTCTATTAGGAAAGAAAAAACACCTATACAATGTTCCTAGAAATTCAATACATTAGTATTGTATATCTAAATGGCAATCCAACGTATACCCTATTTACAATCATCTGATTTCATTATTGAAGCTATTGCCGTTTTCCTCTGCCTCTGACAGTTTCAAATGGACTGACACCACAAAACATGTTCAAAGTTCGCTCATTTAAAATAAATATTATGACATGTTAAATGCAAAACTGGGAAACCCTTTCCGCATTGAAAAGCAAAAAAAAAAAATTAAACAACTGAGAGTCAATTGTATATTTCAATTAAAGGACACAATTCCATGACTTATGGCAAGTACGGTTAGACTAATTCGCGTTGCATTGCGGTTTCTCGATAAGATAAGATAGTCCTTCAAGGGGAAATTCGAAGGTAGACTTTATTGTTTCTATGCAGTGTGGAGCGTGGACATGAACAATAATGTAATCCGTCGTAGCTAGTAAAAGGGAAAAGATAGCCTTGAATCTATACTTATCTTTGACTGTTCACCACGTTGTGGAAAAAAAACATTTGACCTTTTTATTATGGCATAGCTTTCTTTGACGTTTGTGTGTTTGGTACATGTAGTTGTTGGTTTTTTTTAAATTAGTTTTTCTTGAGTTGTTTTTACTTCTTTTCTTTTTTTTTTGACACAGAAGTTTTTAAGAATCATAGACGTTTACCTCGATGTATATATTTATCTCACCGTCCTATGGACTTTGTCGTTTTTATTTGTTTTTTGTTTGTTTTTGTTTTTTTTTGTTTTTGTTTTTTGTTGTTTTTTTTTTGGGGGGGGGGGTTTTTTTTATTTTGGTTTTGTTTGGTTTTTATTCCCCTGTTACTAATATTACTGCTGTGTCCACAGTGCTAAGGCTATTGACCGCGAATGTAAAATAACTGTGATGACATGGATCTGTAGTGTGTACATGAGGTTACATTTAAAAACCAATATTAATCATTTAAACTCAAAGACAAGTACATACTGGTAATCTCCCTTGTAATCTCCACCCCCCCCCCCTTTTTTTTTTCATTTTTTTAAAAATATATTTCACCACATTAATTTAAATTTACATCGACCTTAATGGTCATAAATTAATATTATCCATGTTGCCAATTTTGCTGTTTGCTTTTCGGTTTGGTCATGCCGGACCAAATGAAATGTGTATTCTTGTTTTATTGTTCAGTGTTAGCCAAGAAATCGACCAGGTTATTTACAATGTCTAATTCATTGTGTAGTTACATGTATATGTAAAGTCACTAACGTGTTTGTGTCTTGTGTTTGTTTCAGAAGAGCCTCAGTCCTCCAGGCAGCCCTCATGCAGATCCATCAGGCTGTAAGTATTTGCTGTTGCGGTTTTTTTTATATTGTTTTCGTCGTTGTTGTTATTATTGTTTTTGTTGTGATCAGACTGATCTATTAACGGATGGTTCGCACTCTGAACTGGCGCTGTCACTGCACGTTGTTGTCGTACGGTACATAAAGCGCATACGGAAGCTTTTTGAATCATGAAAGGAATTAATGTATTCATTGAATTAAAAGTTCCTATCTGATCTCGCAGTGAACGATATCTGTGAACCAACATCCCCCCACCATCGCACCCCTACAAAACAATCACGAAACAATGATAGCTGAGATTTCTCTTCGCCTGTTATGTTGATTTCTCACAATCTTTAACGTTTAAAGTTATTAAATTATAAAATTTTAAAATTATTAATTTTATTTCAACAATCATCATCATCAATCATCATCATCATCATCATCATCATCATCATCATCATCATCATCATCATCATCATCATCATCATCATCTTCATTATCATCATCATCATCACCGCCACCGCCACCATTACCAGTTTATTATTTTGCTTTATCTCGACCCTTTTCATAGCATTGGCAAAAATTAAGAAAAACGTTGCGTGCGCTTTATATGTTTTACCGCCTTTTTCTATATGTTAGTGTTGACTTTGGTTACAATCACTCTTGTGCCTTGCGTGTAAAAGTATATCGGAAGGCCCACTACCACTATTTATCGTACGTGTTTAAACACGCTCAAAAAACATTTTCCTCTGGGGTAAATACAGTTATCTTATCTTTTCTGATGTCCGAGCAAGAAGTACGGCAAAAAATTATGTATGAAAAAAATTATATATATATATATAAATAAAAACAAAAAACATTTGTATACCCCGGTATCGCTTCACGTTTACTATACGGTACAATAATACGGCATTTATCGGCAACTCCGGACTCCTGGATATGTTTATAAGGTTGGATAACCAGTATCTGGCCAGCCGTCCAGAGCAAGTAAGTTAATGTATGTGCATAGAAAATGCATACATTCCCAAAGAAAACAGCATGCCCGTAACCTACACACAATACGTACATGAAATCAATACAGTTTTAAAGCTTGGGGGAACACTAAGTGCGCAATCATTTTATTTGCATCAATGATCATTATTATATTTATATATTTTCTTTACTTGCATTTGCCAAACAAAAGTAAACCACGCGTAAACCAAAGTAGACAGGTTACACCCTGCAAAAGCTTTGGCCTCAAATGCCCTCTAAACTCTAGATCTCGGTGTAGTGTGTCGTTCCGCTGTGTTGTGACCTCAAACGGAAATAAACAAGAGCGAAATCTGGGTGGGCGAAAATTCACAATCTATCGAAAATATTTTCTCGTTCCTTTTTATTTATATTATTATAATAATCATTCCTGTTTTACTAATTTTTTACTTTGTATATCGTGGACATCACAAGTGTACCAGGAAAATTCTCACATTAATGAATCTTAGGCCTTAATGTCGTTTTTCTGTCCATATCGAATTATCCAAAAGGGTCGATAGTTACCGCGCCTAGCTCAGCTGTGCTCTCTGTGTACGTGCAACGTAAGGCACCTGTGGGAATCGTAGGCTCAGTGTGTAACTGAATGATGTAAAAATCTGATTGTCAAAACAAATTTGGTGTCCTAGACTTAGCCGACTGAGGCAAACACGGAAAGAAACCGCATCCTACGTTTTATCGGCTTGTAAAAATCATGGCCAAACCAATTATCACACCGTTTTCGAAGGCAGCAATGCAAGGTAATTAACCTAAAAAAATAGTTCGATCTAGAAGATCTTGTGCAGTTTGTACGCCTATTATTTTTAACCTTCTATCACAAGTTGTGATCTAGGCCTATATTCTAGATTCAGATCTAGATCTTGATTAGTTTCTAGTATATCTAATCTAGGGCTAGACTTAGATAATTGAAACGAAATGAGCTGCTTTTTGCTTCATGGAAATGGTTATCTTTAAATCTAGATCAATCAGAGCATGTTTCGTTTTTCAAATCTGGATCAAATTCTAAATACAGCTTAGCCTACATCTAGAATAGCAGAACTAGACCAGATTATAGATTCTAGCACCATAGATCTATAGATCTATCTAACCTCTTTGACTGAGAGTAAAAATGAGTTTACAGTGTTAAGTCAAGACATCACCCTACTCTATGCCCAGTTTGTTTTGAAGCCAATGAAGGTTGTAAATGCCCTATTTCTATTTCTCTAGATTTCTAGATCTAAAACTTTGCATTTACACTTTGTTTTTGTTTTTTAAAGGATCCTTAGATACTGTGCAGTTGCATTAAATAGGCCCTAGTTCTTTTGATTCTTACGTGTTAATGATTTTGCCTGCAGTAAAACCACTACTGTTTACATGCTTTTAAATAAATAAACTATTAAGTTGAAGTTTTAAAAGCTTCATGATATATATATGAAGATGCGATTGTCACGACCTTGATCAATTTGTCTGCTTTTTTTTCTTACCTGGGGCTCATTCAAAACTAATTTCACTGGTTACTCTTTGCTTCCCCTTGGTGTCCATTTTTTTCTGGAGGCTAACCATTTAGAGTGAGTTAGGGGGCACGGTGGTCCTAGGGTAGAACATCAGCTTCCAACATAAAATGTGCGTGGTTCAAGCCCTAGCAATTTTGCTCCCTATTGGTTGGGTCGGTGTCAGTTTAATGTGACCGGCTGAGATGGGAGTCATGGTATCCCCGCTCTGTCTTGTGTGTGGCAGCACATAAAATTGTCAGACATCAATCTTGGAGTCCGCCACGATATAGTGTATATAGTGCTGATGTTAGACATTAAACCAAAGCGGTTCTTCTACTTTTATATATAGTCTGCAGTCTTGGGAGACCATATTGACTTGAGCTTATTTTCTTGATCCCTTCTTCCTAGATGTGTTGTTGTCATTACATACATGTGATCTTCGTAGGTCTATAAAGGCTAAGAAATGCTTGTAACTTTATCGTCCACATAAAGGAAGTGTTCGGTTTTCAACCCTGAATACATTAGTAGGTCTTCATATGAATTCATTAATAAAAATATTATCTTGTCGTTTTATCACCATTTTAGTTGTTTTTTTTTGTTGTTGTTTTTTTAAACTGAATATTAGCAATAAAAGTATTTCATGTCTGTATGGCGGGGTGGGGTTTCAATGTCTGGGTGGGTAGACTCAAGACGAGTTAACAATTTTTTCCCCAAAATACATGTAAAAGTGTAAAATGTTTACAAGCAAAATTGTAAACAGTGGGTAAAGGGGAGTTTAAGTTCTATACAATCATAACACACTATTTGAGAACAAAATAATAAGTTATGTCCCTTTAAAATTTTTTTCTTCTGACATTATCAGACAAAATTATTTCATGATCTATGTATTTTTAATAATTTAAGCTTAGAACTTTGAGCACTAGGTTTTGTTGATAAGACTTAACAGAAAAGCTTTTACATTTGAAAATAGAAATTGTAAGATGACTCTTGAAAAATATCTAAAATAATATTCACAAAAAGGAAGAGGGAAAAAACTCATATTAAACTTGCAGACTAAATTCGCATTTGAGATTTCTGTAACATACAAAAATATGATTGATCTTTTGATAAAAAATATGTATTACTACTAGCTAGACATAATTTTAGTATTTTGCGACTTAGAAGAATGAATATTTTTGCATAATGGTTGCATCATTGAAACGCATTTACAGATTCTGTGACAGGGGTTAGTGAAGGCTTATAGTTGAACACATGCAAACTTATACAAATTTGGCTTACATTGGGAATGAAGGCGAAGAAATGCTTACTGCTTTTTGGACTTGTATCATCCACATAAAGAATTTGTTCATTTTTCAACCCTGAATGCATTAGTAGGGTTCATATGAAATCATAAATAAAAATATGATTATCTTGTTTTTTTGTCACCAATTTAATTTTTTTTTTTTTGGGAACTGAATATTAGCTATTAGTGATGATAGTATTTAATTCGTGTTGTGGGTAGCCTCAAGGCGGATAAATATTTTTTTTTCTCCAAAATATATGTAAAAGCGTAAAATGTTTACAAGCAAAATTGTAGACAGGTGGTAAAAGGGAATTAAGTTCTGTACAATCATAACACATTATTTGAGAACAAAATATTAAGTTATGTCCCTTTGGAATTTTTTTTTTCTGACATTATCAGACAAAATTATTTCATGATCTATGTATTTTTAATAATTTAAGCTTAGAACTTTGAGCACTAGGTTTTGTTGATAAGACTTAACAGAAAAGCTTTTACATTTGAAAATAGAAATTGTAAGATGACTCTTGAAAGATACCTAAAATAATATTCACAAAAAGGAAGAGGGAAAAAACTCATATTAAACTTGCAGACTAAATTCGCATTTGAGATTTCTGTAACATACAAAAATATGATTGATCTTTTGATAAAAAATATGTATTACTACTAGCTAGACATAATTGTAGTATTTTGCGACTTAGAAGAATGAATATTTTTGCATAATGGTTGCATCACTGAAACGCATTTACAGATTCTGTGACAGGGGTTAGTGAAGGCTTATAGTTGAACACATGCAAACTTATACAAATTTGGCTGTCAGTCATGAAGTTTGTCAGTATGGCTTTCAAACGCTGGAGTTATCTTTGTCCAAAATATGATTGTACAAATGATTGATGAATAAGTGAATCTAGTCTTTCTTATGAATTTAAGTTGTATTAAATAACATTGAACTTGATATATATTTTCCTGCTCCTTTTGATCTCTTTATCTCTCTTCTCTCTATTCCTCTCGGAACATGGTAGCACCGGGGTTCCTAAACAGGAGATATGGGTTCAATCCCTGCTCTATGGTCACATTTTTTCTTACTGGTTTGGTCAGAGTCAAAGGTACCCTGGGTTCTCTGGGCTCTTGATTTTGTCCAGTCGCTGACGTCAGACTTGAGAAAAAACTTCATTTTTACCTTCTTTCTCTTTTCCCCTCCCACCTTCTCAACATTTTTTGTTCACTTTTATTAAGTTTCAAAAATGTCACTGTTTTGGTTAGAGTCGATCAGAAAATTAAATTAGTATTAATCCACTTGTTTTCCTTCTCTTCACCAGTGGGATGTGAAAGCCTTTAGCTTGAAGTGGGTGTACTGCTATGTTTAGTGAGTTTTCACCCACAAGTACATGTACCTAATACCCCCCACGCCCCCGCCCCACCCTCACCACAACCTAAAAAAAATACCATTGGCCTTGATGAATTTAAATTCATCAGCGAGGTCCTAGGGAATCGACCTTTAAAATCCAAGGCACAGACACCTGTGGGTTTTAATGAATAAACTGGCATGCACTAAATGAATTCTAATGTTAAATTTAGCTAGATATTTCATCTTTTAAATCGGAATGGCTGCAACCGTTTGCATACACTAATGCACCTTAGCCATAACATGAAAGGTGATCTTTATCCTAAGTTGCACTTTAAAGAGCTGGGTGTTATCTGATATATTTTTGTCTGTAAATAATAATAAAATCAAAGGTGCAATAAAAGCACCGTTTACATAGTTGCTTCGTTGTTGTTGTTGTTGTTGTTGTTGTTTAATGAGTGGGTTGGTCGTTTTTCCCTATCCCCTTTGCTTTCTCTCTTTACTCCAAAGGGCTAAGCAGTTTTTAATTAGGTTCCTGTCCCTTTCATCATAGATAAGTCATTATCACAGGTCATTAATTCTATGCTATCACAATTATTTTTTTTTTACCTTGATATTTTTAAATTGCATTTCTTTCCGCATAGCTTACTCTCCACCTCCCTCTCTCTCTACTCTCTCTCTCTACTCTCTCTCTCTACTCTCTCTCTCTCTCTCTCTCTCTCTCTCTCCATTTTTACTTCCCTTCAGTGGTGTGTGTGTGTCTGTGTTTTCCCCTCCTCCATCTGTGAGAAAAGTCGAACAGAGAGCGAGTGTGAATGTGAGGCACTGACGAGCGTCGATATCGTGATTGTTTTTCCTACAGCCTGTCAGCGAGTCGACGACCTTGTGATACGGAGGTGCTTCTGTCCAGTCAATACACTGCAGTCCCCCTACTGGCACCTCGCAGTGCCTGCCCGAGAGCTTCGAAGTGTATTTTTTGACATGCTTGTCGTGTCATCCTGGCTGGAAGCCGAGCCTGCCGAGGCAATCTAGACCGTAGGCTAAGCTTAACTGTTCCGTCTGCCATCGGAAACTCTAGACTAAAAATAAGGCCTAGTATTGTGCTTAATTATATGCAGGCTTTGGTTTGCATTGCTGTGTCCGTTGATGTGTAGACAATTCTACGCAAAGTGCATTGTTTGTTGTTTTGAAATGTTTTAATCTACATATATTATCAGTTACCTCAGGAAACGTCGAGATTTTTATACTGTGTAGCGTTGATGACAATCTGGCTTTCGATGGCAAGTCTTGGTAGAGATAGCTTGCGAAACTAGCCTTGAATAAAGTTTAAAGTAGTGCAAACTGTTTAATCTATTATCTCTCGGGCAATTAAAGTGTGCATATATAATAACTTAGTATGCACTTTACTCTCTGTATCTTTAGGGCAACAATATTTTGTTGCATTCGGTTCGAGAAACATGCCATAGTTAAGACTGCAATTCAACACAGATAGATAGTTTTTAATGGCGTTGTTTCCGCCTGGAAACAGGGAGGAAATGAGAGAGAGAGAGAGAGAGAGAGAGAGAGAGAGAGAGAGAGGGGGGGGGTGTTTATTAAGCTACACGATATGGAAAATAAATGCTGCCTAGCCTGGTTAGCCATTGAAGTGGGTCAGCATTTGAAGTGTTGTGCTTAACCACTGTAGCCCATGTTAGTGAGTCCTTACCGTTTTCCCGGATCGCATCTTGTTTCTGACTGGATCTATCTAGATCTAGATGTAGCTCCTGTCGCAATCTGGGGCCAAGTCGAGGTCTAGATTTCAGTTTGGGAGACGTGTTGTTCTCTTCGGCAGCCTACATAAACAATAGAGTATGCTAAGGTTAACATCGAATGATAATGTTTTTCTTTTCTGGGATCAGTGAGGTTGCAAAATAGTCTTCAGTCTTCGTTACCTGCCAAGTGGTTAATATTAATAATTGCCGGAATAGTGTACGCTACCTCGACTAAAACTAATGTGAATATTTAAGAAAAGTGTAGGCATATTAACGCATACTTATTATGCCCTAGGCCTATGTACTTGGTTACCCGTGTTGATTGAATGTGCAAATCTTAGATGTTATCGAGTGCTGTGCTGTTATGTGTTAGTTTACCGATACAAATTAGTCTTTAATTTATAGGGCTGAAAAAAATATCGACAGTGAGATTTCTAGCAGTGCATGAAGCCTTGACCGACATTTCACCTCTCTCTCTCTCTCTCTCTCTCTCTCTCTCTCTCTCTCTCTCTCTCTCTCTCTCTCTCTCTCTCTCTCTCTCTCTCTCTCCCTCTCTCTCTCTCTCTCTCTCTCTCTCTCTCTCTCTCTCTACATTCTTTTTCTCCCCCCCCCTCTTTTTCTCCTCCGCACACATGTGGACACATTTAACATAAGACAAGTTAAAAGCTGTTTGTTTACATCCACCACTGAATGTTGAAGCTCTGATTTCTATAACTCAACTGATTGCGCATAATTATTGCGAGTGGTTAGACCTCGCAACCGCCGCTTTTAATGTTGCCTTCGTGGTTGTTAGCTTAGTAGTTAATGTGTCACCTGATGTGCTTGAAAAGGCGAAGGGTTTTAGACAAACCTAATCTCCCCAAAATACAAAATGCAAGCCGGTGGAAATTCTGTCTTGATTTGGATGCAACTTAGATGAAGCGCTAACTGTAGTAAACAAGTAGGCCTACTCTGCGCATGTTTTGTTTTCTTGAACTACCATGTTCTGTCACAACGTTAAGGGTCGTTTAAATTTCTAATCTGCGAGTTAAATCGATTCGGCGAGACCCAGCTCTATAATTATCCTTCCTTCGATCCAGCGCAGAAGTTAACCTATATCGGTTAGCACCAGTAAAACCTATAGGCAGCCAGTTGTGTTGGTGACCTACTGTCTCAACTACGTGTATAGGCATCTTCGCACAGGTGTATTACAATTTACATTTTAATGCCGACGTGACAATAAAAATGTGTCTATCCAATATCTTTAACCTTGGAGCAGCTTGATTGTGTTGCTGTTGCTCTCCCTCGCAAGGGTTGTATTTTTCTTAGAGATTCGTTGAGATCAAGGAATTTGTTTATGATGATGGGCAAGAAGAGAAAGATGAGCCTCAAGCTAAAAATTCCTTCTGGTGAGTACTTGGAGCTAATTACATCAGTTATGTGGCTTCCATTGGGATAATTATGACTGTGCTTAACGACGAAAAGGGCTGTATTACAGACCGTTTATGTTGTAAACATACTATCGGATATGGTCTTGTTGCTCTCACCGGACCGTTGAGTTGTCAAGTTTGACATGATCTGTGTCTTTTTTAAATTGTCCTGGCTAGTATTAGCTGACAAAAACAAAATCACAATGGACAATAACAAACCAATCCCTTCTTTTATTGCACTGCCTACGCTAGGAATGCTTTGTGGAGTTTTAGAAAGACCCAGCTGTGGCGTTGTCTAGTGTTGTGTTATTGGTGGTAGTACAATGAGTTAGGAAAAACTACTAAACTCGGTTACATGTCTAGCAAACGCACGATATCTTAGGAGCTCTTAAGTAACCTCTAAGCTAGGATTTCCTGTCCTCATAATAGAACCGAAGACTGTGGTATACCATTACTAGGACGGATATGAATGAACAATTTTCTACCTGCTCTGCTAAACGCCAAATTCGTAAATGTTAAGAGTCCCCGGAAAGTAACTTTACGTCTAACTGATTAAACACAAAGGCTTAGATCTGGTAAATTTTTTTAAATGTCATTAAAATCCCTCGCTCCACTAAGTTCAAAGTCTCTGAGATATACGAAAAGCATTGCAGAATCGTGTTTCAATTTTTAGTAATTTGAAACGCCATGTCTAGGTGCTATAACTGTGTCGCTCCGATGTATCATCTTTTTGCTATTTATTTCGTGAGTATAGTTTTAAAAAGTGTAATATACTAATAAAATATGGTTTTTTCACGAGGAAGGTTTGCTAGTTTGTTGAATTATGTCAATAATCTGACCTTTGTACACCTTGGTAGAGTGCGCTGTGTTTGGGGATCGATTTACAAGGCAATGATACATTTTGTATGTATACAGATGTGGAATTAAAAATCTCGATCACGCTCACCGACTTCCTGTGAGATTTCATTGATTGTTTAGCCTCGAACACTTTCGCGGTGTAATTACTATTACTCTAGTGTTTCTAGTGTTTTCCGAAAGCAGAAAAATCAACTTTTGATTTATATACATAATGTCCACATTTGTACTTTTAGTTTCGATGTGTGAATCTGATGAGTGACTGAGTGAGATCCATACGATTTCTTTTACAATGTTTTGTGGGTTTTGTTTAAGAAAATATTTACTTTTCCTTCATTATAAGATGTGAACGTATCTTTCTTCAGTTATGTATTAAAATATAAAAACAAAGGGTTGTAGCCCTTAATAAACCCCCTCTTCCTGAGCTTGGTGTTTTTTTATTCGGAGATAGCAGAATTCCTTGACATAGCGTGCCCTACTTCTGAAGGTCTGCTTAGCTGAGGGCAGACTGCTAGCCTTCTCGCCTGCAGACCTGCCCCAATATTGCTTTTCCTTTACTCCTGTTGTTGTTGTTGTTGTTGTTGTTGTTGTTGTTGTTGTTGTTGTTGTTGTTATTATTATTATTATTATTATTATTATTATTATTATTATTATTATTATTATTATTATTCAGCGACCTTGAGCCAGCTTAAAGTAACCAACAGCGTGTTAGGGTCTTTTGAAGACCCGCTTATAACCAGATCTGTTGGTCGATTCCGCTGACCCGACCTTGGCCCCTCTAGCTTCGCGGATGTTCTGATTACAGTGCTTTTCTATTATTTTTTTTTCCTACGCTGGGTGGGAGCTTACAATCATGGTCTTCTTGTTATGGTATTGCTACCACAGACTGATACATTGTTACGAAGGGTCATTCTAAAATCTTAGTGTAGTGTGCGTAACGTTAGCACCCCTCCCCCCTCCCTCTCTCTCTCTCTCTCTCTCTCTCTCTCTCTCTCTCTCTCTCTCTCTCTCTCTCTCTCTCTCTCTCTCTCTCTCTCTCTCTCTCTCTCTCTCTCTCTCTCTCTCGTTTATCCGTGACCGCTTCACCATCGCATAATTATTTCGTTGAAATGCTAATATGAGTCATCGCTGTAATAAGTACAAAAAAAAGAGAAAGAAAAGAGTGCTTAAATGTGTCTTTGCCGTATCGATGTTTGTGGTCTGATAGAATGGCTAGTAATTAAAAGAGGGGTGTTTATAGTGTGTCCATCTGGTTTGATGAGGCATGTCAACCAATTCAGAAATTCAGACCAAACGGAAATTGCCCCATAGGAATCTGGTTTGGATGAATTTCAGGATTGGACATTACTAACTGAATGTTGTGTTTGATATTTACTGGTGTTTGTAAGAATCTCACAGTTATTTCTGTTTATTATTTTGCTTACTTGTGTCCTTTTTGATATAGCTAAATAATCAATTGAAAACTGTTCATCATTTTTGCTGTCTGTTGCTTTCAGTGTCACCCTTGAAGTTACAAAGTGGGGAGCCTCGATCAGCACCCCCAGGTTTTCAAAGAGCTTCTCTTTCCAACAGTGAACACACACATGCCATGCTGCACCGTGTAAGTGCTTATTATTGTACATTATGGTTCTCCTTATATTTTAATCATAGACATAAATTCTGGAGGTTATTAATGCTTAAAAAAATGAATTTTAATGCTCTGCGTTTAGTTTTTATGAAAATCATCTGGCTTTTAATTTCTGAAGTTGAAATTGTAAGGTTACAAAATACAACCCATAATACAAGCATATAATTGTATAGCACTCATTGTACCATGTTGTCATGAAACTGTCTAGTAATAGTGTTCTTTGTTGTCAACCAAAGTTGTGTTATACTTTTTACACAAAGAGAGACTGGTATTTATTAGAAAAGAAAATCATATAACAGGAGCTCCTGGATCATAGTATATTGTTTAAAATGTTAGAAAAAGATAAAAATAGTCTTCCAAACTCTTTAATTTTCGCCTTAAATAAAAGCTGAAATGTTATAATATAATTATATTTTAAAACGTATATACTTTTTTTTTCGAAAGCCCTTTGGTGACTGATTGTTATGAATATGATAATATTCGATTTTTTTTTTTTTTGTATTTGTTTCAGATGAGTGTTGATTCAGATCGCATGGAAATTGAAGATCTAGGTAATCAATGATTTCTTACGATTTTTTAAGTAATCTTTATATTTCATCATTAATATCAAAACTAATCTTGAGTTTTTGGAAAAGTATGAAATAATCAGTTCTCAAGTAACTGAATCCCTGATTGAGGTAAAAGTAGCGTGACAATAACCAAAATGGTCTGCTCTGTTTTTCTTTCCATCAAACTAATCTTGAGTTTTTAGAAAAGTATGAAATAATCAGTTCTCAAGTAACTGAATCCCTGATTGAGGTAAAAGTAGCGTGACAATAACCAAAATGGTCTGCTCTGTTTTTCTTTCCAAGTTGTTACTGTCCCGTCAGATATGGAGCTGGTTGAAAATGATTTGAAGAGGGGGTCTTATTTTAAATTTTAACCAAGCACCATAATTTAATTGAAGTACTGAGTATTTATTAAGATTGTAATATTAACAAAAGAGAGACATATCAAGAAAAAGCTTCACCTCTGTTAGATGCTCTATTTTTCAAACAATAAAGCTGGCCAAGTTGTCTACACAATTTTTCCAAAATTGTTCAAGAAAAGACTGAAACTAGTCTAATCCTCTTCATTCAAATGTTTTTTTGGGTGTTTGATAAATATTTATCTACATTTCAGACGAGAATGAGGATCAGATCTATTCAAAGTTCATGAGGGCACACAGATGCTATGATCTTATCCCAACAAGTGCCAAACTGGTCATTTTCGACACACAACTTAATGTGAGTGGTTGGTTTTTTTTTAATTTACAGAGGAATGTAAACGTTTGTCTCGGTAACTTTTTGTTTAGAAAATAATTGTATGATGATAGTTCCATGACATCAAACTATGCAATTGTTGCCTATCTGTAAATTTGTGGTAAAGAAATAAGGTACAATGTCAGTGAGTGGTTATAATTCATGCTCACAAGTTAAACCAATTGTAATTAAAACAGCGTTAAAAACAAGTTTTGTTAATTTTGCAATACAATCTGATCTGACCCACTAAGATAACTTCTCGGGCAGTTTATCTTTTCCAGACATCCTAATTTCCCAGGAGTGTCACTTAGATTTGGAATAGGTACACAAAGGAAGCACTAGCTGAGAGAATAAGATGAAACATACAGGTTAGAAGAAAGAAATAATAAAGTAGAGACCCTCTTTGGATTGATATCATAATGATCATACACTGTCTTTCAACTTTTACATGAAATGCATTCTTTAGAGCAAACATTTCCTTTAACCACATGGCTGTTCAGAGATTGAAAACGGCCTCTCCCGTCAAACTGTGCAGAGATCAAAAACAGTCTCTCTATAAGCCTATTTGGCTTGTTTTTTTTTAAAGTGGTAAATATGTGCTTTACCTGGCCAACTCGTCTGTCTGTCCTAATGTACTAATATGTGGATGCCCTCTACAAGTTCTTTTCTGATTTTATACCCTCCAACTTGTATTTTATCATGAGGGTAGTGTTGAAACAAACTTTATAATTCGCTTATTTGCCCTTCTCCTTCATGAATAAATCTCTTAGTGAAAATCTTCTCATTTTTTTACAACATGGAGGTATAGTGTATGTTGCCTTAATTATAAATTATCAACTTCAATACTATCATTTCTCATTCCATAATGTCAGATTTAAAAGACAAAAGGAAGGAAGTCTGGTGCATTTTACAAATTATCATTTGCTGCATTATGGCAACATTTTTAAAGCATAGCTCTTTTCATGGTGTATATGACAGCTTTTTTTTTGTTTTAAATTCAGGTAAAGAAGGCATTTTTTGCATTAGTCTACAATGGAGTAAGGGCTGCCCCGTTGTGGGATTCTGTCAAACAAAATTATGTTGGTGAGTCCTTGCAACCCTCAACTTAAAAGTATAGTTAGCTTCTTAACAGATCATTTTTATTACTATTTCTTATTTTTGCAATAAAAGCCAAGTATCATCTCTTTTTTTTTTAATTGTTAAGATTTAAGTTTATCTAATATGCATTGTTATCTCAATTTTTAACAAAGTTCCAAAAAAATTAATTCAAATATTTTTCTGCACAGAAATCAAATATTTTGGGGTTGGTTCACATATTTTTTTACTTCAAGGGTGGCTTTTATGGTAGATGGTCATTGTTATCTAATTTGTAGTTCTCAGCACAAAAAAGTGTTATGATACCTATGAAGATTGATAGGGTAGGAAAATAGAAGTGCAGTGTGAATTTTCTGCAGCATGTTCATGCGTACACCATATAATCCATGCTTACTGTCAAATTTCAGGTATGTTGACAATTACAGATTTTATCAACATATTGAAAAGATACTACAAATCACCAGATGTGAGTTTTTGTTTCTTAGTATGGCAGTTTTGTTTCAAATGAGAAGCTGTATCAATAAGAAGTAAAGCTCTGATGAAATTTAAGGATGTAAAAAGTTGATCGAAGACTTTTGTTTCCAAAATAGATTATAATTATCAATTGTAATAGTCAGTAAATTAAAAACAATAGCATATTGAAATGGCTAATATCTTAATTCATTTGCATGAAAACTTGATCCTCAAAAGGTTTACACATTCTTTTTAAAAAAAAATATTAACTTCTCTAGTCTTCACATCAGAAACCCAAGTTAAAATTTAGCATACTTTATGCAATTATTCAATTATCGATCATTACTAAGATCAAACAAGTGGTAATTCTATGATTGATAATCTGATTTCCTTAATTTCAGCTGCAAAAAGATTATTTTTGTCATTTTAAAAGATTCCTTCACATCTATCTTTAAACTGAAATTTCTCCAATATGTATTCCTCCTGTTTCTCAATACATTTTTTCTTCTTTTTTTTCAGAGAAGAATGGATGAACTAGAGGATCACAGAATTTCAAACTGGAGAGGTAACAATATAGAAATATGAAGGAAAGCTTTGAGACAAGTTGCATCATTCGTTCTTTTCTTAGTAAACATTGCTGAAAAACACCAACTTATCTTGCTTTATTTTTCAGCTTGTTTGTTGTTGTTTTTTTTAATTGTTTTGGGTGTATACAAGTGAACACTTATCTATTATTTGTTTGGTGGGTTTCAAGTTTTTTGTTTTTAAGGTAAGTATTGAACTGCTAAACATTGTATTTCATGGTTATCGAAGATGAACATGACAAACACCCTTAAATCTTTACGTTGATTATGGGTTTTTTATCACTTGATTTATGGAAATGTCCTTATTTGAAAGTGTTAAAAAATTTCTTGATTATTTCCTTTTGTGATTTCAGAGGTGCTTTTGGAAAACGAACGCCCACTGGTTTCTATTGGACCTGATGCCAGCTTGTTCGATGCTGTGAAAGCACTTGTGCATAACCGTGTACATCGCCTTCCAGTTATTGATGAGAACACAGGCAATGCCATCTACATTCTTACACACAAACGCATTCTCCGTTTCTTGCACTTGTATGTAAGTCATAGCTTGGATCAGTAAGGCCATAACAGTCTGCTAAGGATTTGTTTTCAGTTTTGGACCTGATGCATGTGAATAAATTTTAAATTGCAGTGATTCAATAAAACTCTAGTTTTGCATATTTTTGTAAAGTCTGTATAGTATTAAGGGCATGTGACTTCTTGAAGAAAAACAACAAAACTAACAAACAGTAGTTCGATATTTGTTATTTCTAGTCACCACATATATAACATTACTTTATACCCCTATCAATCACTCTCTCTAGATAAACTTTTTATGTATTAAACAAAATATTTATCAATTAAAATCTTCTTAGCTTTGTATTTTAGTTGAGCTCACAATTTATTGTTTAGTGAGTCTGTTGCAACTGAAAACTGATTTATTTTATGTTATTACTTACTTTTTAGGAAATTGTGTATGGATGCCTAGCGTCATTTTGTAGATGAAATTAATTTTCTGAAGACCTCTATGAATGCTGAAGATTTGTTTTAACTATTTTTCAGCTTAAAGAACTACCCAAACCTCTTTTCATGGACAAATCACTCAGAGAACTTGGCATTGGAACATTCAAAAATGTGATAACTGTAAGTTTTAATAGAAAGGAACTAATAAGGTCTTTGATAGTAAAAGATGTTATAATCAATGTATTAACATTAAGAAATAATTACATTGATTTCTTTCCACATTGTAATACAATCTATGAACATACTATTTTAATATGTGGAGTTCATAATTTCATTTTATGACAATTAGTTCATTGCCCAAGTTTTTAATTCCACTATACATTGTTTTGTGTTATATTTTGTTCTTTTGTCGAGGTTGGAATGTGGTGTACACAGAAGCCATGGTCCCTGTCTATGTGTGGCAGCATGTAAAATTGTCTTGGGACCCATGAAAAATTTTGTTGAAAGTTAAGATGCCAACTTTTACAGCTTCCTTTTTTTTTTCAGGCAACAACAGAGACTCCTCTTATTGAAGCATTGAATATGTTTGTAGAGCATCGCATATCAGCATTACCAGTTGTAGATGACTCAGGACAGGTTACCAGCATCTACGCCAAATTTGATGTCATAGTAAGCTCATGGATGTTTTTTGCTTAATACTTCATATTGAGGACATGTTAATTCTTCTTGGTCATTAGTTCAATCTGAACCTGTTGAGAACTAAATTACTGTGGGGAAATGTTTTCACTCACTTCATCAAAGGCTTTGCTGCAGATTGATAATCTTGAAGTTGCATACAGGGTAGCCTTCACTCAGACTTAAGTGCTCTAGAAGGCAAGAAATTAATAAATGAATAAACATTAACATCTTGTACTTCCTTTCAGAATCTGGCAGCTGACAAAAGCTACAATAACCTTGATATTACATTGGGTGAGGCAATCAAACAGCGTCATCAAGGTGGAGAGGTCAGCACTTTTTCTTAGTTTTAGCATCAATGTATCTTCATAATTAATGTGGAAATTGGATGAAGAGACTTAAATTATCGTTTTTCGAAATAAAACTAGACTTTTCACATGAAACACTTCACAAGTCTAGCAAAATACTGACTTTCAATGGGGCTTTATAATGGGTTTTTTAAGACAAGTTGTTCTTAGTTTAACCTAGAAATCATTTTAGACTAGTTGCACATACCCATTTCTTTATTTAAACCTTTTTGCTGTATGATAGTGCTGTGGATTGGTCTTAAATAATAAAGCCCTAATGAGAATACAAAGTTTGTAAATTAGCTCACTTGCAGTATTGTAGGCTTTAATTTTCTACTTGAAGAGATACATTGTGGAAAACCAGTTGCTGAAAACATCTTTACTTCTATTTATTACAGCAAAATGATAGGGTGGCTACCTGTTTTTTCAAAGATACAGTTAGGTGTGTGATGGAAAAGATTGTTAAAGCAGAGGTGAGTTTTGGCTGTCTGTTCGTGTCGTTTGGCCTGTAAGGCATTTTTGCATATCTAAGGATTCCATTGGTCAAGCTGGAATTTAAATGAAGAGCGGAGGACGGAAATTTACCCAAAAATTTTGCTGGACTCGAGAAAGTCTAGCAATTGGGATTGTTCATAATGGATGATCAATTTACGAATTGCTTATTGTCGTGGTGGGGTGATACAAAAAAAAGCGTTTTGGAATGGTGTTACTGTTAGACCCTCATATCAAGATAATTTTTTTTTATCTTACGAACTCTGTACCCAGATTCATATTCATGAAGAGTCATACAAATCTGAGCTGGCTCACCCAGCCTGTGGCACAAAAAATGTTTAGAGGATGGCTAATTACAAAGAATGCTGTTCATCAAATAAAAGTGGGTTAATACAAATTGGTTCAGAACCTCTTGAGAAAAGTAAATGGTTTGATATGATTTTCATGCTTTCTGTTAATCTTATCACACACTGTGAAATTCTTTTCTTCTATTTAGATATTAAAACAGGTAATGACATAATTTATTCTGTGACTTTTTAAGCTTTTATTATGCACCATCACCCTAGAGTATAGTTTTAGGAAAGTAAGAACAAAAATCTGAGGCATTAGCTAACAAAACTTTGCTGAAACAGATCGCTCAGTTCATAAATGACGGCCTGATATTTTCGTTGCATACTTGACTGTTTGTTCTCATCCGTTCTCACAGGTTCATCGTTTGGTGGTTACGGATGAATGCAATGCAATCGAAGGAATTGTGTCTTTGTCAGACATTCTCAATTACATTATCCTCAGACCAATATGTAAGTAGGAGTAATACAATTTTTCTCATACCTATGCACATCCAACAATTCACCTTCACTCCCTTTTAGCCTAAGTTATAAGAATTTGATTTATTTATAACATAAGTAGATGAAGTGAAATTTAGCAGAGAAATTTATATCGGCATGGAATTAAAATGGAAAAGGGTGGCATAGCTGCCAACCAGTATGTACAATACATATTTGACCTCCCGAGTGCGTTTGTTCGTATCATGGTTGAAGAAATTCTTATAAAACGGTATCCACCTAAAACTGGGTGTCCTGTCGATTGCTCATTGGTTGCTACCATTTTTGTCAATGTCGCCCGTCAACCCAGACGTTTACTGGGCCCATTCACGTTTTTAATGTCTCAAAAAGTACCTGCAGTCATTGATCGTAGCACTGAGATCGGCAGTCTCTAATCAACTTGTAAATTCCCAGACTGCTCTAAAGACTTAAAAAAAAACATTCTCTTTAAACAAAATTTACTCCTGCCTTAAATTTCTGGAGGAGACGAACACGATGCCCAGATCTCCTGCACAATAATATTTGTAAAAAAATCTGCCAGTTCAATCTCTTCAAATTTTATTACAGCTGTTAAACAAAATTTGGGCGTCTGGCACTTTTCTGGAGTCCTTGATCCGCCTTGAAAAATTTATTAGAGAGGCTTTTATGAAAAATCAGCTCATGGTCGCTGTCTTTTTTTACCTGGAAAAAAGCTTATGACACAACCTGGAATTATGGCATGCTTAAAAATTGAAAATATGGGATTCGAGGGCAACTTACCCATAATTATTCCTTTAAAATTTCATGGCTAATCGACAATTCCAAGTAAAGGTTGGGTCCTCTCTGTCTGGCTCTTTCGAGCAGGCGCAGAGTTCCCCAGGGCAGCGTTCTCTCGCCAATTCTTTTTGGCATACAAAATAATTCAATAACAGACTGAAAAACAATGTCGTCCGCTACAGAGCCTCTTCAATTCCAACCATAGAGCAGCAACTCCAACTGCAGCTCAACTCTCTTCAGAAATGAGCTGACACGAACAGCTTCAAATTCTTCCCTCAGAAAACGATAGCTGTTCACTTTTGTAATAAAAAAAATTTCACATGGATCCTGATCCCTACATCGGCTGTGGCCAAAGAATTTCTGTAGAAGAAGCAAGATTTTTAGGCGTTACATTTGACAAAAAACTCTCCTTCTTGAAATCGACTTAGATACTTAGATACTAACCCTATCCAAGAAGACAAAATTTCGGAAATCTCTCCCTGAACGCTGGAAAGACCAGGAAGCATTCTTGACCTGCCAGCTCTTCAAAAGGACAAAACCCCTTCAAAAGTATATAGAGAAAAGTTTAAACAAATCATAGAAATTTTCCAACCATTATCTACTTTTCACATTCAAAGATGAGACCTGCGTCGGAGCTGCTTGTCACTCATCCTCAGCAGATAAATCTGGCAGATGAACGGGAAGGTGTTCATATTTACTGCGGAAGCAGTTGCCCTGTGCATGGCAATCGACACTGTCTCCACCTCAAGAAGAAACAAATTTTTAATCGTCTCTGACTCGCTTTTTCTAATGTATACGGTCGGAGAGGCAAACCTGAAATATCCCAAAATTTTCAACATATTGAACAAAATCCACAACCTACGGGTCCCAGTTTAGTATTATCAGAAGAAAATAACACCAAGACCTGACTGCATGCCCTAGAGTCACCTATATGTATTCGAACAGTTTTCTGTCGCTTTGTCTTTGTCCTTGCTTATATATTGTCATCAAAATTTGGGAACATTGATTTAATCTAGATCTGCTATTTCAAACGGAATATTACTCACAAATTCCCGCCTCCCACTAATTTGCTGGAACTCTAGCCAAACTGAAGCTACCTTTCGTGTCATACTTTATCTCAGTTGGTGGTTTAGAAAGCCTTAGAATCTATATCAAAACCTTTTTTTTAAATTAATATTTTTGTTTTGATGTCCCATTGAGACATTGATCATTTTCGTACAATCTGACCTTATCGGGAACACCTGATTTGTCGTATTCCCCGTTAAAACTTAAATTGCTGTTTGAAGATACCACCTATTTGTTGTTCCAAAGTGGAACTAGAAGTAAGGGTCATTGGACCTGCATCTTGTGAAGTTGGATCTAGATATAGACTGAGCTTTAGATTTTTTAGATATTGTGAATCTAGATCTAGTTTTGTATATAAATTGGGAGCTAGATAGTTGACCATGAGAGGTGAACTGGATCAAGTGACTGAGCATCGTATTTTTCAAAATGGAGGTGCCTAGTTTGAAACTGACAACTGGGCAAATTATTTGTCAGATATGTGTCAGATATATTTATTAATACTAAAATTTAAATCATTGGAAAAGCTGTGATATATCTATAAGGATATGAGCAAACCCACAAATAGATTAGTCATAATTGCTTCCCATATGCTAGAAAGCTTAAATTTCCCTCATATCAATGCAAATTGTTAGAGGCTCTTTAGTCAACTCAAAATATATTTTATTTAGTCCTAGCAAAGTCTGAATGTTGATTACGTGGTGTTATGGACTCTGTGAGATAAAAATTATAAACAAAAAATGAATGCAAAAAAAGCCTGTGTACCTCAATATTGATAGCTGAACCTAATAAGCTTTTCCATTTTGCAGTGACTAATTGCGCTAAAAATCTGTATTTATTTTCAAAATCATGGGCCAAATTTCACACAGATTCCTTTACTGAGGTGATGGCTGTGTGCTAAATGTTTTTATGTACGTCATTGAGTTTTATGATTGGTGACAAAATGATAAAAATACTGTTTACTTTTTATAGTTAATGAAACCATGAATGTGACTTACTTTTTTTATTAAGAGTTATTGATCTACTTGTACTTGGGTGATGTAACTATATGAAAACAATTACAAGTTGTGATAGATAATGAACCCAGGTTGATTTCAGTAGTAAACTCAACGGTTATAGCCTAAGGAGTTGTTCAGAGATTGAAGCAAGAGGATATGCAAATCAATCGAAATTTTGAAGTACTGAAATATAAATGTGGGAGGAGTACAGATGAGGTGAAGTCAAAGACAAATGCAAGATAAAAAATTAACTTATTCAATGTAAATTTTTTTTTAAACTTTTAAGTTGTAATTATATTTCATTTTTTTATGTTTTTATTTTATTTATTTTTTTCAACAGTGGAAGCAGATGAAGAGACTTCAAACCCAACAAGCGCCACAGATCCTGTAAACATCTCTCCTTCCTCCTGATAGAGTTTTATTTTTGCCATATTACTGTGATAGCTCTACACAAAGTTGGAAACAAGACAGCTCTTTTTCATGCTTTATTTTTCTAAAGAAATGGATGTAGCTCTATTTGGCAAGGAAAATATAGGTAATGGATCTCAATGAAGTGTTATTTCTTTTTTTTTCTTTTGTGGGTGCGCTGAATTACAGATTGCAAAGTCATTTTTTTTTTTTGTATATTAAAAATATTTGAACTTTGTTGTGCAGTCCACTTAAATCGACATTGTATATAGCTTTGAGATTCCACCTTGGTTTCATTTTCGTTTATCCACTTTTGAAGGATTTGAAATTTTTGCGTAATTTCATTTTGTGTCTCTGTTTTCTTTTTTTTTTAACCTTCAATTCTAGCAATCTACATTATGGGATGAACCAATTGAATACGTTTTTTGTTTGTTTTTGTTTTTGTTTTTTTAAAGATCTTTCTATTCTTTGGATACAATAACAAAGTGGGAAGAAAAGAGAATAGGCCACCATGAACATCTCCCACTACAAGTGCAACTCTTCACAATATGGATGTTAAGTTAAAATGTTACAGTGGTGTCATTGTATTTGGCTTGCATTGCAACACTCAAGCATCATATAAAACCAACCAATTACCCATTTTATTAGTCTTTCATTTAGCTAGTGCTCGACTATAAGAACAGTGTCATGGTCTTGGGAAGAAACTGATGGGTTTCTTAGAATGAGTCCATTCATCAGCATAGATTGATCTTAAGAAGTTATTAGTTACTTGATGATTGAAAGAATATCCTCTAAATCTAAGGTAAACTAAATAGCTAGTTAGTGTTACAGTGCAATGTTTGAGCCTTTTATTTAAAAAAAAAATCACACCTGTAGTCTAATTAAATGCACAAATTTACACCTACAATTTTCTACATGCCTCTGAAGAAACATAAGTTTGTGTTCTCTTCATTGGTAAAATAAGGATGGTCTGATCTCATTTTATGGTGCATTTACTGTAAATGTTTGCAAAGAGTCCGAAATTACCTTGTGAATAGGATTTGCAGATCCAGTTCTATACATAATAAGCACCTTTAGTACACATTATACATGTTCTTTTTTTTATTTATTGAGAAATTTGTAAAAATGGAATTTTCTCCTCATTTTTTCCTTTAATATGATGAACTGTTATCATGTGTGCATAATCTAGATACTTTGATATAATGTTGACTGCTCATTTTGAAGCGCTTGTTGAATTCAGTGTGATTGCTTTTAAAACAAAATAAACCCAGAAGTTGACTGAATAATAGTAAGATGCAATGTATTTTTTTCCAAGCTATTGTTATATAATTTATTGCATTTTTTTTGTTGCTTTGTTATTGTCATAAATGAGTGATCTTTTGAAGGGAGACAGTGTGGTTCCGAGGAACACTTTACTACTCTTTAAGTTGGTGAACAGTTGCAGTTTTGTAGATATTTGTTTGTTTCTTTTGTGTAGAGCCTGATCCAATAGAAGGCTCATTGTTGATAAAATTAAAAAAAAAAAATTCCCTCATAAGTGGTCAAAACATGAACTATGCTATATCTCTCTACATTACCAATATGTACAGATTTGTCGTACAAATTTCTTTGGTCAAGTCCTGTGTTCATAAGTATTTGATAATAAACCGTATATATAAGTCAGCAGACTCAAGGGTTGTGTGGTTCATTGTTTCCCTAATCAAAGTAAAAGCTCATAAAGTTGACTGAAAATGAAGTAAAACGTGAAAAGAAAAGATATTTTAGACAAAAAGCAACATTTAATATTACACAACACCATAGGCATGGCTTGTAATTTTTCATGATAAGTTCGTAGTGAAAAACAAACTGACTTTACCCCTGATATTTCCCATTTATTATGAAAATAATTTTTGTGATTCTTGATCTGTTTTGGCCAAATTTTAAGTTCACTAAAGAATAAGTATATGAAACTTGAAATAACTTTTATTTGAGTGTTTGTCTTAGCCCTCTTTTTATTTTTTTAAAGAATTTGTTTTCTTAATTTTAAGCATAATAACCTTAGTAAAACAGTATACATGTACAACTTATTGGAGACACAGTGGATGGTTAAGATCAACTGCTGTCTTCTAACTTTGTGTTACTGCTTGAAGGAAAAGAAAGAAGCAGCGGGCTGTCCTTTGATTCTTGGATCTTACAAACAAAACAAAAAAAGAAAAGATGAATTGAATCAGCTTTTACTAATAATCTGCCAAAACCAAAGCTGGAAAACCCAAGTCATTTTTTTCCTTTTTGCTTCTTTTGGTCATTGTTAAAAATTCATATAAATGTACAAAAGTCTTCTTGTGAATCTGTTATGTCATTCTTGTATAAGGTGTATTTGGATGAGAACTTGTATATCATCTACATTTAAGCCTTGATTGACTGATTAGTGGTTTTAGTGAAAAGCGGCACATTTATGATTTACATTGGTATTGGTTTGCAATGGTCATCCAAATCATCTAAAAACTGCATTTCATACATAACTGCTGATTGTCCTCTATCTCTAAATGGGTCAAGTTGTTCTGTTTAATTTCTTTACTTGTTTTTTTTCCCCCTATTACATTTCTGTTATACTTGTGTCTTTAATGATCAAAACATTTTCCATCAATTTACACAAAAAACTTGATATCATGGTACCGAGACAAGTTAATAGATTAAAATGTCTATAGCTACTTCTGGATGATGATTATAAGTGGATTGGTTTTGAGCAAAAATTGTGAAAAAGAAAATCTCAACGCAACCTGGGATGCTTTTGCTCTCTTAAAATGTGATTTGAAAGGAAAAAAATATTTTTGTCAACTGAGAAATGTAATCAAGATGGTTGGTTGCAACCAACTTTGTATAGCGTGTGATTGATTATTATCTGTTGATGTTTACTTATTATTTTGACGGGAATGTATTATTATTTTCTCTTAATGAAATGGAAATTTAATAAAGAATTTGTATGGCCATGTTGTTAATATATTCAAGCTTTTTGTCAACTTAATTTCTACTTCTGTGTGTTAGTTAAGGATGGCTCATAAAACATTGTCTGTTCAAAACTAGGGGCATCAGTCTGAGGTGTGTAAAGCAATGGAACCAGCTTTTTGTAAGAACATTCAAATGCCTCTAGTCCTACAAACATTTCTCTTAACATGGGAATGATAGTACAATAAATGAACGTTTTTAATTCATTAACTCTGATTAAGGGCTGTGGGAGCTTCACAGAATATTTTGGCGGGTTTCTTTGTCCTGCGGTCTGTAACTCATCAAAGAAACTTTGGTCATATGAGATCCATGGAAATATCCATAGTAAGTTTGAATTTAATCCCAGGATCAATCAGTTAAGAGCTTTATGAAATGAGAGTACATTTATTTTAGTTTAGATTAAGCCTCTTGATTCCTTGTGGAACATAGAGCCGCAACAAATCCCCTCTGCACTCGCTTCTGTTTGGTCCTGTTCAGCTCGGCTTCTATTTCTGCCTCAGTGCTACGCCCCCATTTCTGCTTCAGGCGTCCGACCTTGCGTTTGCCTTGAGGGCTTTATGGATATACGTTGGCGTTTTATGTAACAGTGTTTTTTTTTAACAAGATGGGGTGGTTGACCCGTGCCCAACCCCCAACTTGGAGGGCTAGTAAGTGCTCGTATGTCTTAGTATGGCCTCTACCTTTTGATCTTCCTACCGAGAGACGAATCTCTCGTCAGCATAGCTCTAGAGGTCATGCAGGCACACACGCCTCCTAAACAACGGCAAGGTGTCACCCTTTGGGAAGATTGTTAATAATAATAATAATAATAATAATAATAATAATAATAATAATTTTTTACAAAAATTAAAAGAGGATGCAAGTGTCACATGTCCAATACAGTGTACATGTATATTGTATATTGGTCTTGGAACTATTAGTTGTCTTTATTTAAAAAAAAAAAAAGAGTAAAGAGAGAGAGAGAGAGAAAGAGGAAAAAAAGAATCAGGAAGCGTCACCTGTCCAATATTTTTACTGCATTTTGGTATGAAGGGGGAGAGCAAAGCAACAAGAATCGAAACACGATGGCGCGCCCATATCGAGACTGTCGCACTATCTGCGGATCGCCATGGTTCTGCGCTATCTTCAGATTGCGCTGATATAATTATGATCAACAAAAAGCACTTGACATCACCATATTCAGAGGAACAGCCGGAAAGCGGATCGTCATGGTTCTGCGCCATCTTCAGACTGCACTGATATAATATTATGATCAACAAAAAGCACTTGACATCACATGAACAGTCGGGAAAAGGTGATCTATATCAAGTTGACAGGTTCCATATAAATAAAAATCTCTTTAAATATTCTGTCTGTGGGGATCGTGGTGACGTCGGCCTCTGATTCCGAAATACTACTATATCTGAGTACTATTTACTAGTTTCGAATCTTGTTACGTCTGTGTCAGTAAGTATATGCCAAGCAAATCTGAAATGTCCCGCCCTGGGATCCCGTCACCGCGTGGAATCTTTCTTGAGACCCAGGATCGGTTAAAGTGGGAGAAAGTTTCGCTTTCCCCACCAATTTTTTCCCCTCTCACCGATCGTCCGGCAATGATAAGTGGTATGGTTTTGAACATTGGCGACAAAGTATATAGGTTTGTGTTAGTAATAGGTAGCTTTTTTTTTTTTAAATAATGTGTCGCCCCTCAGATTTTTCGTTGTGAACGTAGAGTAACTTGCAAACTTCAATGAGAAATCATGTCACGCTTTGTTCCTTACAAAATAATGGTTTTGTTTTAATCAAGCCTGAACCAGTTTGAAAATAAATTATTAACTCTGAGCGCATGGTTGTTATGACGTGTGATCTTACCGTTGGCCTATTCCGCGATATAACAAAAAGGAATTTTGTTTTTTCACAGAGTGGTGAGTAGTGAGGAGAATAAAATACGTGTCTCATTTATTAAACGTGTAATTAAATTGGCAAACCTATGCAAAACCTTGCGTTATAGGAACCTTGGCATGAGTTGTAACGTGCACATTTTAGTCGGTACTTTCGTCTGGTCAGCTACCATCTCACAGACGGCTTTCTCTAGACTAAGATTTGACAATTTTTAGGCCTGCATGCTGTTGCACAGAGACAGCGCATATAGTATTTTAAGATTTGTCTGTTTTGGCCACAACACTGACATGCTACCAACTAGTGGGTGACGAGGTGGTCTAAACAGGATTCTAATGTCAAACATGATTCTAGAACATGCCTGCTCTATCGCCTGGGTTACCTCGCATTAACTATTGTTCACCAATATTTTGCAAGAAGGCTGTAGGTGAAACGATTTGAAAAATGACAATATTAATAAACTGCCTAAAAATATGAAAAGCAATTTGAAGTACAAGTATTTACTTTGATTTTTATCCCACGGCAAGCTGATTGTGTAGGGGAGTACAAAATATCTGCGCGTCATGTAGAATAAATACCTGTCTTGTAAACTACGGTACCGGTACATAAGTTGTTGGAATCTGATTGAGCATTCATAAGAAATTTATGCGGTTTAATTTAAATGCAAGTTTTGAAAAGACGACCAGGCATGAAGAAATCAAATGATTGAAAAAGATGTGACGGTATTGATCAGTCATGACTGTAGAGCGCAACACAACAAAAAGTCGATAACTCACACTCAAAAATTATAGTAAAACCGAAAGTAACTATTGCCGATGCCCAAAAAGGGCGACAACTGTAGATCTTCTGAAGTTGTAAACATACGGTTGCTGCTGCTCAGGCTGATAGTCTCTCTATTATTTTGTGTTACAAAATAAGCTTAGATCTAGATCTTCATGACTGGTCGCAGCCTAATGATTTTGAATTTGAATACCTCCAAATAACTTAATAAGTGAGCTAGATTCAAGGCCTAAGATGGGAACTAAAGCTAGTGGTTGTCTTTTCCGGATTGGGTGAGCCCGTTTATCACCATATAAATCATGCCTTAGAACAACTCTAAATCTAGAATTTAGAAGTGTTGCCTAGATTCTAGATCTAGTTTTAGATCTAGAATCTAGATCTACACACGATGTAACAACTAGATCTAAATAATTGTAATCTACTCTGTCTTGCCTTCTGTGCTCACACATTTAACCCTTTTTTTTTTCAATATAGATCTAGGCTTTAAAACTCTAACAGTACTGCGTGTGTGATCAGCTGAAAGTGTAAACCTGAGTCCTGGGTGCCTAGTACTACGGCTGAGTGTGAATATTGGAGTGTGGCTGCGAAGGCTGCATTGCCCCGTGGGGCAGTTTGTTCCATTTGATATAGATTGCATACATATAAAGAACGACCAATCCGCAATTTCCTAAAAACGTAAGAGGCGGTGATCGTAATCCTCGATTTTTTACGCATTTTCCCCCTTTTCCTTCATCCTTGCCTTTACAGTTTGAAAACGCAGAATTTTACCTTGAGCAGTATCAAATTCAATTGGTAACAAGGTGCCATCCGATCGAATCCGTTCGGAAAGAAAATATGCGATGGAACACCACTCTAATCGCAGAGGTTTCCTTTAAACGGTAGGCCTATTGATAATATGGCATCACATGATTAGGCCCATGTGCAAAATAAAATGCACATATGAGTCTTAAAATGGAAACCCGCCATAGCGTAATAGTTAAAAATTAGGCCTACAGTGTCAATCGTTTGGACCAGTGCATGGAATAACTTGTGATATGAATATTTATATTGAGAAGCTGCAGTTAGCCAGTGTTGGAAATAGTTTGCTTTTGTTTTGAATCACTCCCCTCGGATGTTTGCAACACACCAAGAGACTAAGTTCCATTATCCTTGATTGTAATTCTTGTTATTATGTTGATATGAGAACTTTCCTCGGAATTTTTTTTTTATATAATACCCCATCAGAAATAACAACAACAAAGTCAACAATAAATCACAGTTTTTTTTATACAGCAATGCTGTTATAGGAGCATAGTAGACACTTCATGTTTTTTTGGTCACTTCTGCACAGTTGCGAGCTTTACGTACGGAAATCCCTGATTTGCCATAACTTCATTTCTTTTAATTCATCATTGAAATAGTTAAGTATTGGACAATAGGCGAGCCAAACAACTCGATCTGTCATTTCCAGTTATCTAAGACGGATAGATGGAATGATATTGTAACAGAATTTTTTAGTTTGAAGACCAAATGATAGTGACGTTGAAGGGGATGTGCTCAAATCTGATGAGGAAATAATAATAATTTTCATCCCCAATCGACTAATGGCTGTATATGTGAAAGGTTTTCTCCAAAATCAAGTGATCTAGAGTGAAGTAAGATTGATGTTTTTTGTAGAAAGGAGTGTTTTTGCTCTGATCGTGTTGCAATATCTCGCTATCGTAAGCGCTGTCATTTTGATGGTGTTGAGATCAATAATAGATCTAGATTATTATTGTCAAGTACTGATTTAGATATAGACATTCTTGAGTTGTGTTCTTAACATTCAGACAGTTTTTCAATTAAGTTAAATTATTGCGTTTCTACAAAGGATTTTTAGTCATCTTTATTCTGTTAATGTCGAATATGTTAGTGAGTGCGAGTCTATGTGAATTTTAATTGTTGAACAGTTGACCTACAAATTGGGACCCACTTCATTGAATCAACGTCACAAGATTTATCAAATTCATAGACATTACACTCATTTTATAAAATTTACCTGAGCACTCAAGTGGATAGTTTTCTTCGCATATCCAACAAAAAAGCATCTAATCTTTATTTTAGATCTAGAAAGAGTCAGATCCATTTTCATGCCTGCATTTAATCCTATCTAAATTGCAATCTAAACAAATTGCTCTCTTTCTCACAATATCAAGTGGATTACCTCTAAAAGGTAATATAATGGTTCGTTTAGGACTAAAAGTTTGTTATCAATCCTCTTCAGATGTGACATGTATAATTTATAATATTTTATAATTTTCTTTTGCTGTATTGCATGGTGTGGACTTAAATGCGCCTACAGTAATTATATATATTTGTGTGATCAGAAATTCTTTTTTCATACAAGTTGAATGCCAAAGAATCAAATATTAAGTCCTCGGGTGATGTTCACATATTTGAAGTAAATTTGGATTTTTGCTTTAAATATTTGCGCGTCTAGCCTTTTCAAAGCTTCATTTAAAATCTAGAGGCTCTTTTTTTTCATATAATGCACTGATTTTCATGGGGTTCAATGAGAGATACTTTATTTTTTTTTCAAGGAAGGTGGATGTTATCTATAATCTGTTACTAGGGCCAGTAGGGGCCTCGTCACCTGACTTTTTCGCTTTTGATTTGATTCTACAGATGATTCAAACATACCCAATCCTTTTCTTTTTTTCTTTTTCCCTGGTTTAACTCTAATACAAGTATACATTAATTTGTTTATAAATATATGTTTTCATTTCTCTATCAAAAGGTACACACTGTATTCAAGAACTCGTATTGGGTATTACTATCACCAGAAAGATATTACAAAGGCAAGGGAAAAATTTGGTGAAGAGGGTCACACACAAATCACTCATTTTGATTATGGCAGTAAGTTGATATTGTTTTTATTTTACTCTTTATAGTATGAAACCTCTGTAAGACTTATACTTTTTTTTTCAATTCACTTGGTACCACAATTCATTTTTATGTTAATGACTGTTCTGTTATAGTCAAGGTTGGGTATGATGTTTGAGCACTTTATTGAAATGAAATTGTACTTTACTTTACCTCATCTCCCCCCCCCCCCACACACACACATTTTTTCAATAGTTTAATAGACATAAGAAATTATCTTTAAAGAGAATATTGGTACATTTAAGTCTTTAAGTGGCTCAAGTGTGAATTTGATTCAAAAAATAACAACTGAGATTGAATATAATTTATATTTATAATAATTGGTATTTGAAACTCAATTTTTTTACTGTTATATCTTTTTTCCTTATAATTATATTATTAACATGTTGTTAAATTAATAAAAAAAGGAAAGATAAATGCAGCCTTGAGAGTTGTTCCCATACCGATGGTGTCAGACAATTATGCTTACCTTGTCCAAGACAGGAAAAACAACAAATCAATTGTTGTTGATCCAGGCCATGCAGCTCCTGTCCATGTAAGCAATAGAATTTCTTCCCAACTTCAGTATGATTGTTACCTTTAAATTCATTATGATATGCCATGAAAATATCTATTGACAAAAATAAAAAACTTGTGAAACACCAAGGCACATTATCTATCAATTTTAATCTCAGACGTTTCAGAAAAGCTCTTTTTAGGCTGCAAAAGTTTAATGGTCCAAAACTTTTTTGTTTTTAGTTTTAATGTAGGCCTATGAGTTAATTTATGAAAGAAGTTTTTAATGAATAAAGGAAGTTAAATTACAACAGTGTTTGAACAGCAAGCTTATCAAATTCTAACAGTCAACCATTAAAGAACATTCATAAAATCACCACAAAGACTTTTAAAATAGAGCAGTAAAAAGAAAAGGATGGAAAAATGGGCTTGTTCAATTTACCTCCGTTTTTTTTTTTGTTGTTGAGAAATTCAACATCATATAAATAAAGATAATAAGACAACAAAATATTTTGATGTTACATGAAAAAAACATATTCAATATGCTGTTGCATCCTCAATCATTTTGATAAAGTGAGCACATTTGTGATATCTATTCTTAAACGAATAAAAAGGACATGAAATATTCTTGCACCTTATTTTTTTATTTTTCTTTCCATTTTTCTTATCCAGAAATTTCTCACACAAATTGGCATACAACCTGACGCAATTCTTGTCACACACAAACACTGGTAAGTCACTATTTAAAACTTGTGAGGGTAGTAAAGCATTAATTTTGTTTTAGTTTTTTTCTTGAAGTGCCAAGATATAGTTTGATCGAGGCCTTTGTGATAAGATATTAGTACGAAAGAAATGTATTACCATTGAAGAAATAAAGAGATGAAAGAAAAAAAACATGTTCTCTTCTGGAATGAAACTATGTTAGAGATATTGATTGTGTGTTTATTTTCCTTTAATTGCACTATCTAAAGCAGGGTCTCTTTATTTCACTTTCCTTAAATATAAACAATATGTTGATGTGTATGTGTATCACCAGGGACCACAGTGGTGGAAATCGGGAATTAAAACAAGCTTTCCCACACGTGCCTATATATGGAAGTGCTACAGATAGCGTGCCTGACATCACAATGTGAGTTTAATGGAGGGTTTTTTTTTTTGTCAGGTTGTTATTCAGATTTTTTTTATTTCAATTCGACACGTCTTGGAGAAATCTTTTAGTTAACAGGGTTTTTACTATACTCCTGGTATAATTTTAAGTATTGGGCTGTTTTCAGGCAAGGAAATGATAAAATTTTAAGACAGGAATAGTGAGAGCAAGGAAGAAAAAGAAGTTGAGTTTAGTTGGCTTAACGTCCAACATCAGCACTATATAGACTATAGTGTGGACGAGGCCTCAATACTGACACCTGACAATTAAATGTGCTGCCACACACTAAACAGGGTGGGGATACCATGACTCCCGACCCAACAGGGGACGAAATCGAATAAATAAATCTGCCGATTGTGGCATTCGAACTGCGGATCTCCCGATCAGGAGACCAACGCTCTACCACTTGAGCCAGTTTGCCCTCCAGAAAAAGAAGAAGAGTAAGGAGCGGAAGAGAGAAGATGAAATGGCAAAATGAAAGAGGTACATGCAAACAGACATACATAGAGCTGGATAGGCAGACAGGCAGTGACAGAGTCAAATATAAGGACAGAAAATACGATATTAGAATTCCTTTCGTTCAAATGGACTGAACAAGCTTTGTTTAAGATCTGGCAGAAATGAGATTTTATAGCATACCTGCAACGAGAAAGAGGTGGAAATGGAGAAGGTGAAAAAGAAAATGTGACCATAATGTTACCTTGAAGGGACAAAGTGGTGCAAGTAGTAAGATCTCCCAATTGGGAAGTCCCCAGTTTCAAAACCAACGATTAAAAAAAAAATTGTCCAATTTTCGCCTCTACTGATAGGATCGATATCAGTTTAATATGACTTTCTGAAATAGGAGTCCTGTTATCCCTGCACTGTGTATGTGTTGCAGAACATTAAATTGTCATACGTTAGTCTTTGGACCCGTCCAAAGTAAAGCCTTGCTTCTGAATATGGACAAATTAACTTACTCGCCTCTTGAAACAAACAATAGTTCTAATATATTCAGAGGTCAACATACAGACACCCTTTCCCTAGCATACTTTCTTATAGTTATATGTGTTACAAAGAATAAAGTAATATGTCTACTAAGTACAGGGAAGCTTTGTTTATTGTTTATTGCCTTCCTACAAATGTTACAAGTACACTTATGTACTTATATGCAACTTATCTACACCCCCCCCCCCCCCCCCTCCACAGTTATTCCTTCATTCAAATCATAAAATCCTGATTTAAACTGGCTTTTGAAAGGAAATTAGTTCATTCTTTAAGTTCTTTCATTTAGTCAGGTCTGTCTGTATTAAAAAGATTAACCTCTGATGCAAGCAAATTACATGCCTACTTACAATTTTATACATTTTTATTACATATACATCATTTACCTTTTAGGAATTGTGGCTAATGTTTTGTGTGCTGAATTTGGTATTGTAGGACACTGAATGATGGTGATGTGATTGAATTTGGAGACCTGAAGTTCAGAATCCTATCGACCCCTGGTCACACAGTCGGTCATATTGTCTACATACTTGATGGCCGAGAGTTCGGGACAGAGGATTCTTTATTCTCTGGGGACTGCCTGTTTCTTGGTGGTTGTGGTAGGATTTTTTATTCTTGGGCTGTATGTTTCAAAACATACACCCGGGTCCGTTTTGGGTTTATGACAGCTTTGTAAAATTCTTAAATGAATGTTTTTACATTATTTGAATGGCTTCAACTATGATAATTTATGTTTCCTCTTTAACTTAATGGTTTTAGAAGGGAAAGTATAAATAAAAGTTAGCTAATATAGATCCAAATGTTACACCAATTTCAGATGATTTATTTTTATTTTAATGGCTCGCCTCCCCTTTTTTATTGATCATCTCATTTGCTTTTATTACATTTTATTAGATAGAAAAATGTATTACCTTTTTAATGGTGTATATTAAGGAGCAAAATTATCATGTTGGAGACAGTTATACACGTTATTCATATATTTGTAACACCACCTAAATTTGAAACAAATACTTCCATCATGACTAACGTCGTTAAGTTTGAAAATACCAAAAATTTCTATCTTTGAGGTCGAATGTTTGAAGCCCCTTCTTCAGTTATGCTCACATCGCTAGACAAACTGGCAGGTCTTGATGGGAATACAAAATTATGGCCAGGTGAGTTTATTGTTATATGAAACAGAAACAAGAGAAAAAAAAAGGGGGTTGTTTCGTCTCATTATTTTCAATCAATGGTGAGAATAGAGGTAGAAGAGAATTTTTGTTTGTTTTTTTGTAGATGATATCCAACAGAATAAGATAACATATTTATTGACTCTGTATCTTTCTTAGATCAGATAAAGTATATTTATTCATATCAATTCTTGAGTATCTAGAAATGTGTTGCATTGTTCCACGAAAAAAGCAAAACATGCCTCTCACAAATAAAGCGTCAAGACATTGCATACAAGACTTTCCCAACATGGTATTCTGCAAATTACTGCCTATTTTATTTGAGGATAAAGTGTGAATTGAAGAATACTTGAATACTTGATTGGATTTTTAAGTAAGATTTCAAGTCTTTAAGGTTATACTCTACCTTTTCACAAGTTTACATTCATTGATTTTCAAAAGCTTCAAAATACCTCCTGCTTATTAGAAGAAATAGATAAAAATTACAATGAAAGATTTTTTTTGTTTGGTCAAGATAATATAATATGTATGAATAGTTGGTCTTTGATTGGAGTAAAAACTGAATGTAGTTATCATCCTTTGTGGGGTTTGCATAATATTAAATTACAAATGATTTTGATAATCACAGGTCATGAATATTCCGTTGACAACCTTGAGTTTGCTAACCACATAGATCCTGACAATGAAAAAGTTAAGGTAATCCAAACATAATTATGTACATGAATTTTTTAAAATTAAATGTTTTCTTTTTTTCTCTTTTTGAGACATAAATAGATTCTAAACTGCCTTTATGCATTTTTTTCACATTAGTACAGTGAAAGCAGAATGCTGATTAATTTGTTAATTCAGTGGTAAATATTGCAGTGCATGTTTTATCTTCAATAGCACAATAGTCGACCCGGTGAGTTAGAGAACAACTTCATGATTCCCTGTTGTTTTGTTTTTTTCTCTCTACATTATAATTATTTCTTGGCTGCTGTAAACACTGTTACTTTATTTTTAATACATAAAGTTGGAGGAGATAGATTTTTAGTGTGCAAAATGAAATTTCGAGAAAATCGCATTTGAAAATAGCACATATAAAAATCTAAAAAATTACCCCAAGATTGATCCTAAGGCATTCCAGCCGTTTGTGCTAATCATCTATCACCAAACTTGTTCTGTCTGTTTGTCTTGACAACTGAAATTAATAATCCTGATCTTCAAAATAATCACAATAATTAGAAATCATGTCACAGACCTGCCAACATTACGCTTTTGGCGTAATTTATTGCAGCAAATTACGCCTTACGGGCGGTCCTTGTCGTATTACGCGGTGTTGGCGATTGTACGATCTATAACTTCTGTTTTTAGCCACTGGTTCAGATATGGGCCAGTAAAATAGACTTCATACACACAATATAGGACTATTGATATTACCTATCCGATAATAAGGTACTTTCATTTTCACTTATTCAATACAATTTCTACTACCAGTTTACCACTAGTTCTAAGTTTGATTTACCTTACATGGATAGACAACTTTCTGTATACTAGAGTCCGGTCATAATTTTTTGTTTGGGTTGTGTTCAATAGTGTAATACTAAGTGGATATCTGCATTGCAAAGCATTAATTTTCATTTATCAATGTTTTGACAGTAACCATTGTAAGTTAAAAAATAAGGACTTGCCATTGTATTGCATATAAGCTTTCAGTTAAATATGATGTGGGCTAGACCTGATCAAGGTTCTTATATCTTCCTACTTTGAAAGTTATGGTGAACGAGTTTTAGCTGTGCTATAAGTGTCTAAGCGATTCAGACTGCCTGATGGCATAGCAACGCTAGCATGCCTCGTTATGACCCTTTTTTGTTGTTTACAAGATGAATGCAGATTGATCTGCCGCATATTATATCCATATTGGCGTGTCTTCCATGCTAGAAATGGAGTGCCAGTGCCTTGTGATTGTTTCTACGTGATCCTTTAGAGCAGTGGCGTAAATCAATGAAATCAGTAAAATAATCGGAAGAACTAGGGCTGTTCTTTGATGGGTTTTTTTTTACAATTTGCGCTCATAAAAATGTGACTGGCTTTCCAAAAATCAGAATTTACAATGAAAAAAAAACCTTCAAAACACTAATTTTGTGACTCAAATGCCAACACAAATGGTTGACGTGCCTGCAGAAACTGAAATCAGGAAGTCGATTATAGGACACTTTACTGGCATTTCAGGATCCATCCCTCCCTCTAATGTTTAAATCTCTTTCCATTAATGAAGCAGTATGATTAAGATCATGCATTTTTCCCTCTATTTCTTTCAGGTAAAACTAGAATGGGCCAAAGATAAAAGGGAGAATAATCTTTGCACAGTGAGTAACTCTTGTGGTTGTTTTGTTTGTTTTATTAATTTCTCCATTTATGATTGGTTTGATTTTTTTTTAATGCCCCTCTTTGCATTTGTTCTTTTCTTTTTTTTTTTTTTAAACAATGATTAAACCTTTTTTTTTTTTTCTCCCTTAAATAAAGTCAGCAGGATGTATGCATTTTATGAGTAAAAAAAACCCTAGAACCTTTCTGGATTTAATTAAATAAAAACAGCAGGATGATTACATTGTAATTTGTATGAATAAAAAAAAAAAAACACCATAGAATCTTTCTGCCTTTAAATAAATAAAAGCAGCAGGGTGTATGCATTTTATGACTTTAAAAAACCTAGAATCTATATGTTTCTCCCAAGCTGCTAAAGTTGTTTTTACCCACTCTCAGTTATTGACTTATAGGGATGACAAAGCATCACAAGGTAATTAAGAATCTCTTTTTTATCCCTGTCTCAAATGAATCTAATTTACATTTTTAAATGGCTGGAGTTAACTGGCTGTGCTCATTTTCTTTATCTGACATCAAAAGTTAGTCAGATTCTAACTCTCTAGAGAAGCTAGATGTAGAAAGGCATCATATCTCAAGATTTTTTGTTTGTTTGTTTGTTTTATATAAATCCTCATTCATAATTGTCTGTTCCAAATGAAAAAAATAATACATGTATATGAATTGTGGTTTTTCCTATTACTCTTTCTTGTAGAAAGTCAATTATTTGATTTAAATTATGTTTTTTACTCACTTGTACATTTCTATTCCTTTTAAGACTTTTCATATGAATTATGAATAATCAATCAGTCTTTGTATAGTTGGGCAGAGAACTTTCATAAAATACATGTGTTGGAACAATTGTGTATACATAATTTGATAACTTGTCTCATCACTTTCCAAGTGTCCATCAACCATAGAGGAGGAGAAATCGTACAATCCGTTCATGCGCACTGCTGAGGAATCAATACTTCGCTCGCTAGGAATTGTTGAAGATGGAGAATTTCAACAACCTTCAAATGAGATAAGAGCCAAGGCCTTGATGGAGCTTCGAGAGAGAAAGGATCAGTTTAAATATAAACTTTAATGTAGTATTTTGTCTACATTCATTTATATATAGCAGTGCTCCTCTTATATGATGGAGTACATTATTTTTGTTTTTTGTGCTAAGTTTCATTCTTTGATAATTAATTTATGGAAAAACATCCTTTGAAGTATTAATGTATTGAAAGAAAAAGTTAAATTATAATTTCGATTATGAATATCCATTTATCAGCAAAGGTGTACATTATCTAATTTTATTGTGTTACAAGTTCAAAAGTGGTTCCCTTGCCCGAAATTGTTCAAATGGCAAAACAAAATCCATATCTGTGAATGTAAATAAATTATATTTTGTTGTCGTTTAAAAGATCATAAAAAGGTGTTTTTCTACATTTTTAAACCATTGATTATGATATGGGAATTTTATTATGATATGGAAAAAATGTGATTCATGCCATATCACCTCATGCCATTGCATGTTGAAAGTTAAAAGGTATCACTAAAATGTGCATTCCCTCTTGAGTTTAATGTGTGTCAACACTTATCAAAATAGATTGCAAGGAATTACAGACCTATTTCAGGAATGCGTTTAGAATGGCCCATTAACTCGTACACTGAAATGAAAATTGGGTGTCTAAGTTCTTTTTATATAATATTAGTTAACAAATTGCACTGAAAGTAAAACTTGATACTTTTGACATAGTGTAGTTTGTAACTTTAAGTGATGACTAGGATAAAAGAAATTCTATTGAGATAACTGATACTATGATACTAAATGCCATGTAAAAAAAAAATATGATCAAAATAATTCTTAATAAGTACTCATTTTCTTGCACAATTTGTTGTTGTTGCTAAACTTGAATGCTTCAATTGCATGAAAAAAAATGTTCAATTATAATTTATGATAATTGATATAGATCGGGCTCTACATGTATGTAACTCGTGTATTGTTTAAATTTTGTCTCTTAAATAATTATATATTGCATACTTCATTTTTCAATCCAGTCTCTCTCTTAATTAAGCTACCCTGAGATTAACTTGATCTTTCCACCTCACACTAAGAGCATTAAAAGATGATTTTGTGCCTTTTTTTTAAACACCCTGTCTGTCAGGGATTTATACATCTCCAAAATGTTTTAAAGCGTTTCTTGTGTCATGTCACTTTTTAGAAATAAATAAGTGATGATGGTGACAAAGAAAGAAAATTGTTTGCAGTCATTACATGCCAATTTAAAGTCACTTTGCATGTAAACGGTGAAATAGACATTTTAGTTGAAGACAAAAGGCTACAGTTTGCAAACCTGGAACAGTTTTTATTCTATCTTTAGTGGTTCAAAAGATAAATGAATGTTGGCAAAACCCTGAAAATAATGCAATTTCATGGGCATTACTAGCTAAATACTGTGATTCCTTTGTGTTTGATTATAAACAGTCTTAAAGCTAGCTATAGTTCTAATAATACTTACATTATAAATTCATAGGCCAACAATTCGAGTATCGCCATGCTAACATCTCCTCTTATTGTGTGTGTGTGTATACATCTTTTTACTTTTCATATGATTAATTCAGGTAAGGCCTACTATTTTTGCCCCATATTGTTTGTAAATTATTACATGTATACACATATTTGCTTGCCATACAGTGTTGTCTACTTAAAAATGTTTAACCAGATTTTCGCTCAAACCTTTGCATAAAAAATTGTAAATTTTTTTTGTTGAAATATCTTTGCGGAAAAAGATACAAAACACACATTATTAATAGCATGAATAAGAGCATCTCTCAATATGTGAATGGTCTATTTTACTATATAATTGTACCTGCATGTCTACCTTCATGCCGCTTGATCTTTCTCCATGAAGAATGTTAAAAAATTAATATGCTTAGAACACAAGTACATTATTCTAAATGGTCAGTTTTTAAACTGCTCAAAGTATTAACCTACACTTGGATGTGACCCATAGATATATAAATAGCACTAGATCCCTCGGTGACGTCACAGCGCGGCGGAACTTGATTGTTACTGGGGAGAGGAAAGTGGGGGCAGGAAGAAGTGCACACAGATTTCTATTAATAGAAATCAATCATTGCGCTACGGCATGATGCTCTAGGGTAGGCCTGTTACATGATGAGCACATCTATGTATGTAATCAATCAGAGCTTAAAGAGGCAACTTCATAACATTGTTGTTACAGCTAGATCAAGCAGTCGATCGCAGCGGGTACATTTAATTTTTTTAATTTTATTTAGCAGTCAATTAATATTGAACAAAGGATCTCTAAGACACAAACTCGCCAAAGCGATACTCTTCCTTCTTTAGTAACAACAGGTAAATACAATAATTAATTTAATACACCCTCGCGGATTTATGCTGCCCTTGTTACCCGTAAAGATAAATAAATGTATATAATAGTCATTTCCTTCCTTTTCATCTTATGTATTTGTTGCTTTTTTTCTTCAATGGTACTTTCACCTGGTGCTAATGACTGCGTACCATGTTTTAGTGCAAGTTGCTCACATTCCTGCCACTCTCCGACCCACAGACACAGTGAGCTCGCAAGCTGATATACCGCGAAGAGGGGCCGCCATTTTTCGGTGAGCGATCTAGTGCTATTTATGGAACTATGATGTGACCGCATCATGCATACAATCTAGGCTAGTCTTGAAGAAAAGATGTACTCAGGGAAATACATGATTCTCCATTTACCATAGGCTTTTGAACCACCAGTGGTAAATGTAATGCCATGACTGCTTTTAGATGCTGCATCATCATAGTTTAAGGCTTCTTTATTTGTTTTTATTTTATCAATTTATTAGTTTTTCTTTTTTCAGTGGGTCTTGAGCATCAAAAATACATTAAAAATGATCTTCTTGTTAAATATTTAAATTTTACCAATTTTTTTTTCGCTCTATGGAGGTTTTTCTTTTGGTCGGTGATGGATCCGTTGGAAGCATTAGGGATATGGAAAAAAGCAACTCATGTCTTTTGTCTCTTTTTAAAAATTTTTTAAACATTTTAATGTACCTTTTGACGATACAGAATTTACAGCATCGCATTGGTTCTTTAATTTCAAGCTATGCATCACATTGGTTCTTCTTTATTTACTCATCTTTTTAAACTACATGTACATGTAATGTATAATTATAATAATTCTTGTACATGTATTCTCAAATGAAAGATCTTTTTACATGTTGTCAAACTTATGAGCGCATATTTCAGGCATACATGTGTTCATGTTTTTTTATGTATATTTTGGTATAATTATGCTTAATATTGAATTGGGCAGCTGTAAATTCCTTTATTATCAGCATTACCTGATTTTAATTCACAAATAAAAAATAAAAAAGACACTCCTGTTATCTGTATCAAAACCGTGTTTGACAATGAATAAAAATTCAAAGTCAAATTAATTGAGTGTCTGAGATAAATCTTGACTGTACAGTTTTCAATTAGACAAATCTAATATTTAAGCCTCTTCAGTCTTCAGCACTAACTGATGCATGTCTGTTTTCTGTGGTCTCAAAAGGAAAGGGGGAAAAAAAAATACTTTTTTGACCTGCTATCACAACGTTGACTTATGAAACAGCCTGCTATGCAAAAATTTAACTAGCTTCTATTTTAACATTTTTTTTTTATACTAGCTTCTATTTTAACATTTTTTTTTAATAACAATGACATCCCTGTGTAACTACAATTTAGTCTATGCTTTTTTATTTATATCAAAACTGACCATTTCAGTGCGGTATCTTGGGACAACAAATGATATACATGTAGTTTTATTTGTAGTGTTACCTCATTGTAAATGTAGTTGTTAAAATTCAAATATTATTTATATTTTTTTGAATGCTGTTTTTTTTCACCAGTTTCATTAGAACAAAAATGTTAGATCTAGCCTTTTCTTAACCTCTGTGGGAAATTATTATTGTCTTATATATTGAGTCTGTTCTGAAAAGATTTCTTTCTCTAGGGGTTCTAAAAGGAGTGAGGAAAGGAATGTGGCTCTAGATTTATAATCTAAAGCACAGATTAACCTTCACCACTATTTGTTGTTGGTATTACGTTAAGCCATCCGTGGGTGAAAATCACCCGGTGACCGATAAAGAGAAAAAAAGCAAGGTCACCGGCGCCTTTGTTTTTTTTTTTTATAACAGCAAACCACTCGTGGGTGTTTTTCATACAGCCACCTTAAATGAGGATTAAACGGCAAAAATTATTGCACATGGCAGAAAATGGTTATGTATATATATATGCATATATCTATTGATCTAGCTATCAATCCATTTACTTATCTGTGTATTTATCTCTCCTCTTCTCTGTAGGCCTACAATTAAAACTTTTTTTTTATTTCCACCAAGGCGTAATCACAAGTAATATTGGTATACTGTACCACCCTTGATATCCTCTATCTCATTCTATTTTTCTATATTCTCTATCTATGGATCTTACAAAGAAGAGAAAAAATGAGGAAGAAAAAATAAAAAGAACAGGAATTGAAGTAGCACAATATTGATGTGCAAGAAAAGGAGGAGAGGGACAGAGGGACCAAGAGGATGAGAAGAGGAGGCGCAGCAGGAGGATGAGCAGGAAAAAAGAAGATAAGCAGCAGGAAGAATAGTAGTAGGAGGAGGATCGAGGAGAGGTGCTGCAGGAGAAAGAGGAAAAGTACCAGGAACGAGGAGGAAACGCAGGCCAAAAAGGAGCCACAAGCGGAAGAGTAGAGGGAGTAAGACTAGAAACAGTAGCAGGAGCAGATGTAGATACATAGGATGAGGGGAAGCAAAAGATAAGAACAGGAGGAAGACATGCAGAATGAGTAGGAGGGGAAAGGAGAAGAGGGAGGAAAAGCAGAAAGGAAAATGAGAAGAGGGAGAAAGAGGAGGAGCAGGAGGGACATGAACAGCTAATACAGTAATAGCCTATATACCTTTGAAGAACGGGAGAAAGCAAGAGTGTGTGTGCGAGAGTATTACCATTGCCAAAGATTATTTACGAGAATACTGGTGTTTTTCACCCACGAATGGATAAGCTTCAAGGAAACCATATGGTTCACACAAAAAAATCAATACATTATTTTGAAAAACGAACAACCCAGATTGAAGCATTAAACATAAATTTAGGAATTCTTATTGGTTTTTATCTTATAATTGGGACCAATAAAAAGAATTACACAGATTCTTCACAGCCTGGTGTTTTTCATCCACGAGTGGCGTTAAAGGTTAAAAAAGGCTCCCTATTGAAACATGATCAAATTTTTGCAAGTTTGTAAATGACATAAACAAAAGAAAATTATAATTTCTAAAAATTCATTATCCAGGCTCTAACATTAAATTTGTGTTAATGCAAGCTTTACTTTTTTTGCTATACTAGCAGTATGAAACTTGATTAAAGACAGAATGCAGACAAAAAAGAGAACTGTCAAGATCTGATATTTATGAAAAAAGGAGCTGCACTACTTTGACAGTTTTATAAAATTTGAACCAAATAACCTGAATACATTGTTATTTCTGTATTCGTTTCACATATATTTTCTTCCTTAAGCCATGTTTTTTTTATAGCAACATAGAAAGAACTACATTAAAATTCCAATAACATTAACGAGGATGTAAATGCAAATAATCTTTTTTACATGAATATTCTAGTTTTATTAACAATTTTGATTGCCTCATTGCTTCTTAGACACAAAAAAATTTAAGTAAGAAAAACATTTACCGTGTATACTATAGAGACAAATAAAGAGAAAAAAAATTAGCACGTTTTCAAAACCTTTAAAAAGAATTTTTGATTAATCTAATAAAAACAATAAGTAGAAATGATTATTCATGGGCCAAGTTTTATAATAAATTGTCTTTCATTTAAGTAAACTTCAAGAATATATGGACTCCACATAAATAAAATTGTCAATTATCTTATCCAAAAACAAAATATACTTATTCATGCTATGTTCCCAAATTTTTTTGTTATTTTAAAGATCAATTTAAGCACACACAAAATACTCTAAAAAGGCTACATTCATCTCTTATTCCTCCATAAGTCAGATATTTGACACAAAAAAATAAAAAATCTGCCCTATCCTAATCAAACCTATAATTGGGCAACACTTGTGGGCAAACTATGATATAATTTGCTCCACGCTTTTTATTTGATTTGGTAAATGGTTAAAAATCTAACATAAGGTGTATATAATCTGCGACTACCTTGACGCAATAATTTCTTAAAATGCTTATAACGCATATTCAGAATCAAATAAATCAATAAAATTTAAAAATCTGTTCTTTATCACTTCTACTTTACATTTTCTCTCAATTTGTACACGTAATTTCCCATTATATAAAGTCTCGTTTGGTTCTGCGAACGGCAATATTCTGCAGCTTGACTCTTATCACTACAAAAAAAAAAATTGATGTGACCAACAGGGCACCTCCTTTTATGCCCATAGATCAAGAGAAGCCAAATCTCTATCAGTTTCAGTAAAAAATATTTTGTGAGGAACATACTATTTTTGTTATTATAAAAATACAAAAATGCCATGTGAATTGCTTTACTTTAAAGGGTGAATTAAATGTCATATCATTAGTTTAAAAAGACTTCTTTTTAGTTGAAATTTAAATGTATGTAAAGTGCTTCGCCTTGAGAAACAGAAAAAGCAAGTTTAAAAAGGAAAATGTGTACGTGCGATTTATACGGAATTTTTTTTTGGACCTATGTTTACACGCATTTCTGGGTCACGCTGACCTACTCTCAAACCGCACCTTGCCCGTCGGGTTGAACTTGTGACCTCGCACGCTCTGCGCCCGCGGCGCACTGAACTAAAATTGATGTGACCAACTGGGCACCTCCTTTTATGTGCATAGAGCAAGAGAAGCCAAATCTCTATCAGTTCCAGGACCACTACATCATTCCTTCTTCTCATATTGTGCCTTCTAGTTTAAAATACAATTGTATTTATTAGTTTAGGTGTTCTATGTTGACACTTTTTTATACCCCTAACCAATCATTTTGATGTAAACTTACCTAAACCGATCAATTCTTCTAAAAAAATTTTTTATTGTTTTTGATGACTTAAAAACATTTCTAACTATGATTGTAGGCAGTAGCATATTAGTAAAAGAAATGGGTTTAAAATAAATCGGATCACATAAAAGAGATGATAAGTGATTCATTTACATTTATGGTAATCATAATGTGAAGATTTGGTACTGCTTCATCACAAGTTCCAACAAAAATTAATACTTCAAACATTCTTAAACACTCTACTAGTTTTGACTTTGAATCACAATAACTACATATTGCACACAAATCATCACATAATTATTAAGTTTTACTCCTAAGTTGGATTAACTGCATACAGGGACAGTCCTTGTTGAGGTATGTGAGATTTTCTTCATCTTTTATAATAACATCACAGAATAGAAAACAAAAATAAAATCCAAATCAAACAATTTTACATGCAAGCTTTGAAGTAAAACCTGCTGCTTTCATATCATCACAAAATATTGCATTTATGTAAAGAAAATGGCACCTTTTTTCATTTCAAATCATATGCACTAAGTCAGTAACATGTATTATGTAAATCAAAATATAAATTAGACTAGAATACATGACTAACCTCTACAAATTTTAAACTAAAACTTTCTATGAAATTTGACATGCATATTGTTTGAAAATTATTCCTTGTATGGAAAAAATTGAATTAAGTAACAATTTATTCAAAAGTACATTAAAATGTAATCAAAACAACAAAATTGATAGGATTTATCAATTCCTTTTTTTTTTTTTTGAGAAAAATTGACGTAGCTGAACATTTATTTCTTACCCCCCAAACACAGAATTTTAATATAATAGTGATCCTATAAAAGTAACTATCACTCTAATCAATTTTGTTAAATCAATTCAAAAATTAGCCTTAACATAGTAACTTTTGACAAAATTATCTCCAATTGAGAAGTATTGGAATAGATCAATTTCATGGCAACGAGACATGTTCTGATGAAGTTGACAAACAGCAAAAGTTTCAGGACATCACGTGAATTACTTTTCTATCTGCTTGTGATTCAATGTCGTTCAATTTGTTCCACCACTTAAACAGAAAGTTATTACATATAAGTTTGAACCAAGGTGTCAAAAGCATTCCATCTGTCTCTGAAGAATCTGAAAATTAAGAGAAGAAAAAGGGAAAATTTATTTTAAACAAAGAAGTCCTCATATACTGTGATTCACTTACAAATATTTCTACCTCATAATGATCATGTTAAGACAAATTTGTGTAGATATTTTCTATGATGATACCAAACAGCAAAGCAAAGACAAGCACATTAAGTTGCTGTACCTGAATGAGGAACTATTAATATTTATTATTTCTGACAGACAAAAATTACTTTACTTGAACAATTCATGTGCAGTCACTTAACAGTTTTTTGTAACAATACTATTCAAACAAAACAAAGAAATTGTGTGTCAATGCCACAAAATGAGATATTTTGTGTCAAGGCTGGAATTTAAAAAATCCTTATTTTCTACTGGGGGGTCAAATAATCGAAAAAAATGTGTTTCCAAAATATGAAAGTAAAGCATATTTACTACCCGTAAAACTAAAGGGATCATGAAATTTGCTCTTAACTCTTTAACAAATAGGTTAGGATCTGCTAGTTCAACATCTAGACCTAGCTGCGCATCAAGGTAGATCTTGATCTAGTTCTAGATCTAGGAATGGCATGGGGTAAATGTATATTTTTCTAAATTAAAATTGGTCCTCAAATAATGTTCGGGTAAAAATAATAGCAATCACTTAAAGAGAAATGTGTATCAAAAGATAATATCATGGAGATGATCATGGAATCATCCCACTTGATCTTAAAAGCGGCCGCTGGTTGAATTATTTTAGTATAGATAAGTGGTGCAAACTTGTGATAAGTGTACAAAATATAGCTCATTATAAGTTTAAACTGATAGAAAGTGATAGAAAAATAGTTTTCCATTTGAAATAACACAGTAACGTGTCATAAAAAAATATACCACCAAACTTCGAAAGTGTTTTTCTCGCATTTATGAAAATTTGAACTTCACCTGAGCCCATTCCTAGAAATAGCTATAACTTCTTTTTTAATTAGGATATTTTCAAAGCTTTTTCACCACTTTAAAGCTTAGATTTCTGTCTTTCCAGTGGTATCAATATGTCAAAATGTATAAATGCTGCAAAATGTTGCCACACAATTGATAAAAATGTTAATGGATTTGTTATGATGCACCCAATAATATATTTTGCTTCATAATGCTTACAATTTTGAATGGGTTTAATTAGAGTTCAGTCTTGACACACAAAAAGCATTTTTCATTCATCAAGTATACTTAGGCGCACACACACACAAAAACTACTTAAAAATAACTTTGTGCATATTTCCAACTATAAAACCTGATGATCTTTTTGCTTTTATTATGTTTGATTGAAGGGGAAAAATATAGAGATGGTAATTAAATATGATAATCATTGAATTTCTATCAGTTTGTATCAACCTAAAATATATTGAACAGCAAAACAAAAATTTCGTTCACAGGAGAATTCACCTGAATCATGTTAAAAAAAAAATTACCTATAAGGTCTTTCAGCTCTCTCTGACTGACATATCTGTAACTTTTTACTTCATTTGGGTTGGCCTTCACAGTGACATCCCTCTGAATAAATAGTATGTAGTCAATCTCATGCTCGCCCCATTTACCATCCTTTGGAACATTTTCAGCCTTGTATAATATTCGTGTAAGATAATGGAAGTCTTCCAGTGGAACCTGAAACAAGGATACAAAACAAGAGTGTTCTCATGATGAAGACCAATACTTGAGTTAAGTTGTGTTGGTTTAACGTCCAACATATGCACTATATAGGCTATATTATAGATGGGCCCCAAGACTGACGTCTGACAATTTTATGTGCTGCTACACACGAGACAGAGTGGGGATACCAATAGAATAGGATTGTGACATTAAAAAAAAAATTGTTGCCTCTAGACATACTGTAAATAGCAACATAGACAGATAGAACACCAAAACGCTTCCATGTGCACACACACACACACACAAATAGAAGACACCAACAAACTCAGAGCGCTGGAAGTACAAGAACAATGACTTTGGATATACTAAACTTGACCCAATTTTTTTTTGCAGGTTTTAGGGGCCAGTATCCAAAAAAATGTAAAAATCAATGCATGACCAAACATTATCAACTCTAATTAAATAAACTCGACCAATAAATTTTTGGAAAATTGTAATTTGATGGTGGTCAAAGTTATGTTCAATAAAATTTTTTATTTGAGATAAAAGTCCATGCCTTCATAAATAACTAAATTTACACCAAGCAAACCCATTCACTCCGCCCAATAGTTTCATATTTAGTAGTTGTCACACTCGTCACCTGTTTAGGGACAATTCCTAACTCATGTTCCAATTTCCTTTGGGCTGCCCTCTTGACACCAATGGCCCCCTCTTCTTCCAATTCTGCCTCAAAATTCAAAGGATGACTGCAACATGTATTGGTGAAATGATCTGAAAAAAAAAAAATATGCAATGATTTCAAATCTAAAGACAAACTCAAGCTTCATCAGTTTATGCCTTATGATGTGACGATTATGAAAGGGGCTCTATTTCATTATCTTACAATTTGGATTGCATGCAATGTGCTATTAAATCACTGGCAGTTTTTATTTTTATAAATTGAGTAGACTTACGAATTTTTGTTTTAGAGAAAAATTGTTGCATAAAATTAGATCAATAGAAACTAGATATCAATATTTCTTTGTAAAACACAATCATTTCTCCAATTTATTTCTATAACTTCTACTTGTAAAATCAAAGTAAAAAATGATCAAATTTCATTTAATGTATGCCCTTCATGTATCCTGATTGCAACTGCACCCTGATTTAGAGTCTGAATAAGGTAAGATAAAGTTGATATTAAAAAGTATATTACTAAAAAGGCACAAAAAACTAGCTTGCAGCCAGCATGTGCTTTAAACTCAAAGTTAAATAGCATGATAAGCTTAAGAAATTTTCTCTCATTAGCTATTGATAATATCACCCAGTGAAAAAACTATTAACTATATATAATAATCTCTGTCAAATCAAACTTGATGCTAACACTTAAATATGGTCTGTCTACTACATTAATGTCGGGGAAAGAAAAAGAAAGTACTTTAAACCGAAAATGGTTAAACCTAAAGAAATCAATATAATTGCGTTTTTCCTTCTTTTTCCCTGTTATAAAACCTACAGTAAACCCAAATTGTGGGCCAGCATACTATCGCTAAACAGATAGGAAATTACTGACTTCACCTAGTGGGCTATCAGAATGACTAAAAATATAGGTGCATTCTGACACACATTTTCCTCCCTTATGCAATGCAGTACCCCTGCCATTCATGTGTCATCATATCTATCACTTACAAGGGCTACCATCACCCGCTCTCGATACATAACCAAAATATTGTTGCATCACATTTTTCAGCTACACATTGATCGGCTCGAGCCATCTAGACCTTGCCCAACACAGTCTCTAACACTGAATGTGTGAAGCCAAGCAAACATTGTTGCATCACTCATTACAGTCTGTGCGCATGCTATTATAGACCAGAGCTGGACAAATTTAAACGATGCTAAATTGTTTGCAGTGGAACAGGTTCCCACACGCCTTGTTACGGCTACTAGATTGAGGGCTTGGGGTCAAGGGGTGCCTTAAAATTCAAAGGTGAAAAAGGAAGAGAATGAGAGATATGCGAAAATAACGATTGGCTGATTTGTTGTTACACCAGTTTGGGTGCCTGCTACTGGTCATTGTTTTAGGGCAACTGACCTGGGAAGGTTATTTTCTCTGAGGCTCTCTGTTGTAGAAGTAAATCCCCTTTTGAGTTGAACAAAAATACGCTGAACGCTCTGTGGAGCATACCTTCAGAAAGACAAAAGAAATTACATTATTTATGTATTAAAAAAAATTAAAAGTTTGAATTATTAACGTCCTTTATCTTCTCCCTAAAGATTGCACATCAAATCCTTAGACTGCGTTGCTGCTTCAGTTGAAGTCACAGCAAAGCAGTCTTAACTCTACAGGGTAAAAATACCGCCTACTTCCTGAAGCAATTCTTTTTTTTAATGCTTTACTTTAGTATAATTTTATTGTAAACATTGTTACAAAAATATTCCAGTAAAAATCAAACTGATGACATGATGTTGAATGTTTTATTGATCGCATTTGAAGGCAGAAAACTAGCAAACTGAGCAATGAAAGCAAGAAAATTTTCTACTTTAGGACATACCTTTATTTATGTTTTCTAATAAGTGACAAGTCTTTTTTGATGCAGATCCAATGTTCAAGTCATCTTTGTCAACAAGTATGCATTCTTCTTGCATCAATTTGACTTGAGTTTCATCCAGACCTTTGAGGACATCGTCTGTTGACATTTTGCTTCTGTTGGGAGAAAATGAAGCTATTTGATTCGTAACAGAAATTCACCCATGCATTTGATTATGAAAGGTTTATAAATCAAATGCATCTCAATGATTAAGTTTTCAATATAAATATTTCAATACCTTTGATTTTATTTATAATTAAGACACAGAAAAAGACAGACAAGCAGACAGATAAACAAAGATTCAAATCAAAGCACTAATTGATTATTACGCTGAGAGATACTAATTGTAAACAGCATAATTTTGTTGCGTTATCAAAAAAAACAAAAACTTTCTTTAATTCATTAAAGTACCATTTAAAAACAAAACATGGCTGCTGAGCCTTGAATGTGCTGCCTCAAGGTTACAAATGTGTGTCACTTCTCAAAAGATAACCTGCATCTAGTAACACGAATGATAATATTCAAAACTATATAAAGCCCATCTAGCTGAGCATAATAATATGCACCATTTTTTTCTTATAAACAAGTCCGCTCCCATATGTTTCAGCTTACTATGCAATACCAAATAATAAGCACATTAACCTTTGCCTGAATAAATTACTATAATCAATCTGTTTTATGATGATAATTGTCTACAAAGAATACAACAAATGGCTTAATTATGACAAGGGCAATAACCATACACACATGTTTTCTTTCCCAACTCTATGATCAGTTGTTTTTTTGGTCCAGGGAAAAAAAGAACATATGCATTTTTGTGTAGGGTAAGAAGAACACTCATAAAAGGAATACAACAGTTCAATCAATGGAATTTAATGTCCGACCTTGAGTTCAGCACAATAATGATAATAGGAGTACGAATAAATCGAGTTAAAATGAAAGGACAGAGAATGAGAGAGAGAGAGAGAGAGAGAGAGAGAGAGAGAGAGAGAGAGAGAGAGAGAGAGAAAGGGGATAACGGAAGCTAAGAATTTATACTTGTGTAAAGTGTCTAGGCATAACACAAGGTATACATACTGAGAACAACTTTCGTGAAGTCAAAAATATGCATTTTTTTTCTTTATGGTGAAGAAACGACTAGATTCTAATATCTGTTCCCTTGTCATTGTAAATTGTTATATGAAATTTTAAAGAAAAGAGGGAGTTCAATAAAATTAGGATAATACCCAGGTTAGAATGAAATCATGCATGGGTCCTGAGTAGTACCTTTGAACAGCAATACAATGGAGGTTAATACGCATAAAGGGGAAGGGGCAAGGCAAAAGGGTAAAAAAAAAGTGCACACAATGAGGGAGCTTTCTTTGGGATGATGACATTCCAAAATGAATTTTGTTGCCATTTTTTACTACAAGCACAAAGATTTCAGAAAATATGGTTTGCTCTCATAATATCTAGACATTAAGTGAGAGAAAAAAAACAAATTGAAATGTTAGTAACAGATGTCTTTCAAAAGCACTTAACTTGTGACACTAACGTTACATATTTTATAACATCAATAGAGACATAAGTCATAGAATCCTATTTACCTGACATGATATTTGTCAAGTATGGTGGGTGAATATTATTGATTGTCATTAGCGAAGGACAGGTTGCCCTCAAAGGTCGAAGGGATATTTTTTTTCAATCAAAATTTAATTTTTTTTTTTTACCCAAAGCATTTATGAGGTTGACTGGATGACTTTCCATAAAAACTTGGCTCTTTTGAGAAGATTATCAATTAATCAATTATGATTTCTGGTCACACAAGTACAACATTTTTACAATTTACTTTAAATTTCCTGATAACAATGATCTCTCCAAGACATTCATTCACTGAGTTAGTATGATATGAAACCTTCACCGTGAAAAAGGCGACATAAGACTTGGATCATTATAACTCTGTATAAAAATTTATTAAAGAATTAATTATTTATCTCAATTATTAACAATAACATGTCTGTAGATTTTCATTTAAAGAAAAAAAGGTCTAAGAAAAAAAAAAGAATCACCATTTAAAATGATATTTGATTGTATTTGCACTCATACTTTAACTATATTGCACTTCTACAAGAACTTTAGACACAAAAAAGCAGAATCAGCTGACAAAAACACAAAAGTGACATGGATCTCTTATACCCACTCAGCAAACCCAATCATCATTATGGAAATCAAATGCCCACCTTATACTGTAGTTCTGCAGGCACACTCTTCTTTGTCCATTACCAATATGTGACATAAGCTTTTGTCTGCACAGGGCTTTACTTGGAAACTGGCTTTTGCTCACAATTGGAGTCAACATCAAACTCGAATGACACATTTTCATGAACTGTCCAAACCTTGCGCCCGCCATTGTTTTTAAAAACAAAGCAAGTTGTGGACTTTATTACACTAGATCTGTTCAAAAGTAAAAAGTTTCTCTTAAAAAAGTATTACAAAAAGTTCATTCTTTGCCACACACACTTTTTTTTTTATTATTATGCTCCTATACTTTTTAATGAAAATGTCAAAGCTGAATTTCAGGGATAAGATAGGTTTCAAAATGAGCAAGGAAATAAGAATTGAGGCATTAGTTAAAATGTTCCAATTTGCAGGTTGAAGAAAAACAAGAATATGGCAGATTTTCTAAGATGCAAGTTCCCATAAAAAAAACAGTTGAGTTGGTTAAACATTCAACGTCAGCACTATAAGCTATATTGTGGACAGGCCCCAAAACTGACATCTGGCAACTTTATGTGCTGCCACACACGAGACAGGTCGGGATTCCATGACTCCTGTCTCAGCCGGTCACATTAAACTTACACCGACCCAACCAGTAGGGGGTGAAATCCTCAGGGCTCAAACCACAGCCGAAGCCGATGTTGTACCCCAGGCCTGCAACGCCCCCTCACAAATTCATTACAACAAGTACACAAATGGATGTACAATAGGAACAGCTTTGCATATATTCCAAGGGTAAAACGGAAAAAAGCATGAATATGGAGTTGAAAGGTTGAAATTGAGCCAAACAGAGATAAAAGTTGGAAACTGTAATGGTAAGCAATAGGGACAGAGATAAAAGTTGGAAACTGTAATGGTAAGCAATAGGGATGATCAGCGATGCACTAGACTGACATTGAATTAGAGGGTAAAAGGTTTACAAAATATCATCTATAAGGAGATAAATGTTGTAATCAGAATTTTAATTTAAGGTTATAAAGTAAAAACAAAAACACCAACATATTATTTTCTTCTCTTCAACTATAGCTTCCCTGTTTTGGAATCATTTGAGTTTTTCTCTCAAAACAAACTGTCTGTTTTAGCTGTAGATGTAAACTGCAGGTAAGTGGAAATTTATACATTCAGGAACAATTAAATGAGAGCACATTCTGAAAAAAAAACAAAAAACAAAAACAAATAAACAGCCTCACTATAACCAATTATTACACAGAACTGAAAGTTTCAGTTACTTTGTTGTTGTTATTCGACCATAATTGGGTGCGTGCGTTTGGTTCGACACGTCTTGGCCCATAGCTTTGTGGATTGGAGGCAGTTGGTGTCTGATATGGCCAGTGGTCAGACATGCTTGGTCTAAACTTTATCTATCTCCTTACTTGAAAGATTTATAAATTTTGCTGTTTTTATTTGTCCGGTGTGCTGAACTTGCCCTGAGTTGTACTTGTTCTGCTGGCTGTTTTTTTTTCTGATGGTGTTAAACAAATACAAGTTTGAAAATTTTAAACCTGTGCACTAGTGATGTATGGCCATAGCTGAAAAACCAAATAAATTTATTAAACCCTACTCAGCCCCCCATTTATTGATATTCAAACAATTAACAAACAACACGAAAAAACAACTGGTTCTTAAACATTGAAGGTAAACAGTGAGAAGAGAAGAAAATGAGCCTGCAAGTTGGCAAACAATGAAATGCTAATTGGATCCTTATTTTTTTACCGAACCGTTTTGAGTAAAGTGAGACTTCAGATAGAGATAATTTTTTGGCCAATTACATTTTACTGATGTGAAAATGAGGGTGCAGGAACAACCTGACGTGTCGGTCCCAATTTTCAAACAAACTTGTATTTGTTTAACACCATCACCAAAAAAAAAATCCAGCCAGCGGAACAAGTCCAACTCAGAGCAAGTTCAGCATACTGGACAAATAAAAACAGCAAACTTTAGAAATCGTTCAAGTAAGGGCCAAGACATGTCGCACAAACAACACATGCATGCCCAATTACAGTCGAATAACAACAAAGTAACAGAAGTAACCACAACAATGCCATGACAGGATAAAGAGAGGGACACAGACAGACCACGCAAGGATACAAAGACATTTAAGATATATGAAGAAGACACACTAAGACAGAAGATAAAGTAAAACTTGTAAAATTTGAAGGGGAAAAAAACACCAAGAAAGAATTAAAACAAGAAATGAGAATAAACCAATGACTCACACTGATATTGAATTGAATGAACCACTGGAATAAAAACTTATCGGCCAGAGCAGAGAAAAAACAGCAACTCTCTCATTGCTGATCACTTAGATACCCTTTGACCACCACACCTCCAAGAGACAGAAAAAGAGAACTTGAGAGAGAGAGAGAGAGGGAGACTGCACAGGGAGACATGCGCAAATACAGTTCTCAAAGAAGGATTTAAATATTAAAAAAAGAGCTAGAAAGAGAGAAAGGGAGACAAATCTGCAATCTTTCAAAAGTAAAACCATCATCAGCTATGATTGACACGTCAGTGTTTTTTAAGGCAGTTAGGTTATAAATTATAAAAATAGAACAGGAGTTAATCTTTGTACACCTCTTCAAAGCCACTTGAACATGAAACTCATCAACTCCACTCTCTAAAAAGTTACAGGTGCCTTGATGGAGGAAACAATTCCTTTTAAAACCTCCAACATTTGCCCTCAAACCTCTTCGTTAGAATTCTGAAAGGGCCATTGGCTGATCAGTTTTTGTGTAACGCTGATCCAACCAGCTAGAAACAATACACAGCAAGATCGGAGATCAAACCCGGAACCTTCTCCTTGGATGCAGTTTGCTCTGTACAATATGGTCATCACAACTCTGAGACTGAGAGAGAGAGAGAGAGAGAGAGAGAGAGAGAGAGAAAAAATTGATAGACAAGAGCCAGAGAGAAAGAAAGGGAGAGGGAGATAGACAGACATTATAACAAGTAGCCCTACAATTTTCTGTAAATAATAACAATCTGATACTGATCTAGCACACACAAAAATTATTTAAAATGTAAATCTAGGGTTATGCATATCTTTTCTCAATTGTAACTGCTAATTTTAAGGGGAAAAGAGGGCGGGGTGTAGTTGCTAATATGATTATTAGATCTAGAGATTAATCTAGATTCTTGATCTAGCTGATTTTAATTTCAAGAATGAACATATTAAAAATTAAATCCATCTCATCTAGATCTAGATCTAGATTTCTATCATCTAGAGAATCTAATCTAGATTCTAGATCCTAGATCTAATCTACTTTATCGAGAGTAGAAAGGAATTTTCAGTTCTAGATATCTAGAGTCTAATCTAGATCTAGATCTATGTAATAATTGATCATTGTGGGACTGTTTGGTTTGTGTTCTTTTTTTTTTTTTTTTTAGTGCAGAATGTCCTCTCATCTAAATTTCAAGTCTTGAAACACTTACTTTAATAATTGTATCCAACCTTTCACTGGGGTTACAGGAACTGTGTGTGACTATGCGTGTCAGTGTCGGGGTATGAGGGTGGGAACATCGCCTGATACTGCTGATCTGATAGACTACGGAGGGTAAGGTGACTTCAGTTTGTCGGTGCGGTGACTGTTGACTATCTAGGCCTACTCCCGGTGTATCAATTGCCACTTTAGTGACTTCAGTGCTTTGATTGTGGTCTGAATCGATAATACATGTATTGTTTTCGCTGTTGTAACTAGAGTATTATTGTGTATGGCTATGGGGGTTGTGGTTATTCTCACTGTCCCTAGGCCTACGTTTCTTAATTCTGAATTCGATTTACATTTCACATACTAATGATACTATGAGTATCAAGGAAGCAAAAAGGCTAGGGGTCAGCTTCGAGTCATGTGTGCATGTATTTACTAAAATGTACATGACTCTTTTTTTTATTTTATTCCTCCCAAATCTCACGAGAAACACATGTGTAAATATTATTTTTTTTTTTTAAAGAAACAGATAAACAAATATTTGACTTACAAACTTGAAAATCCCATACTAAAGGAAACCTAAGAAAAAGTATTGAATGTAAAAATATCATAGTAGCTTGGTAAATTTATAAAGGAAAAGATCGACAAACAACTCTATATCTGTAGGCCTATACGATAATAGTCTAACCAATGATAACAAAATAGTGGTTGATAAGTTCTCTAAATATATGGTTATAAGCAAACAAAAGAGGCAACAATCAACCTCACAACCGGCAGATAGTCATTAAGTTAAAATGGACGGGTGTATGAGCAAGGATCGAAGCCACACTTATTGCATTGCATAGACAAAAACAAACACGTTTATGGCGTGATCGTTTCCAATACTGACAAAGTGACAGTATGTCTTCTTATGCGCAGACTGTTTAACAAACAAAAAAACGTTGTTTTTTTTTAGAGTTCAATGCGTGTTGGTTATCAAAAAAGGCTTTAAAACCTATCACATGTTTCTGAATTGATGTTTTTGTTCAGTTCAGATTTTTGTCCACTTTCTAAATGTGTTTTATTAAGTGAAGTTTCTTCACATTATTCATGGAAATGCAAAAGAGAATTCTGAACTGTGTTTGATGATTTTTTTTTATTATGTTAACTTGTTGATTTTTTATAGGGTTTGTTAGTTGTTTAAGCTATGCACGGCAATTTTTTAACAGTATGGAGGAGTCGCAGATGCCTATTAACAGAAATCTGTGGGTTGCCGTTGTTCTCATCCCCGGTATGAATCTTTATTTAAACTTAAACTTGTTAAAGAATTATATACAAGCATGTATCACTGTATACATGCGCAATTGGTATGTTTCTTTACTGTGTGATGTACAAACAGTGTGCCAATTTCATTTAAATAATAGCATATTAATATTATTAGATTGCAATCGGGGATGAGAGCGAATTAAACAAGCCATTTTAACCGTTATGAGATGAAAAGAACCATAAAATCGTATCAGCACTCAAGAAATATATTGGTCTTTTGCGAAGTCAAACTATAAGTTTGGAGTTATGAGTCAGTTGCTATGTGTTAAGGCAAGCATACATGCTATCCCCCATCCCCTTTTCCCCCATTTTAAGCATAACTTTATCCCGTTGGTTTAATAGCATACTGTAAAAAGTAACTTAATACTACATCAACCTTAGCATAATGTAGTAGGGTAACTTAATTTTTTTTTATTGTGTGAGAATGCTTTAGAAAACATTGTTGTTTTAAAAGTCTTTATTGGATAGGCCCTAGTCTAAGCGTACATAACTGGTCCATATGACCTCTCAGGCCCTAGTGTTGTCCATGTTGATCCACGTGGAGCGATTTGAATGTGCCTTCAATGCGAGTATGGTGTTAAAATTTTAGACTATTGTTTCTTAAGGTGCATCACTTGACAGTTTTTCTGTTACAACATGCCTGTATCATTTTCAATAATCAAGATTTGTTATGTCAATAATTGTACATATGGAGGAATGTTTTCCTCTGGAACTTGAAGTCCTATCGCCAATCTTGTTTGCATTGACAGAGAAACAGTTGTCAGGTATTGAATAATTTCTTTCTCCTTTTTAACGGAGAGAGAGAGAGAGAGAGAGGGAAACAAAATGAGAAAAAGACCGACAGGTAGGGGAAGGTGGGGAGGATTAGCCCATTGAATTAAAAAAAAAATAGGAAAAAAAATGTCACACAGTAACGATAAAAGATATCTCAAATCCGTTTAAACCATCAGGTAGCTTTATTCAAACTGGAAAAACACATTACCAACTAAACACTGTCACACTTAAGGGTAAGCAACTATAGCATAATTTTGAAGGCATGTTGGAGTGGGGATGATTGGCCCACCCATGGGGAGGATTGGTCCTCTTGGCGGGGAGAATTGGCCCACCCATGGGGTGAACTAGCCCACCGATAAGAAAAAAAACCCAACTCATTCCTTCATTCATTAATTCATTGCCATGCTCAATAATGTCCGTAAGGCTTATGTCTGACGCAGAATCATCTTCAGCAGCTACTGGATCAAACTCAAACAAGCGTTTCTGTGGGGCTTTTTTTGTTTTGTTGCAGCTTTTTTCTCTGCACCCTCTCGTATGCGTTTCATTTCTGGCGTCGATTTGGCAATCATTGTTTTTCCCATTTTACGCCCCCGTGAACTTTCCTTTCGAGCTGGTGCCTTTGGATAAGCTAGAATTTCCTCTGGAGTCACAGCAAAGTTGGTGGATGAGGATGATCCTGGTCTGTTTGTTGAGCAATGACCTTTGGTACCTTGTGCACTGTCGTAATCCCAGTCTCGTCTAAGTTGAAAATTTGGGCGCCACTAACAGTTCTTCATAAGATTGCCCCAGAAGGTTGAAGAAAGTGACAACTGTGTATTGATTAAAAGCAGTGGCACGTGCCAAAGAGGTTGCCTCGGGCTGTCTTAGTGTCAGCTTCTCCGCGTGCCGTCTCATGAAGCCGAGATACCACTCTTTTGCTTCACTGTCCCAATTTGCAGGGTAGATCCTCTTGTTCTCTTTCGCTAAGTCATTGCCCTGCTGTAAGGCCATGAAACATGTTTGAACATTTGATCAAGTAATCCCAAATCACGTCCTCTTTTTCTTGAGAAAACACTCTTGCATTACTGTAGTTGGGTTATAGTGGCAAACCTAGCTGTGCTTTCTTCATGTTACTACGAAGGGTGAAGCGTGCAATACCATGTCTTTTGGCAACTGCCCGCAGAGATTCTCCGCCGTTAACCTAATTGACAGCAAGATGCAATACATCTGGCGGAACCCTTTCATGGTCTGGGTGCTTGCGCTTGTATTCACGGGGCATGGTTTCTAAAAAAAAACACGGAGAAATGCAAAGAAAATTAGATGATGTTAGAAATTATTTTAAGATAAAGATTTTGACAAAATAACATTTACTTTTGCTATTGCTATGCTGTTTAAATTGCTGCATAGTATCATATCTTCTAATCACATACTTGTTTCTCCCTGTTCAGTTGTGGAAAAAACCAAAACCACACTGGGCTAGTTCTCCTCACTGAAGAGAAGCCATGCATTTGTAATTGGGGAGGATTAGCCCACTTCTGGGCCAATGCTCCCCACCAGCATTTTTTCAGTCCATGGACTGACAGTGTAAACGGATCCTCTCTCATCGACAAACTGCTAGTCAAACCGTGACCCAGTTTGAAGGCTTGGCAGTTCAACCGAAACTTTGTGGGTGAATTAACTGTTAATGTAAAGGGGTCCTTAGTGCGAAGTCCGGAGTTCGCAGCTCTTACTGAGTCACTCAGCCGATTAAGCTTAATTACTGTCAGTTTGTCCACTTTCGCTATCTCTCTCTCTCTCTCTCTCTCTCTCTCTCTCTCTCTCTCTCTCTCTTTATTTTCCGATACAAAAACAACCCCACATAATCCTATCGTACTGCCCTGAGTTTTCTAAAACCAAAACCGAAACGTAAAAACCCCACTTCAATGTCGCTCCACAGGGGTCTGACAAAGGGAGACTATTCTGAACTCTCTATGTATTAGTAAACAACTGAACATGGTTTCTTAGAACTGATTCAACTGAACTCACCGATCGGAGACTGGAGAGTCTAGACTCTGGAGAATCTTGATTTACTTTCACTTTCATAGAAACTTCACGGTTTCAACAGAGCTGAATGGGCTAATTTATAATTTTACTAGATATATATACTCTTCGAGGTTTATAGATCTAGATTCTTGATTCCCCATTTGCGCATGGTTTCATATCCCGTTTTATTTATATAAATCCTCGATCTGGATATTTATTAATCTAGAAGTAGAACTACTGGATACGGTCGGCCTTAAAACCAAGTCCAACGTGAGTCACCTAAATATATCTAGATCTAGACCTAGATTTAGATTCTAGATTTGTAATCTAGATCTATTTCTATTTAGGTTTTAAAGCAATTTTGATGGAGTCTCTAGATATTTGAGCTGTCAAAATAAAATCTATTATTTAATCTAAGACAAGATTTCACTTCATTAAATTGTGTCCTTTAAAGACACTTTTGATGGCCCGTATAATTATGCAGCAAAACAAAACAGTATAAACAGTTATGATATGACATACTACAAGTATTGATACCCATAACAGCATCAATAACAATATAAATAATCGTTAATAGAATAAAGATCATTATTTTAAAAAAATATGTGTTCTGCGTCTATGTGTAAAATCCGTATTATATTAAAAAACATACTGCAATACTCAACCGTCCATAAAGTAAATAGCATAAACAAAACAAAAACTAAAACTGAAAGACGCGGAAGCACACACAGTCATACCGCCATTAAATCTTAAAATTTCTAATGGTCGATAAAAAGCAAATCTTACGCAGCATTTCTTTTGATTTTTAGAAAAGGACTCTTAAAATGTGCAGCATGATTTATTACAAAAAACACACAAAAAAAGCGTTATTCAAGAATCACATGTCTACCATAATTATGTCTTTATACTGGACTTCTTATTTTTATTAAACTTATCTTAAAGGTTATCTGTTCATAGATTTCAATGTACATCCTGAACAAAGGAGACATGAAAGCCGTATTCTGGTTAATGTTAAAAGTACTGGTAATTCTTTCATTTCTCCACAGCCACAGGCTGGCAGCAAATGAAATAAAGCCTTATTTTCTATTTGGCCATGTATATGTTTATAAGAACCTAGTAACTGTGCTTGTTATTTTCTGTCTGTCTGTGATTATCTTTCTATCGCCCCTGTCCCTGTCAAATTATTTATGTATATATCAATATATCTATCCGACTATCTATCTATCTATCTATCTATCTATCTATCTATCTATCTATCTATCTATCTATCTATCTATCTATCTATCTATCTATCTATCTATCTATCTATCTATCTATCTATCTATCTATCTATCTATCTATCTATCTATCTATCTATCTATCTATCTATCTATCTATCTATCTATCTATATATATCTAGATCTAGACCTAGATTTAGATTCTAGATTTGTAATCTAGATCTATTTCTATTTAGGTTTTAAAGCAATTTTGATGGAGTCTCTAGATATTTGAGCTGTCAAAATAAAATCTATTATTTAATCTAAATGTTGTTTAATCCACCCCAAAACTCTTGGTACATTTTCTCGTTTTTGCGTTTGGTTGCTATTTCTTATCTTTTTTCTAGACATTTTTATAATTCATGAGAAAATGAACCCACTATGCTGTTCGTTGAATTAACAGACCAATGAGTTTCCTAAAGTATGCTTAATTCTGTCCCCTGGTTTTACAATTAACCAATTCAATGTAATGTTGCAATGTGCGCATACAATTTTCGGGCTTTATAAAACAAAAAGAAATATTTATTGTGTATGTCAGATTTATATCTGTCGGAAAATCCGCATTTTTAGATTTCCGTCTTGTGGGTGCATTTACAAGTCGGATGGCTAAGATTTTTCTTCTCAATTTTCGGCTCAAATGACAAACGAGAAAAATGAAGAACGTTTGCATAACCTAAAGATTTACGCCCACATTAAATTTATGAAACCAAACTACTAATGCATTACATACCCGGTATTTTTGTAAAATGTTCTGTCCCTCAGCTAAAAAGCCTTTACCGGATATCAATTTTGGGCGTACTCTATTGTTATAAGATAAATGCTCTTAGTAACTCCTTAATTCTTAAATTGTATAATTTAAAATATTTTTTTTTATAACATTATTTTAGTTGAGAAAATAAACTTTAAATGTTTATAGGCCTAAAGTCGACACATATAGATCTCTCACTGTGCATAAGATTAAAAACCTTCCTTTTCGTGGGCAAGAAAATAGGTTAGAACTGTTAAAGACAGAGAAGAAAATGAGGCTGCAAAAAGATTCAAACAAATGATCATTCATCAAAAATAGGCCTGAATCACCGTCCAGAGAACTAAAATTGTACTACAGATACTCACATCAGTTGTAAAAAGTAATCTCTGGTCAGAAAAAGGGAATCTCTAGAAAAAGTTTTTACCACATCTCTGGGTTTGCAAAGAAAACAGTGTTTCAGGGACTCTTAAATTTATGACTTGCCACCATGAGGTCTCTTCCTCTGTCTGTCTGTCTCTCTCTCTCTCTCTCTCTCTCTCTCTCTCTCTCTCTCTCTCGCTCTCTCTCTCTCTCTGTCCAAGTTTTCAGTGTGCAGCTTCTAATCATCTAATGAGAGATTTGACGGTTCAAGCTCCAATCTGGCCACTGCATATTTTTTCCAATTGGTGGCCAGAGTGGAGCTCGAGAAAAATTATGTTTCACAGGGGTCGTGAGTTTTAAAATGCCTTTAATTCTTAAGGGGTTGGTTCCTAAATAGAGGTCACCCTATTGAAAAAAATATGGTATTGGTAAAATATGTCAAAAATGTAATCTTTGCCTTTAGATCATAAATAATTTTTCTTCCCTAATTTTCAGATGAGTGATAGTCTAAAGTTTTATAAAGGATGGGTGACCCATGTGATTGATCCCAGCAGCTTCTGGATGCAAATAGGAACAGGTAAAAGGTTGGGGAAATACAGCTTTTACACTTAGACCAGGTAGTGCTGTTTATATTTGTTCAGTTTACAGCATCCCTCATATATCTCCTTTTATCTTTTGCCTATAAGGTTTACAAAATAATGCATATTTTTCAAATATCTGAATTTTCAGCTTAAAAGCTGTTACACAAGTTCAATTGTACCCAATTTTTTCTGTTTGAAAAAGAAAAATGTGAATTAAAAATTTTATGATTGGAGATACTTTTAAGTTTTCTCCTCTCAGTCTCAAAGTCAAACTTTTATCTTGTTGGTCTAAGGTTTTGTTATGGAGGTGGAATAGAATTCTAGTAATGATTTCATTTGGAAAAATGTCATGAATGTACTCTTTAACCTTTTCATGACTGTTTCATGTGTGCACGCTATTTTGTGCAATTGTCGAAAATTTATGAAATATAAAAAGACGGCATAAAAATGTGGCCGTGCAGCAAATTGCAAAGGTTTTCTGGCACCAGTATGATGTGAAAAGGTTAAAACCATGTACTCACACATGTACTAGAATAGTACCTTAAGGATTTTCTTACGCTTTTATTCTCATTTGCAATCTTTTTTTTTTTTTCTAAAACCAGACAATAACTTTGATCTGTTTAGAGTCTACCAAGCCAGTGTTGATGATTACTTCAACACTCACGGCGGTGATTTGTTTGTTGCTGCTAGTTCTCTCTCACCAGGTCATTGTGTAATTGTGAAAAAACACTATGACCATCAGCGGTCCCAGTGGAGGCGAGCCCAGGTGTCCAGGGTGTAAGTGTATTGTTGGGTCTGATGAAAAAATAAATTGTTGCGAAATTCTTTAATGTACACCAACATTATATATGTGTCAGCCAATCGTATTCAAAACTAAGTCTAGGTTAATAAATGATTTTTTAATGGTTGGTTTAAAATGTTACATTTCTGTTTTAAAATTAAATTTTCTACAAATAAATAAGTAACGAAAGGCTACACATCTAATTTTTGCTTCACAAACTCAATAAGATTAAGAATAGCCGTTTGGGACAGAAACTATTTATGTTTTACTTCTGGTTTTAAAGAATGCTAGATAACTTAATTGTCACACTTATAGGGTAGTAATACACTGTTTAGATGATTCAACCAAACTTTGGCCATATAATGGTAAGTCCAGATTTCAATTTTAAAATGGGTGTGTGGCTTGATGTCACACATCTTGTAATTCTGTGGTTTAGAAGTATTACACTTCTTTGCTCTATGTCCTAATTGTGTCCTTGTAAAGCTTGTCTGGCTTGCGAGACCAAAGAGGAAAACCTCAAACAGCAAAAACACAACTCAAAATTCAAGTGTTAAATTAGATAGTTTTAAATTAAAGACTGGTAGAAAATAATCCGAGGGCTGCTAGCTTATCCAATAAAGATCAAAGTAGTGCCTTTATCTTTCATTTCTAAAAAATATGACTAATGTTGCATCTGAGGACAAGTTCCCTTTATTAAAAAGTATTCTATTTAAAACTATTGTGTTTGCTCTCTGAACTGCAGGGAAGGGAACTCTGTGGATGTCTTTTATGTTGATTATGGCTATGCAGAGATTTTGGACATCACTGATGTAAGGTCGATTAATCGCCCATTCTTTGAATACTTAGCGCCTCAAGCAATCCGTGTGGGATTGGCAGGAATTCAGCCGGTAAGTGTTTAAATACTTTGAACAGATTCTGTCCTGATTTTCGCTATCTTTTCTAATCATCAAGATCTTCATTTTCTGTTTTTATGTAAACTAATTTATCTTGAATTAGCATACAACTTATGATCCACAATCGTTTGAAATATATGTACCATTAGCTGCATTTTTCAGCTCACTAGTTCTAATTAAATCTATCTTTTTCAAGTAGGATTCAAACATTTATTTATCTTAAAGACGCAATTTTATAGCTTATTTAAGGGCATTCGTTTATGACACAGACCAGTGGTTACAAACTCCCAATTATTTATTGTCTGTGTAAAGAAAGTGTTTGAATTTTGTAATTTAGAAAGAAGGTAGTTAAATAAAAAAAAAAGAAGAACAAAAAAAGAAAAATAATCAATTAAATCTTACATAAAAATATTGAAATATTGTACAGTTAAGACTTGCATCCCGACTTATTGCGATGCTGTTGATGTTTATGTTGCAGCTGACACGATCTTGGACCAGCAGAGCTGTTTCAGCATTTGAGGAGAGAGTCATACACAAGTCTGTCATTGTGAATATTTTGGAAATGGACGAGAGCCAGTCATTAATTGTTGCTCTGTACAGAAGGCATGTTTTCCCTCTCTCAATATTACTATTTATTTTGTTAATTTGTGTAACTACTGATCTCTCAGCGGTCTCAGCGGTAGCTTTTAAACTCCAATTTTACTTGAATATCACTTTTATGTTGTCGCCCCGCCCCCCATACAACTTGAGGTATATGTTTGTTCTACAATACGTGTAGATAAAAAAAAAGAAGTTTGATTTGATTGTAATAGGTAATAATAATAATAATAATAATAATAATAATAATAATAATAATAATAATAATAATAATAATGATAATAATAATAATATTTATTTATTGAGTGCTTTCCCTTCAAAAAGCTCAAAGCGCTTAACAGCAATTTTAAAAATAATCTGCTTAGTTCTGTTTTTGTTTTGTTTTTTTGTGTGCACATAAGCAATGGTGGCTAAATTCATTAAGCCCTAACATAAACCTGGTAAAGCATCGATGCTAATGCAGTAAACCATTCCTCAAGTGTAAAGGCATAAAAGGGCAAAAAAGATGGATGATTATTGATTCTTTAACTTTAGTTTGTGTTGCTGTATATATTTTTCATATCTCTATTAGTTGTTTCATTAATAATTAAAACAAAATTCACCTGCACAGACTCTGAAACTGAGGAATACAACTTTTTTCCCTTAATATTTCAAAACAAGAAATTGCGACGATTCCATGCTTTTCTCTGTCAGCTTCGCATATGGTGGTGGGGTAGTAGTTTTTCACACAGCAACTTTTCTGATTTTGCCTTCAGGGGTGATGATGGTGACTGGTACTCCGTTACCCATGGCATGCTGGAGGAGGACCTAGGCTTGGTATGCTTTATTTTTTTCCTTCTCTAAGATTATCCAACTTTGGTGGTATTGCAACTTTAAACAAACTCTGTTTTAGAATATATTTTTTTCTCTCTTTAAAGAGAAATAAATACTGAAATTAAGCCACTATTTTTCTTAGCTATATTTTTCCATGTGAAATCATCATTGTACTGTTATTAAGAGAAATAGTGCTTCCAGTTGTCTAAAGACATACAAAAAGAAAAAAAAATTATGTATAAAATTCCGCAATTGAAAAAAAAATGTTTTTTCAAACAGTTCCTGTCTTCACCATCAGTTTGATCACACAATGCAGACAAAAAAAAGTTGAAAGAAGGGGAAAAAATGGGTCTTAGATTTTAATGCCTGTATTGTTTTTAGAATTGTTGAGCATCCATGCAAGCAGTGCATGTTGAAATACTAGTTGTGAATGGACTTCTATTTTTCTCTTCAATTTTTGGCTGAGGCCTTTATTGTTATCTAGCAAAATGTTCTATTCCATTTTGTATGTAAAAACTGTTCAATAAAGTTAAAGGTAGATCTAAAATTTCTAACCTTTTTTGTTTTTGTTTTTTGTAATCATTTCAATGCTTTGATATTTCTTGTCTAAGATGCTCAGAAATTGCATTTTTAGCCTGCCTGTTTAAAAAAAAATCCTCAGCTTAAGGACATACCTGAAAATCCTCAAAAAGTGATTTTGGTGATTGGAAACACTGAATAGGAAGTAGTTGAAATGCATCAAAGCAAACAAACCTGAAACAATATTATTATTATACAGGATTGAAAATATTGTTACCTAGTCAACCACCTCATGGAAAGAGAGAACTGAAAGCACAATAAAATTTAATGGTTCTTGCAAAAAGAAATATTAAAAGATTAAGAGGTAATAAAGTATATGGCAACCAAATGCGCCTTGTATAAGTTATGTCTAATTCTCAAGTTAATAGTCTTTGCCTCCTTTCTTTTTCAGCCCAATGCTTACACCGCTGGGTTTGAAAAATGTATCAGCCACGACGTTGTTGACAGAGGTCAGTCACTTGGTCTCTTGTCACTCAAAAATGAAGAAAAAAATTCGCTTATTCAGATAGCAGACATATTATAGGGAGTGTGATTTCACAGACTTTGTTGAACGACATGAGTCATATTTAATAAGCAGACATGTCACATTGTTTTTGTGCAATTTTTTCTGTTTGGGCTTTTTATGTTATCCTCCGACGACTAGAATTTTCACACTGTTTGGCATTACTCACTTGTTTGAGGGCGCTATTGCTTGATGAGTAAAGTAAAACCTGATGTGGAGCTCACAATTTTCAAGTTACATAACTCTTGGTCAAATCGCATTCCCTTTAAAATAGGATTGTTTTAAATTATGATTGTTGTTACATAGAAAGAAATGAATTAAGCTAATAAACTTTCCTTTTTTATCATGAAAGTGACCATTTGCTTTGAGGCTACTCATTCCTCCCAAAATGCAGTTAAATTTTTATGCCATCATAAAGTTTGCTAATGTTAATTTTTGTTGTTTTTCTTTTTTCTTTTTTTTATATGTAAAAATACATCTCTCTGAACAATATATCTCCTATTTAGCTTTGCTCTTAATGGAGATAGAAGAATCTGCAGAGACCCCTGAAGAGGACCAAGAAGCAGAGACTACAGAAGAGGTTCAAGAAGCAGAAACTCCAGAAGAGGTTCAAGAAGCAGAAACTGTAGAAGAGGTTCAAGAAGCAGAAACTCCAGAAGAGATTCAAGAAATAGAAGTTTCAAAAGAGGTTCAAGGAGAAGAGCATGAGTTTTCTATTGAGCGAGAAGAAAATAGGACTTTTAAAGAGGTTTGGGAAGATACAATTGAAGATTTGGAAGAGAGCAGTTCAGAAGATGAAGCAGAGGAAACCAAAGCAAAGAGAGATCAATCAAATAATGCAACTGGTCTTGTTCACGTTGGAAGTATTTCAAACCAAATTGTGCCACAACAGGAGGATAAGAAAAGTCCTCTCCCATGCCCATCAGATTTAGTTGATGGTACAAGTGGTCATGCTTCTTCTCAGGCAAGTTTAACATGGATGAACAATTATCTTCTTCCTTTTCCTTCTTGTATTATTCACTTAATTTAGAGTGCTGAATTATAATTAACTGTTTTAAAACAAGAATCTGTTTTTTATATAAAGAGCTACTTTCACAAATTAATGTCTTTGAAAGTACCAGAGGTTTGATCAGGGATTTAACAGGAAATTAAACCAGAACACTAATACTAATAGGGTAGCATCTCCAGACTAATAAGACACCCCTACTAAACGCTCTTATCACTCTATACTCTTCCTCTCTTCACAAAACTATGGTAAATTTCACAGGATATGAGTCAAGCCAGTTCTTCTCATGTTTTGCCAGACAATTAACCTGTGATTGGACAAGCAGGATGACATATCTCAGAAGCATAGCATTTTGACACTAGCATATCAGTGTGGTTGTTGGATCAGTATCATTCTCCATGATGAAGATAAGGTTAAAATGTGCCAATCTGTTTTTACTTAAGACTAGAAAAACAATAGAAGACTTTTTATTACTTTCATTTGAATAAATCATTTTTTACTAATTATTTCAAAACTAGGAAAAATTGTGATTTTCCATTCTGTTTGCTCAGTGACAAAATAATTTACGTTGGATTGATTTCAGGATGCAGAGAACAGTGTTGGAATCCCACAATTCAATATCAAGCCTCTGTCTCAAACAAGAGCTGTGTCAGCCAATGAGTTGCAGGTGAAGGTGGAGGAGCGAACACAGAAGAAGACGCTGAAAGCTCTCCAAAATGATTTGCAGAAATGTAAAGAAGATCTTGAAGAAGGATTGATGCCATCCTCCAATATTTATTGGGGTGTGTTATTTAATTTCATACTCGCTTTTTGTATTTTTAAATGTTCTCATTTATCCCCCAATCATGTGAACCCTAACCGCTACATATTTGGTACTACTATAAACTTCTAAGTCTGCTTGGACCAATGATTACTAAAAGAACTGACACTTGTTGTTTCAATAGATGTAGATGCTCTAAATCTGAAAGGTTATTTGCAGTGTTGCATGGTTTATATAATTTTATTGTTTTGAAACATTGAGTTCTTTGAACTAAACATGGTTTATTTGAATAATTAACCAATGGTTCCTAGTTAAATTAAACATAAATTGCAAGTTCTAAGCTTAATTCTTACTTTTATGCCTTTTGTTTTTTTGTGCAATAACAATATTGTTTGCTTGTTAAAATCCTTTAAGAAATCTTTTGCATATTTTTTTGGTGCTAATTCACAAACCTTAACTCAAAGTTTAAAGAACGATAGTTTGATTAGATTTATAAATCAAACATTTGTTAAGGATGGACACTTTCTTGATTTTAAATCACTTTCCTCCCAACTTTAGGTCCTTCAGATTCGCAAGTAGGGGAGCCACACTTTGCTGATGATGGTGATCTACAAGAGTCAATCAGTGAAGAATTGTACAACAAATTTTTAGGTGGAGTGGATGAAATACAAGCTTTAGGACAATCTCTTAGAAAAAAATCTCGAGGTAAAAATTGAGATATTAAAACACTTTCAGCATAATCAATGCTTTTATTTATTATAAAAAAAAAAAAATTCAAATAGTTGTTGGGACTCCTCCTTTCGAAAAAAAAAAGAAAAAACAGCAACACGTTGTCTTTCATTTAGATCTCAATCTGTGTACAAATTTTAAGATTATCAATTTCTTACAGAAGCATTACCTTATTGATAGCTGTTTGGTGATTAACAATGCATCACATGCCTGCAAAAGGTCAGCTATTTGCAAGAACAAAGATCTCTGAAAAAAAAAAAAGGAAAGCTTGCTAGGATAAAAAAAAAATAGCACTGGTACTGACAAACGTGAAGCGGTTTGAGCTTTACTTTTATTTAATTATTGCGGGCCAGCTTGAAAGGTGTGATTAATTTTGTTTTTCAGACGTGAAGAAAAAAATTGTTGAGGCTCCTGTAATTCCTACACGTGAAGCTGCCCAGCCAAGCAGAAGCCCAGCCTCTCAGCTTGAGTGAGTTCTAAATCAGTGGAATAAAAAAAAATGAAGAGAAAATTGTGGGATGGCTTGGGTAAATTAAGCATAGGATCATGAGGAGTTATTATTAGGTAGTGTTGTCATTTGTGTTACAGATTAGCTTATTATGAATATGTAATACTTTCTGCACAACAAATGAGAACAGAAAAGCTTGCGACAGTTTATTCTTAAGACAACTGGAGTGACCAAAGAAAAATGCAGCAAGGGAAAACAACAGAAAACATAATTTACAGACTAACAAAATGGGTAACCTAGAGAGAGTGAAGGTGTTGGCAGCAATGTGGAGGTGCAAGATCTCCTACTCAGTGATGCCATTTTCCCGTAAATTTACAGATTTTCAGTCTTAAAAAAAAATGGCAAGTCATAACTCAGTCAAGATCTAACAAGGGATTATGTTTTGTGGGTCAGTCTGCCAGGATGCTTTACATTAAGAGGTACAGTAAAAAAAATATAATGGTTATGTTTGCATAACTGTACAAAGCACAGTAACATATGGATAAAGCACTTTCAATTTTTCAAATATTTTAAGGTATTAGTGATTCATGATCTATTTGATTTAGCATGGTCAGAATGGTCTAAAATATTTCTTCTCACCCATAACCATATGCCACATACTCGTCTGTTCTGATCTGAAGCATTTTTGGGTTCTTAAACAAATGAAAAGCACTCTTTAAATGTGCTGAAAAAGGTAAATATATATCTTCTTTTTCTAAGCCAATGCAAATTGCTATCCCTTGTCCCATCACTTAATGTTTGATATCCATACAGAGCAGTTTCAACACATGACATGGGTGAGCTGCATTGTATAGGTCATTTATTATTTTGTTGTTAATACATTATGTAAAGAATTACGGGATTTAAAAAGATCTTAATTTAGCATTATTCTTATTCTATTGTCTCAGGACTTGTAAAAAAAAAACCCTCAGAGAACAACAAACCCTTTTAAAGTTCTTCTCTTTTTATTTTGAAAAAGATCTGTCTCACATGCATGCCTATTTTCAATACACTTTCTCTCATTCAACAAGATGCCCAAGCCCAGTGAGCACTAAACAAACTTTGACTGAAGAAGAAAGTTATCATCTGGAAGTAAAGATTGTTGAGGTAAATTGAACTAGTTGTTTTTACTTTTGTTGTTTTCATATGTTATAAGAATCAAACTCTTGTGCTATCCATTTTTTTCTGTATGATTCCATTTATTAAATCTATCTAGGTACTCTTTTCTGCCATGATATTTCTTCTTTAAAGAGCTATTATTTCAAATGCCTTTTATTCATTCCAGATCCCAGTTATTCCAATTGCAGTAAATCTAATTATATCCAAACTGAGCATTATTATGGGAATACCTTTCATTAATTAAAAATGTTCAGTACAGTATTTGTAATTTTTGTGCATTATGGAATCAAAATGATTGATTATGGAAAGGGCAGTCCAAGTGACTTAATAGTTATCCTACAGCTGTTTGGAATATAGAATACAGGTTTTATGAAGGACCTGTTCAAACTTAACTTCCAAATTCTAGATAAGAACTGTGAGATGAAAAGGAAGAATTTTGTCTTTAATTTAGCCATTTTAATATTTCAGATTTTGAAGAACAAGAAAAATGCGACACCTGAAATGATGCTGGTCCAAATCCATGAAATTGCACCTGTTGGTATGTTTAATGAGGAACTTTAAATAAATCTTTTGGGAGGGAAATAGTACTTTAACTTCTATTAGGTAAGAATGTTCTAATAAGTGGAATAATATTAATTAAAAAAACAAACAAATAATAAAAGAAAGGCAGAGGCTATTTGCACCATGCGAATCAAATAGCCTTGGTGCTTCAGCCCATAAATTTCCTCTTTGTAGCTCTAGATCCAGATGGTTCAGTGGCAAGTTAGCCTATGTACATTGATAGTATAAGCCACATTTCTCTTTCCTTTCTCTCTATATTTTCTAACTAGATGTAGTAAAATAATGGGAAGATTAAGTTACAATAATGTTGTGCAGAACTAGGAAAAAGATGATTGTTTTGACTATCTCAGCTGTTTCTCTTGTCTACTGTTGCCTACTTTTTGTGTTCATAACAAGCAGATCAAACCATTGTTATTATTCATACTCATACCATCATAAGCCGATATTGTGTGGGATAAGCTTTTATACCGTTTAAAAAAAATAATTAAATTTTAACATTAAAATCATTGAATTTTTTAATTTGTTGTAAGCCAAGATGTCCCACAAAAATAAAAATACTTTGTTCTGATGGTCTGACCGATCTCTTTGTAAGAACCATACAATCAGAAATGTACATTAGATCTAGGTTCCTAGGCTATTTAGGGGTTTTAACAGTAATCCCAGAATTTGTGTGATTCTTTTAGCGAAAATATTAAGTTAGTTACATTAAATTATCACAAATGGCGTGGTTATGACCCAGAAATAAAAACTTTGTCTGCTGATTGTAAAGGGGCAGAAGGCAACCATTGTGGTCAGGCTTCTTGACGAAAACTGGAATTTTTGTCTTCTTAAAGTCGCCGGTTGGCACCTGAGGTATGAAAGAAGATTTGGTGGTTATTTAAGTCAACCGCCCGCAGTTATGGGAAGCAGTAGTTGGGCTCCGTGCCAATACCCAAGGCTAAGAAGATTAGGTTACAATAACGTTGTGTAAAACTAAAAAAAAAACGTGATAGTTGGAACTGTTACGTAAAAGCATAAAAGTTATTCAGCCTTGTTTGAAACAAACTTTTGGTTTGTCTTTGCCTTCAACTTTAACAGAACAAAGTTATGTCAGATAATGAAAGCTAATGCAAAACTGAGCACCACCATGTCATGTCAGTACCCTCAAGTTCTTTTGCCAAATAACTTTAACTTTGAAATATTCAATCTGATTCAACCTTTTTGCCCCTTTATCGCTTTGTAGAAAACATTTCAAATGATTATCTTGCTGCTGTGGTAACATCAGTATTGGAGTCCATTATATACCAGAAGTGTTTTGATCCTGGTGTCGCTCTCACTATCTTGGAATCATATACTGGTATGTACAGAATTTCTTATTCAAATTGTTTCTTGGATTAAAAATGCTCTTTTGTAGTATCAAATTTGATAGTTGTAGGTCTTAAAGTTTTGTCACAAAACTCTATCTACAAATACACTTTTCCAAATTTCTATATTGAGTATAAATAATAAAGATAATGGTTCTATTATTTGTTGACAGGTTCCAAAAAAGGAGAATATAAAGTCAGTTTCACAGAAATCGGCTGCATTTCCAGAGAATAGAATTGGTTTAATAGGCTTGGAATTGGAATGCCTCTAGCTTTGGTGCATTGCATTTGTTTATGAGTCCAGGAATTATATGTTGCTTCCTATAGGATTTCATTTCTCATTTGCAGATGCTGATATTTTTATTACTGTGCTGATAAACACTTTGAAAAGTCTAAAGAACAAGCTTGTCAAGGTAAGTTTTTATTGTTGCCCATGAAATTATATCATGACAAAGAAAAGACATTTTACTCTCTTAATAATGGAGGTGGGGTCTCCTTTCATCAACCTTAGCAATTTTTTGGGTTTGTTTTTTAACCAATTTATAGTCTGTGTAAACTGAAAAGTAAATTCATACAATTAAAAGCATCTTCAATTGAAGTGCAAAGTTTTGCAAAGGAAATCAATAAAAAGAAAATCAACTTACTGTGAAATAAATGCAAGCTTTTATAAAGAGGAAAAAAAAAGCACCTGTAATTAAAATATAAGCTTTTTAGACGTGATTTTATATTCCAGCCTCCCAAGAATAATCAAAAGTGCAACTGTGAGAACTTTGCCAGTCTTCTCGCCATGGTTTTTATACAAAGTCAGTGTTGGTCACTCAGGTAAGTACTTAACATACGCTGAAAGCTATAGTGACTGTTTCTCAGAAATATTGAAAAAGGAGAACTGGCAATTATTTTTTACATGTGTAATTAAAGCATTTATCTAATGAAATTATTCTCTTACTAGAAAATGAAACCGTATTTGCATAATTTATAAATGGTAACAATGGTGGTGAGCTGTTTAAATATAGGTCTACATGTTAGGACCTATTTTTAATGTTAAATTGAATAATTTGAAGACCATCACCTCCCCAGATTGTTTGGAAAAGGAATTTAATGAAGATCTCTTCTTTCTTCTCAGTATCTGTAAAGCTATCCAGGCCTTCTCACTAAGCACTGTGGAAAAGTGGATCATCTTCAACAAAAGAGTAGGATCATTTTAATTTTATGCTTATATTATAGAAGCTATTCTGTCTTACCAAAGCGCTTATCCTCAAAAGTATCTTATTGGCCTATGTTGCTTTCCATTAAAAAGTGTTGATTAGCTTGATATACATAGTTATATTAAATGGCTCTGCATTTCATCATCTGTGCTCTATGTGAAACATAATGTGCAGTGAAAATTCAGGTGTCACAGAGAGCAGCAAACTTTGCTAGTTTTCAGACTCTCATTGGTTAATCATCTTGTCACAAAGTATAGAATGTATGATGTATATGGGGTGGGTAACCATTTCAAAGTGGCCAACAATGTTGACAATTACTATAATTATTTGTTATTGAAATAACTAGTGAATGCTAAACAAAATCCATTACTGTTGTTTATGCCAGCTTTGTTTATTTATTAATTTTTGTATTATTATTTTTTTAAATCTATTTTTAAAATCATTGTTTTAGCCTATACTCAAAATAAACATTTTTCTCCATGGTTTTACCAGAGACAGCAAGAGCAAGAGACAGCAGTCCTCACAGAGCTTGTGTATCTGGATTGTGTTTACTACTTTATGAGGCAGACAGCGAGCATCCTCAACGATCAGTTTCCAGACCATGTTCAGTTTTGGATGGATGAAATTCGAGAAAAACTTCTCCATGATCTGACAGAAAGGTTTGAGAATAATGATATTAGGGATTGATTTTTTTTAAACTTTATAATAATGCCCTTTATTTATAAACTCCAAGTCTTGTTTAAACAATTTTTATTCCCATTCATCACTGACTGAACATCTTTAAAGTGATGATCATACCTTAAAAACCCCCTACCAGCAACAGTGGTAAATCAAAAACATTAAATTTAGACTTCCTGGGCCCATTTTGTTTGGATTTTTTTTGGGCAAATTCAATACATCTTATGTTACTAACGAGTAACTTACTAGTAGTGTACTATTTTAGAAATTCTTATGAGATGCCCATTATATTCAACAGAATTATCTTGGCCTATCCCTAAAATTTGAATTCTTACATTCTTTTTCATTCATCTAATTTCTGTGTATATGAACAAGTAAAACATGCTTGAATTCATTATTTGAATCAAATAAAATTTGCTTTTTGTGAAATGCCCTCATTATTGATGCTTGAAAATTTAAGTAGACGACTTTGCACTTTTTTTACCATCTGTGAGATTACTTCAATTTTGATTAACAGATGTTTGAGAGTTCGCCTTCTTGACATTCTGTTGGACAATGTTAAAGATGGCAGAGGATGCTCATACATACCTCGCCCAAGCTCTGCTTCTGTTGGAACACAAACAGGTTAGTGCTCACAAAATTGGAGTCAGATAACTTTGGGAGACCCTCAATGGACACACTGAGCATGTGGCACAGGCATGGAGTACTTAATAACAGGCCTATTCAACGTGCGTCATTAGAAATAATGTGGAGGTGGTTACAATTTTCCTAACAACTTCGTGCTTTATATTACAAAAATGCTTGAAAAGCATACATGAATGATTTACGATGGGATCAAATCGACGCCGTCACCGAGCGACTTTACTACATCCCACAGCGATGGACCTACCATCGCGATCCCCCAACCCTCCCGACTGCTAAGGCGAGACGGGAACCACCTGCGAAGGATATCGCCCGCGCCGCGAGCGCAACATTGCGCGGAGTCGTGCCCTACTCTGAACTTCATCGTCGAGCTGCCTCCCAGTCCCCCAGCAGATCCCCCGGGTCCCGACGCCCACCCACAGGCTCTGCCGTCTCGAGGGCAGGCAGCCAGGGAACCACTCTGACTGGCCAGACCAGAGGAAGGCGCCAGCGGCCCAGGACTTGCCTCCCTCGCGCGAGGACGCCACAACCAGGAGAAGAACAACCGATAGTAAAGCTGACTCCATTACTGCCGAGAAAGCCCCCCACAGGAATCACATCCCGTTCTCAAACTCCGTCGTCAATATATTCAGATCAGGCAGTGGATAAATCAAATCTCGACAGCAGCTTTGAGCGTTCTCTTACTCGAAACTCTAACCATATTCAACAGTCGTCAGAGAAAAACTCAAGACCAGTTACGGCGACCACGTCCTCTGCCAGCCGCAGAACAAGAAGTCTGAGCAGACCTGCCACTGCTGTGTCCAGGCGCACTCGGTGGTCAGATGTAGCGGATGATGCACAGTCTCTTAACTCGTCTATTTTGGAACTGCTGCAGACTATTTCAGCCACAGACGGAAAGTTGAAGCCTCTATCTCCTAGAGCTGATAGGATGCGTGGAGACAGAAAAGCTAGTCCTGGGAGTGATTCCTCTGGATATTTGAATGATGATGATAAACCTAATCCCAGGATAGATTCTGCCACATCTGATAAAGTGCTAAATTCCATTCCAAATTTCGGTAAGACTGGTTTTGATTCTCAAACGTACGGAAGCCCAGTATTTGCACAAGATCTTTCTGGGAGTCTGACGCTTTCTCAATCAACTAGACAAGATTGCCAAAAACATTCACAAAAAGCTAAAGAAGATCATGACAATAAACCAGGATCATGGAATGCACCTGGGTCGTCATTCTTGGCCCCTGAGCAGACCGACGTTAAACCCCTTCTACTAAATCCCTTGGTAATCGATCGACAGTAATCTTGTCATTATCATTTATAATCTAAAAAGAATTACCTATAGGAAAAGAGAAATTAATAGGCTATACCACTACATAAGGGATGATAAGCGGACGACCCAAGGCTTCCTCAATATTACAATGCCCTATTCACTACACTTCAGTATTACTAGATCTATGACTTGGACTACAAACTACAGTAGGCTTATGAGTTCACAAAGTAAACACTCGTTAACTCCCACAGTGTAGATCTAGACTAGATTTAGATCTAGACTGAATTTTAGATCTAGAATGTAGAGGTCTAGATCTAGATCTAGATCTAGTAATTATTTTTAAGGATTGTGTATCATACTTTGCAGTCACTAGATCTAAGTGGAGAAAGTTTTCTAAATAAGATATTCTCACCTTTTAGGTTCAGCAAAAAAACAACATTGCTGTTAATAAAAGATATAAATCCTCAAAAAAATTGATCCTAATCGAAAGCTAAGGAGGCTTCCATCTTGGAAATATTTAACTTTGCCTTGTTTGCACCATCCCAAGTTAAATTCCAAAATATTTGTAGAAGTTTTCTAAGTAAACTAGATTCATGTAATCTTTCTGAAAAATGTTTTTTTCATTATGTTTCAAAATGTTGAATTATTATGATTAACTTTTAAAAATATAAAAAATCATTTCATGGGACTTGAAAGTGGTTAAAGACGTTTGGTCTTTAAAAAAAATAATTTTGGCTTCTAGTGTGGACTTTAGCCGGCTTCAACAGAGAGAAGTAATCACCGCCTCCACATTTTAAAATGGTCTGCACGATGAGGAGGCTGTTAATATAGTAAGCTATGGGCACAGGCTAAACCTCCATAGACAGTAGCATGAGACTAAGACACGCGTTTTATGGGTAAAGGATGCAGCTTCTATTTTGGGGCTATCTGATGCTATTCCTGATTGTTTCTTTATGGTTGGGTTTGTGTCAGTGCTATATGGCTGGATGAGGAAAGTCATAGTATCCACATTCTCTCTTTGTAGCAGTAAGTAAAATTGTTTTTTTATTCCTGATTGTTTCTTTATGGTTGGGTTGGTGTCAGTGTTATATGGCTGGATGAGGAAAGTCATAGTATCCACATTCTCTCTGTGTAGCAGTAAGTAAAATTGTTTTTTATTCCGGATTGTTTCTTTATGGTTGGGTTGGTGTCAGTGTTATATGGCTGGATGAGGAAAGTCATAGTATCCACATTCTCTCTTTGTAGCAGAAAGTAAAATTGTATGATGTTTGTTTCGCAATCCATTTGCGATGCAAGCTAGTTCATATGGGTGGGTAGGAAGAGACCATCAAGCCAAACAAAACATGTTTTTTTGTTGGTTTCAGAGAAGTGGTCAATCTCTTACAAAGTCAATAAATTCCTTCTAATTCTATGTTGGCAGCAGCCACACCCAATTCAGGAAATCGAGATATGCAATATTTATTTTATTTTATTGTCTTTGGGGTGTGTTACTCATGTACGTTCAATTATTCTTTGGCATACATAACATCTGCTATGTGCAGTGTGCCACTGGTCAGGTACTGACTATGAATGTCTTGCCTTAGAACAATCAACAATTAAATTCTGTTGCCATATTTTATCCACAGAAAAATTATGTGAAGAAACACTCTAATGCTGCACCAATATTGGCTTTTTACATGTGAAATAAATTGTAATTGGATTTTAAAGAAAAAACATTTTAGATTTTAGATGATTTACAGAATTGCTTCTCTCACTCAAGTACCTTATTTTAAAATTTTGTGGTCATTACTGACCATAATTTTACTACACAACAAACATCAATCAGGTGCTCTATGCAAATAATGAAACATTAAAAAATTATTAAATGCTTAAAGCCAACTTGAAAAATAACCTCAAACAGCAGCTGTTACTTTATATTTAATGATTTGAAACTTAATGTAAATGTACAATAAGAACATAAGATTGATTAAATGGAATATATGATGTATGATGCTTTAATTAAATAGTTTACAGTTGTTTCAGTTATACTGTCTATACTGAAAATGGCTTTTCCATCGGCAATAGTAATAGGTAAAAACTGAAATACCTTAATAGCACTGTATGCTTTTTCTTTTTACTTGTAATTGTATAGCTACAGTCATAATCAGAGAATTCTAAAGCCACACTTAATGTAAATTGAAGTGACATATAAGTAAAAGAAAGCAAACTTAACAAGTATCTCTTTCAAGAAGTAGAGTAACTATACCACCTTTTCTCACACTTTAGGTTCAAGCCGTGATTCTACTCTGGAGAAGTCACAAAGAATAAGTCAAGGCCCTTTTTACAAAGCCCCAAGAGGCTCACTTTATGCTCGCCATGATCCTTACACTCCTCATGACTTTAATGCTGATGTTAAGGAAGATCTCCGAACAAACGACACATTTTCTGCTATTACACAAAACAAAAGGAATGATACTGAGCTGCCAACTTCTTGCTTTGATGAAATGTGCGAGGTTCAGATTACTGCTGGCCCAACAGGACATCCAAAGAATGAATATTTGATGTATAGGGAAACTGACTCAGCCCCTGATGTGCCTTTACAATCTGACCATCATGAGTTCCCTGAAATTCCCAAAGACCTGAAGAAATCAATGTTGTGTTTGGAGGCGAGTGAGGGACTCGAGACTGAGGAGGCTGAGTGCAAGTCTGAAAATACTGTGTGTGCTGATCCTTCTGAAAGAAGAATTGTATATAGCCTTGAAGAACTAAAGGCAATGAATCCATTGAATGGAAAGTCAAGATCTAGCATTTTTATTAAGGAACCATTTGAGCTCAAGCATATCTTTAGTAGGATGGATGAAAATCTTTCTTGCTCTGAGAAAGAGAATACATCTGTCTTTGCTGAAAGAGGTGGAAGTAAAAAGCAAAGAAGCAGACTTTCTCCTGATGGTCTGGGTGATATTGTTAGTAGAAATTCTAATTACTCGCCCTCCTCAGATTTGTTAAAAATGCTGTCCAACCCTGATCAGACCTGTCAGTCAAATTCTCAGCCTTTGGTTCAGCAGGAGGATCGGACCCATGGAGACTCAGTAGCAGCAGACAGAGAGATCCCTGAGCAACATAGTGTAGAGTCTTCAGGTTTGGATGAGGCTGTGAAAACTCAGTGGCCAAACGATTTTTTCAAAGATGCAAAGAAGAATTGTGACCCTAAGGCTTCTGAATCAGAAGAATGTAAAATAAACAATCCTGGGTCCGGAAGTGGAAAAAAGAAAAAAAAGACAAAGTTTCGTCCCCTTCAAGATTTTATGGGAGAAACTACTACTTATGGTGTGGATGAAAGTGGAAAAGAATTTGATGATCTGGAAGAATTCAGTGATGAAGCTTTGCAAATGTACATTACTTTGGAGAAAGAAGAAAAGGAAAGAGGCCTGGCAGAGGCCAGAATTATCCATGGTCCTGTAACAAGCTCCTCCTCAAGGAAAAATGTGTCTTTATTCGCAGATGTCAGGAGAGCAAAGCCTGGGCCTGTATACAAACCCTGGGTACCTGGAAAACGCAAATGCACTCGCTGTGGCAGTGAGAATCATATTATTACTGATTGTACTGAAAGTACTATCAATAACATTGACGATATGAGTTACATGTTTTGAGCTGTGTACGGTTCTAAGTTTTAGTGTAAAGTCATTTTTTTGCAATACTATAAATGTTAATTGAACTTGTAAAGAAAAGGATGCAGTCATGCTGATCATCTAAGTCTTAGAGACGGTAATCCCCACCTCCTGTATATTTACTGTGATTGTCCTCTCTATGATTGTAATATATTGTGATATGCACTATGCCAAGATAGCAACTTCTTTTTTACTGTTTTAGTGCATGTTGCCACAATAGTCGCTTTTATCATAAATATGTAATGCTCTAGTACATCAAGAAATCAAAGAGGAAGATAAAAAAGATGATTACTAGACGTCTGTAGCGTAACAAGGAGTGTGAAATTTCTTACTTGATACCTAACTAGTCCCTTGAGCTTCACAGTAAATCAATTCATGTTTTTTGTGATAAGACCAGACATAGAGCTATCTCTTTGAACACCAGCTTGGTCAGCAAGATAAGGAGGTTACTTAGTGAGCTGGTTAGTTTAGCATGCAGCTGCTAGCATTACAGGCCCTGCATTCAACTCTCATCCAGGCAGCCTCGTTTTGTACTGTTCAGATTGCTGTCAGTACAATATTACTGGATGAGGTAGAACAAGAAGACATATCTTGCTCTTTTGCTGTATGAGAGTATGCAAGTGTCAAATGTTGTGGTACTTTAGGGCTTGTCTGTGAAAAAGCCTGGTTGATGAATATGGTTGTTAAGGAAAGCATAGCTAGCTAACAGTAGTATTACTAGTTATACTACAGTATAGTCCTGTCAGCAAGGTCCAACACAATCAGTCCTTAATGTACCAGTAGAATTATGCTCTGAGGTCATATAAATCATAAATCACCAGACACCTTTGTTGTTAATGTTAAAGTATATCTAGCTGAGAACAATACTGCTTCATGTTTTGTATTAATTATCATTCCTCAACTGGGGTTGAAGTTTATTGCACCATTCTTCTTATTATGGCTATTCTAGACATAAGCCTTTTATAACCAAGTCCAGACGCATGGTATCCAGTCTAGTCTAATTTTCATCAAGTCCCCCATGTTTCTTTGTCATAAACTAATTGGAACACTCAAACAGGATAAAGTATAATGTTGGTTAATTGGTTTTTCTTTACATAGAGTTTATTCTTTGTTTCATTTTGCTTTTGACCTTTCTTTACTGCTTGTTTCCTTTAATAAAAATGAAGAAAACCAAAAAAAACAAACAAACAAAAACTACTGTTGAATTGGAAATGTTTATGGGATTAAATGTTGAGGGGTCCACACATTAATATTGTTATGTATAATTATATAAATATATGTGCACGCCATGCCTGCTCGTCTGTTCATAAGTAAAAATATTTTGTTGTTATTTTACTTTGCAGGATAATTAGAATAAGTTATTTTATGGATGTTCAGATATGAGGTGAAAATGCAATGACAGATTTTGGATCTATTGTACTAATTTTGTTATAGCTGAATTGGAAGTCTTTTCTGAATCCAACTTCAACATTATAAAGATTAAAGACTCAGATGATAGAATAGTAATCTGGTATTGATGCATCTTGCATTCCTAGAGACATGTTAGGCACTGTGGGTATTGTATTAAATGAATTTTAAAGAAGAAAATATATGGAGTCAGATAACAAGGAACAAATGCTTTTCTGCTGTGCAATGTATGAACCGAAAGCTTTATTCAAAGCTGTCCATGTTTCTAAGACAATACAATGTTTAATGAAATTTAATACTCGTGTGCGCTTTCAGTTGGATAAGAAAATAATTTACTGTTTTAGTGTCTATTTATAGTCTCTGACATTCAAGAAAACGTGCCGCTGAGTGCCTTGTTATTTCACATTTTAATGTCTTTCATAATGCATACTAGCTTGGATCTGATTTATGTAAGATTTCTGTTAAGTGACATTTATATCTATTTAGCCCCAGATGGGCGATAAGCCAATATTTCGGCTTTGCCATGAGAGAACTCTGCCTACTGTTGGGTGCTACCAAAAAGGGTAGCTCTCCGACCACAGCTCTATCAATGTGCGACTTGAGGACGACGTTGAGACGTCATCTTGTCACAGTAAATTGAGTAAACCTTGCCATATTCACTCAGAACTCAAAATTTCTATACATGTACTAAGACTATCAACCAATAAAAAGGTGCGTCTTTCCAATCTTGTCTGCTCCATCAGTCTTACGAGCGGGCTTTTAAGTATGGTGAAGCAAATGGGCATACCATGAGGTGTGAAGTCTGATTTCTTGGTATGTTTTCTTTTTACGAGATTCTTGCTTGATGTTAGTTGTCACTGACGAGAGGTATCTGTAGGTATTGATACTGCTGCATTATTTGAACCACAAGTCTTTGAGCTATTTTATACTTTGAGAGCAATGCCCTATGTCTATAGCGGTTGAGATTAAGGGCTAAGGGGACAGGGGAGATAATAAGTTGTGCCCCTGTTCAGTTCTGGGTGAAGGGAAGATGAAACGATTTGTAGTTTGTAATCACGCATCAGACAAGAGAATAAAGATTGGCATCTACTCCTCTGATTTGACAAATCAGCGGTATGGGGTATGGCAGCTCCTCTATCTTATATGACCAATAAGCTCAAGGTCAGGTGTATGACATCTACCATCTCTCACTCAATCTGATATTATTAATTGGCTTCAGGATAAAGGTTATCTTCTTTCTCTGACTTGACCAATCGACATTAAAGTGTATTAGACAATTAACTATAAAAAAATAACCAGATACACTAAATTTACATTGAGTAGCCTTTTTCCGTCATTAAGAAATACAGGGTTTTCATTCTTTATACATATATATCAAATCGAACAAACTGCGACTATGGTTTCACACCTTTACTCAAAACACGCCAGGAGGCATTGCAGACTTCTCAGATACACATTCCGCACTCAGGTACGGCAACACTTTCGGCTGACTACACATGCACTACTTGAGTTATTATTAGGAAGGTTTTGCAGTTTAAAAATTTGCAAATAAAATAAAATAATTTAATAACATCATTTGTGAGTGTTACTCAATGTGATGATTGCTGCACAAACCAATTACATGTACAGTACTTTTTTTAAATTGAATGTTATTAAAATTCTCCCTCAGCATTATTGCATGAGATACGTCTTAAACAAATTTGCATCAGGATCTATCACTAAATCACAAACTTGTCTTGGGGGGAATTGTAAAAAAACAAAAACAAAAATAAATAAAAGGAACTAGGTTATAAAATAAAAGGATTGTTTAGAAAACTTTTTAAAACTATGAATTACATGTATGATTTTTTGCTTCAAGTCATTAAAAAAAGCCAATTATTTTATTAATTGATTGTATCAGAGGCAAATAACGATACATGTAGCCATGTCATTACACATTAAATGTTTGAAATTATTCAACTTATACAATATTACCATCATTAATTTTAGAATGATCATACATGTATTATCTATAGATAAGCTCATAATTATTAGCTACTGCATCCTAAATGCAGCCTTGCCACCAGTTGCTTCATCATAGATACAAATTTACTTATAATATAATTATGCTTTTGTTTTTTTATTTTTGTGTGGATTCCAAGAATTATCAATGTAAAACAAATTATTTTCATAATAAGAAGGAATTTCACTATGTCAGTGTGCAGTAAAAGAGTCTTCATGGCTCCGTATTCAGAACCAAAGGTTATCAATTCAATATAGTTAGTTAAGTTTAAAAAAAAATCATATTTCATTTTAGCCTTACAAATTATACATGTCTCATTGTTTTATTATCAACTTTTATCACATCATCGCAGTTGTCTGCCATCAGTCTTGGGGCCCATCCACAATATGGCCTATATAGTGTTGACATAGAATGTTAAACCAACTCAACCCGCAGTTGTCTGCATAATTATGACCACGAGCAGTGTTACTGAGACATTTGCCTTCATGTTATTATTGTTTTAACCATTTTCATCATTGCTGTTATGCATCATGCAGGCAATCATATACATGAATGAGATTTAAATTACTGTTTAAACTATTTGATACAGAGTGGAACTGCCCAAGATAAACCTAGTTTAACTTTATGGAAAACTATAGCTACTATTTTTGAGGCACTATTTCCCTCCCTTTTAGGTTAGAACCAGTGTTTTATGTGAACATGGGATAAATTAAACTTTCTAACTGTTCCTAAGATGATTTTCTTATGCAGATCCCATTTACATTGCTTGTTTCATGGTTTAATTATTGAACCCTGACCTGAGAAAATAGGCCTACGTATAACCTGCTCAGACAAAAAAGAAAATTGTTGAATTCCTATATTTTGTTTTGACATCTTGTAACATGCAGATACTCCGATAACTTTTCCCTAACCATTTGTCTCGCTGGAGTTTTTATTTTTATTGAAACGATTCTTAACTTACATGCCCTGTTAAATGTTTTGTATAATGGACAATTATTGTTGAAAGATTTCTCTTCCTTGTTTTTTTTGTTTGTTATTTAATTGAATAAAAAAAACCTTATTTGTTATAAAGTTCTGTGGCAGTGCTGTTTTTTTGTGTGCACACATTTATATTTCAGGAAATGCAAAGTTATAATGATAAGTCTTAATTCATTTTTGTACAGGCCATAACTGTTTAGAAAAAAAACTTTGCCATTTTCGTAACTAGGAGTTATTACACCACTGCAGATTAATCAATACTAGTGGTACTGCTTGATAATCTAACAAACTCAGTCAACATTGTACATGTAATTACAAAATATTTTTTTTTGACATTTCAAAAGGGGAAAAGAACAAGTTTATATCAACATGATTTTATTGTGTCATAACTAAATCTCATTATCTTCATCATCTTCATCCTCTTCTTCTTCATCATCTGTTGTTATGCTTTCATCATCACATTGCGACACACACTTTGGACAGTTGCATGTAAAAAGATAATTTTCTCTGGAAAAAAAATTCTCAATGATCAATGATAGGAAGAATAAGAGTTAAGACATTACTGCATTCAATTCGATTTAGAAACAAAGCAGTGAGTAGCATATACAGTTTTACATTACATAATGCCTTTCTTTACTTCATATTTGTGTTATATTTTAAATTTTTTCTGTTAAAAAGACAAAAGAAAACATAACATTTTGCGGTATTTGTTGGCTATAAAACTTTGACACTTAAGATTACAAAACAATGTTGAAATTTCAATTGTGTCTGTGTTTCATTTCTTAAAAGAAAGTAAATGGTAAGATTTAATATCGCAAACAACCACTCACTTTAAAGCTTTTTGCCTGCTGTGTCTTCCTCGATCCAAACCACAACAACCCAAGTAGCTGATAGTAATTTCCTGAAAACCAGTGGTCAAAAATCATTTTCATTTATAATTAGCTTAATGAAAACGAAAGCCTTGCAAGAGATACAAATATACCTTTCCAAAGTGGCAGAAAATTTCAGTCCGTATAACTAAAAAGTCTGCCGGTTCTTATCACCCTAGATGGTGGTAAAGACTAGGTCAAAGTAAAGCTAATATTAAAAGTAATATCACAGGTATCATTTGAAGCATAACCGAGAAAAAATGTATTCCTACAACTCTTTGTAATGGATGGAACAATTATCGTAAAGAAATAACTTATACATCTATAGGATACTGGTAGCCTACATAGGTAGGCTACCTATTCCTCATTCCCACATGTTAGTGTTAACAAACCAGGTAAACCTGGGCCACTGACCAATCAGGTTCGCTCTAGGGTACAGGGTATCAAACAAAACAAGACTAGACGAGATAGAGAAGGTGAATAAGGACAGATGGGAGAGAAAGGGAAGAGAGGGGGGAGGGAAAGAAAGGTATAGTGGGTAACAAAAAGGGGGGTGAGAGAGAGAGAGAAGATTAAGAACGACGGGAGACATAAAAAGCAGCATGGTATAAATTGATGGAGGAGAGAGAGAATGAGGAATGGAAATAGCAAAGACAAAGAATGAGAGGATAATGAATGATTAACAGAAAACCTCAGGCTTATTCGACTTTCCATTAATTCTTTAAGCCCGAAAAAAATCACAAAAATGTCGGGAAACGAAAAAAATACCCTCTTTCCATTTATAGATCTATCTTAAACTTGCGTCAAAACATGGAATGGGCAATGGGCATGAGGGCTTAAAGAGTTAATTCGACATGAAAATTCTGGTCTCAGTAATGTGGAATTATCAAGTATGCATTCTACTACCGTTGCAATTAATTTCATTTTCTGATTTGATCTATCATTAAAAAAAACCAACTGGATCTCTATGCACCAGGTATCAATAGTAATTATTTTCTTTGCATTCTCTTACAAGTTAAGAGGATGTAAACCGCTCCCAAGGAAACCCAATTAACATTAAAATTTTAACCGTTCCTAACATTTCATGATTCCTACCTCATCTGGTTGAATATCCGTCAATGCAACTAAACTCAAAGTGTGATCCCCATGTGAGAAGGTGATCTCTGTATTTGGAACACAGCTGTGATTGGCTAAAAGGAAAATTTAAGAAGTAGAGAAATAACAAAAAATGACAGATTCTAAATGATACAAAAATTAAGGGGGTGGGGGTTAGAGAAAGGAGAGAAAGAGAGAGAGACAGACAGACAGACAGAGAGAGGAAGTAGAGAAATAACAAAAAATAACAGATTCTAAATGAAGAGAGAGAGACAGACAGACAGATACATAAAGAAAATTAAAAAACATATTATTATTAATACAGTAGCCTCTATTTTTTATGACCTCTTCAATAACAAGACATGACGGAATAATGATTGGTTTAGAATCCTAGTTTTTCCCTCTCTTTGCGCCTTATACTAAATAATAGTGTATTTTGGAAATAATGATAACTTAAATTCTTCTATTAGTGCTAATAACAATAATTTTGAAAACATCTGCTCTACCCATTTGTAACAAAAAAAAAAAAAAAAGAAAAAATTGAGAATGATGGCAAATACTATTGAACATCCCATTCTGGTACCTCAAGCATGCAAAAGTGTGGTAAATCACAAGTCCCCCAGCCCAATCAGTCTCCCTGCACCTTCCCCTGTGATTATCCTGCTCTACTGTACATGCAGCAAACTGTCTGATTCTATTATCACAGAAAACAAAGCTGCTTAGTGCAATGTTAGACAGTGGAACAGATAAGCGCATCCCTATTCCCTAGTATGATTCTATAGTCACTATAGATCTAGGTCTATATAATGGAATATGTTTTATCCTCTTGCATCCTCCTCTCATGAAACTAAAAATTTTAATTTAAGGTAGCACAGATATGTAACTTGATCTCCTGGTGAGTGGTGAAACAAACAGAAAGAAGAAAAAACATGTACCATGTGGCATGTGCAAAAGATAGAGCTACATAGATCATGTCTCCTCACATCAAACACCTATATTGTAATTTAAAAGGGGATACACGAAACACCATAGTAAAATAATGAGAGCCCAATTTTCCTCTTTCTATAGAATTCACTTTGAGTCTTTTTTGGGAACAACGAGAATCCTATCTATAACAAGAGTTGTAACAAAAAACAAGAAAACATGTTATTACACAGTTTCACTATATATATTATGCCCCGCTGCCAACTAAATGAGCATTTGAAAAATCTGATATATTTCTAGCACTAACAAATAAAAGATAAGTATAAATTGAAACAAGATTTCCAAACATAAGAAAAAATCATCTCACCAGCACTTTGTAACTGATATAAACCTGATCCTTCACAATCTAAAAATGAGCCAGAAACTGAAATAAAAAATATGCATTAGATTAAAGCAATGCAAGAGAGAAGAAACTAAAAAGTAGCTGTAATTTTTAATGTACCAATTAAAATGTAACCGGAGACACCCCCCCCCCCAAAAAAAAAAACAAAAAAAAAAACAAAAAAAAAACGCACACTAACCAGACATTCTTTGTTCTTCTTCATCAGGTGACAAATATTGATTGATTTTACTCCTTTATTTAATTTGATTAAATAAAATAAATTAGAAATACAGTCTGACCCGCAAAATCATGAAATGTGATATCGGTTCAGATGCTGGGAAATTGGGAAATTTTACCCACTTTAAACAGGAAAAAAAATTAGTCATCAGTCTCTAATGGAGCCGTTGAGGGCAGATTGTTTGCCATACATACCTGAGAAAAGCGCATCTCCGATAACAAATGAATAAAATAATTATCACACATGTAATTTTAAGAACGTCAGTGATACACATGTACTTAGCGGTGGTTATTTTTGTGGCTAAGGTAGAAAAGCTTGTAACAAAGCCGACCTGCATGCAGCAGGTTCCGTGGTCTATTGTGTCACAGGTAGGTTGTGACGGTTGTGACGGGCATGATTGTTTTCAAAGGCAATCTCGTAATCGCCGGACACGCCTTTTCTCTCCAGATCTGGTTTAAGTCTCTTTTCATGAACCCTCACATTCCATCTCTCTCTGCCTCTCCCTCTCACGATCTTTTCTCTCTCCCCAAATGCTCTCTCTTCCCGAATTATTTTCTCTCCCTCACTAACCCTTCCTGAATCATTCTCTCTCTCTGTCTCTTTCCTGACCTGCCCCCCTAAGTAGCTCTTTTAATTAGGTAGAGTGTACATGAAAAGTGAAACCAGGGAAATTGGGAAAACCTGAATAACAGGGAAAAAATATCTTTTCCCAATATGTTCATATTAAGCAGGTCCTACTGTAATATAATTACGAAATAAATATTTCTAAAATTATTTGATGAAATAAAAATGTTGACTGACACATAGCTAAAACACAAGCTATTCAGGATGGCTGATGTCTTGAAACAGAATTTTCTTTTTTCAGTACTCATAAACATAAAGTTTGGATTCTGCACTTCACCTTCTTGTAATCTATCATAGAGTTTGTCAATATTATCATCCAGCTGCTGTTTTTCTGCATCTCCCAGTTGAAGTTCCTCCGTAGCTTTCACCCATCGACTGAATGAACTGCAATGAATTGTTTGTTAGTTTTAGAAAATCCTGAAGCTTGCACAGGAAGCTTAGCATGTCCTGCACTAACTCAACATCATATCATCATGCCTAATCATAAGTTGGAAATATCTGTTTATTCTGATTGAAGTTCAGACAGAAAATATTTATTAAAATGAATGAAATGATCCTATATCCACCAGAGATTACCAGAATTCAAAAGCAGTGTATCTTTTATTATTAAACATTATATTTAAAGCTGCTGATAGCAAAAGCTACAGCATGATACATGTAATGTAATATCCCTGTTTCTTTATTAAGAAAAAATATGACAAATCATAATTCTTCAGATTCATTCCTGTCTACAAGTCAGCTAATGCAGTGTTTTGATTACAAATTAAAAGGGGTTAGGAAAGTGGTTGGCCAGATCTATCCACTTCATCTTTCAGTTTCAGGATTCCCTAAAAAGTTATAAAAACAGAATCCTTCTAACCAAAAAAAAGTCTTACCTAGAGCCTATACCTTGACCATTTGTGCCTATGAGGGCAAATAATGAGTTGAAACCTTCAGGAGTGTACCACTGCAACAAAAAACATACGATCCAAATTTACGTTTGGAAAAGGTGGTGATGAGAAAGCAGAACCTAAAACAACAAATTTTCTAAAATGGTGAGAAAATATAGAATTCTATTCTTTTTCAACACTTCTTTAAGCATCAGAGAGACATACCTTGATATTACTCATTATGTTTAACGTATAAAAATTTGACATGAAATTCCTGGCTTCACCTACAGACTGAAATTCTTCAAAAGAACTAAAAATATGTCAGGTACCTGTTGCACAGACTCTTCAAAAAATATTTCTGTCAGCATACTCCTCAGTATTTCTCTTTGATCCTATGATGATTCAAAGCAAAAAAACAACAACAAAAAAACTAAAAACATGACAAAAGTACATTGAGTACAAATTTATTTACAAAATGTAAAAAGTTAATATGATGCAAGTATCATTTTTGTCAATACTTTTATGTAGCCCTTAATTAAAACCTACAGACTGAAATTCTTTAAAAGAACTAAAATTATGTCAGGTACCTGTTGCACAGACTCTTCAAAAAATATTTCTGTCAGCATACTCCTCAGTATTTCTCTTTGATCCTATGGTGATTCAAAGCAAAAAAAACAACAACAAAAAACTAAAAACATGACAAACGTACATTGAGTACAAATTTATTTAAAAAATGTAAAAAGTTAATATGATGCAAGTATGATTTTTGTCAATACTTTTATGTAGCCCTTAATTAAAAGCCTTTATATGCCAATTAATCCTTTAATTAACTTTTACCTCTGGCTTTTAAAAATTTAATGAAATTTGACTTCAAAACTTAGATCAACTCTCTAAACACTAAATAAACTCATGCTGGAAACACTTGAAATAAAAAAAAATCCTTGTATCTTATCATCTTAAAATAAAAAAAAACAACAACAAACAAGGTCAAATACATTAATAAAAAAAGAAACATTAACAATCAAAATTCCACTTTAATTTTTATTGATATGTTATTTAGACAAAATATAAATAATTTAAGAATAAAGTATATGACTTTCAGAATCAATTTGATTATAATTATTGTAACATTCCAAACACCTGTAAAAAACAATGTGACTGATATTAGTGTTAAAAGTAGCCTCTAAAGTGGCTTCATTCCCTTAAAAATAAGATTAATTTAAAAAGATAAAAGACTTTACCATAAATTGCTCTCCAAGGAGTTTATGAGCTATATCTTCTCGCTCATTGATGACAGAGTTGACAAATGTAGAAAACTTTGAAATCACAGCACTTTTGTCTTTTGCCTATAATGACAGAACAATTGTTTACACACTTGTTTTTTTAAAATTAATGTTGTTGACTATTTGATTATTATGTTTAAACAATGATAAGCATGACAAATTTTGCAAGTGAAAATATTGATCTCCCTTCAAACCATACCAAATAGTTGTTCTTAACAACCAAACAATAAAACCTCTATTTAAAGGGAAAAAATTGTGACAGGTTTGACATATTTAACACTGCATTTTTTTTTTATTTATTCACTTCACAATATAACAATTGAACCCATTTAGTTGAAGTAAATGATCAATTTTATGTTAATCATAAAAAAAAAGTTAGTTTAGGATAAAAAACATTTGTATAATAGATGAAAGCATGGACAAGGGTACAGACACACCTGCATTATCATGGCAATAATTTTTATAATCAGCATCATACTTCCAGTCTCAGGGGGGTAGTGAAATGACCTGTAACAAAAAAAATAATTCATTCATTGTTTTCATAATCTTTGCAATCGGACACAGATAAGAATATTCCAGCTTCATCTCCAATAGACCTGATTAATTAATTACTGGTGTGATAAACTATTGGTAACTACCAAAAGTGACATGCTGTCTGGACTAAGAATTACGCTCTAATCTTTTGGACAGTTAAATCCGCTCCAAGTGCTCATTTTTTTCACATAAAATTACACCTTACTACCAGTTTCATAAGAGCTACTACTAGTACTAGTACCTAAACATAATAGACCTGTTTTGCTTAACCAATGAAATCTATTTTTAAAACTCCCCCATGATTCTGTCTCACTTATTCAAACCCTTCCCATATCTAATAAAAACATCCAGAACGGTCACATGGCTGCTAAAGAGCTCTCCGTGATGAGCTGAGCTGCACCAACTGCACTGTGCATTTAAAAAGAAGCCCACAAATAATGGTATCGGCTAGGGGTTGAAGCTTAATAAACTGAGTAAACCACCTGAATGAGCATATTTCAGAGATATAAGATCTAGACCCAGGACCTAAAACTCAGAGATGTAAATCTAGATGAGACATAGATCTCCATTTCTAGATTCTACTTTATTTAGTCTAGATCTAGGTTGATAATCTAAAGTTTGGAGCTGAAAGTCTCAACTTATACATTCTAGCTCAAAGATGATTTAACACAAATTTAAAACATATAGAAATACAGCCAGATTTTTTTGTTATGTCTAATGAAAAGAGAACTAGTGAATGTTTGGTGAACACCCTCGGCACCGACAGAGGATGGGTGTTTTTTTCCTTTCTAAAACGTTATTAATGTTTTAAAAAAAAAGCTTTCAATCTTATTTTCATAAATACCTGATCTATTTCTTTTCAAGGCCCCATGAAACAACCAAAACTCATAGAAGTAATATGCTAAATTATAGGTTTTTGTGACGCAAATCAACAGTATTGCTGTTACTCGTAGTGCCCTTTGCGACTGCATTGCCCCATCACATATATAAATAAATGCGGGGCTGTCCCAAAAATCGTTATACAAAACAGATATATTTTATCTTCAAGCAGGTTGATCAAAATTGGAATTAATTGCTAGTCAACCTAACACTACCTACTTTTCAGTGTATAAAAACCAACAGCACATAAAAAAGATCTAAAAAAAATTTCAAAGACTAAAGCTTGAAAAAAAAAAAAAGGTTGAATCTCTGACCTCCATTGATTAATCAATTGATTGAGTGGGTGGTCAGGATCCTCCCTCGATGGCCCCAAACACAAAGCCTGGTGATAGCTGTTCCAGGCTGCATCTCTACACTCAGGTGAACAGTACTGAACCTGGTGACAATTCAAGAGGATTAACTTATTGTAAGAGAATCCTTTCTGATCCAGGCCCAACTGATATCAAGTTCCAAACTTCCAACTACTACACTATTTCAGCTAATACCAGACCAATATGATACTAAGTTAAAACTTTTGGTTAAAAAATATTCTATTCACGTAGAATTTCCCCCTCAAATATGGCAATTTCATTGCGAACGACAGGCTACAACGGTTGAGCAACCCAGTGAGCTTAGGAGACACAAAGGATCTTGCGGGCGCTCACACATGAGCCAATCAATCACTGTTTTGACATACGATTGGTGTGAGCTAGATGCATGTTGGCCACTGTAACACCATAAATTAATAACAAAACGGAAAATATTCCCGTTTTGTACTTCACTACATCAAAACTACTAAAAGTCGCACAAACATTCATTTCGATCACCAGATTATCTGTAAGGTGCCAAAAATTTGGTGCTTTTAACATAATTTGTGTGAGTTTTATGAAAAAGTAAGTTACTCTAAACTACTCTATTTACAGTAAGAAAGCACAATATTTTAAATTTTTTTTAATTGATTAAAAGCAAAAAAAAACCCCACAAACATTACTTGCAATTTTTTAAAATTACCTTTGATTTTAGTTTATTGATATTTTTCTTTAAAATAATATCAAATTCAATAAATAAGATATTAATATTGTGTTCAATCGTGCCTTTATTCTACATTTCGAGTTACTCTGAATGGAACACACACTTGAAAACCATATTTAATTTGCATAAATAAACAATGCCAAATTCTGTGCCAATATTTGCTACACTACAAAGTAAAAAGAAAAAGAACAATAATCGTGTACACAAATTTAATGATTTGTGTTCACCCAATGAGGTCTTTTGTCCTTTTAATTGAAGGGAGCCTTTGAAATTTGTCGATATTGTTTATTGTGCAAACATGCTATACACAAACATTTTGAAAATCTTTCATTGCCATGCACAGTGTCGTGTCTCGCCCGCAACCACTACAACCAAGCTTAATCCAGAAATACAAGGAGCAATAAACAAGTACATTAGAATACAGAAGAATGTTTCCACTCAAATCCATTTGCAAAATGCACATAAAAGGGAAACATTGTATTCCACACATACATCAATACAGGGTAAGACTAGGTCTGTTAAGAGAGCAAGGTACAGAGAACAGCCATTAAACGATTTTAACAATTGGAAAGCACAGAGCTCACTGATTATATAATATATCTCTTCGTTATTTACAAGAATAATGTTTGTTCAAAACCTGTTATCAAGTTTTACGGTCTAAACAAAAAAGACAAGGAGAGAAAAGATCAAAGTGACTGATTCAGCTGCCACGCTAACAATTCTCTAGATAATGCTTTGTTATTTGGGAAGATAAGGTCTAACACATTGCGAACACAATGTTCAAATAAACAAAACAAATGTTGAAATTTAGAAAAAAAAACAACAACAAAAAACCAATATATCGGCGATACTACACGTTCGCTCACACTCACACAGGATACCTGCCCTGAACAAAGGTTAAGCCCCATTGACCTTGGTCAGTCGACATCGGCCTGGGCTAACTAAAGCATCGCTGATGTGACGCTGTGCACTCATTTTAGTGCTTTCCCTGTCTTAACAATATTTTTTTCACTGCTAAAACATAATATTCTAATAACTCAAATCTCTTCGTTAATAATCTTAATAATATTATTACAAATACTAAAGGAAATTGCAGAACACGACACCATTCAGGATGGTAGAATTCTCCAATGACTACTGGTGCAGTACAGTTTTTCAAGTTTGACCTGTATGTCTCAAAAACTTTATGATTTATTAAATTTCATTTTACTATAGTCCTTTTATTTCAATCTGATTAAATTTTCTGAAATAACAAACTGAAGGCCCACAGATAGGACAAAAACAACAAAACCAAAAACCCACCAAAAACAACTCTGAGAACTATTCTTTAAGGACCTATCACCTTTTTCTTCGCCTCCCGTTAGAACCTGCACCTTCTAAGAACCCACTTTTCTTGTGTCCCGAGGGGCGGGTTCTTAGGCGGAGACCACTTTACTACAAATACAATCAATAGAGTCTACTAATCTAGTAAATGTTGTGTACCATATATAAAAAAAAGGACATTGATTTGCTCTACCTCAGCATTTCTTTTACAAAGCAAATAGCTGTATTCATATCATCATCATCTTTTCACGCTATAACTCACATTTATAAAGTTTACCTGGCATTGAGAACAAAATGAAAACTTTGAGGCATCTACATCACAGCATTCAGGATAAGGCAAGATTATTGACGGGTCATTTGTCAACCGCCGTACCATTTCCTCCGCATTCTCCAATGATCTGAGACAGAACTCGCATGCTTTATATTTGTACAACTCATTCCAGGAAAACTGGGCACAAACAAGTGGTTTTTCCTCCAAGATTACATCTCCACTTTGAAAAGACTTTTGGGCAACTAGACCCTTTCCCTGTAAAAGAAAATTATAAACATTAGATTAAATCAGACTGGTTATGCTGCTGATTGGATCAAAATAATTAATTTCAAAGAGGCACATTTTAAATGATATGAATAAACATAAAGCAAAAATAAAATTCAAAACCGTCTTTAATAGGAATGTCTAAATGCACTATGGGTATTTGTATTTCTTTCCAATTTCGCTATCATAATAATTAATATACTCTCTCTTTTATTGCCAAAATAATATTTTGAAAGAACTGAAGACTTACCATTTAGAACAGAAATGTCCAAATACATTCATCCAAAAATTATTTACAGGCCTTATAGTAATGATGATGTATAATTTTTTGGGAGTTTATATTGCACTAATTTATTATACTGCCTCTTTATCATATCTACTTTTTGTTCAAATTTTGCTATACGCACTACATGTACTGTAGTGTTTATGGCCAGATTTTGCTATGTACACAGTTTTTGTTCAAATCAAATTCTTTTTATACTCTGAATCTGATTGTCGAATAAAGAAAGCTAATCTGTCTAGAGGTCTCCTAATTCAACACTTCCTAGGTTTAAAGAAAGATTATTAACTCTCTTTGCCATAGACAGCCTTTAATACCATTATAAATTTAGATAGAAACACTGTATTGTGCAGTAGTAAAATTTGGACAAAAAGAATATAGTGCGTATATATACTAACGTAACTAAGCCATAATTTTTGTATAGTGCTTAACCACGGCTGTAAGGTTGTGCTCTATACCTTCATTGAGAAATTTAGAATCTAGAGCTATTCTGTGACTTGGACTTTTAATTGAAATAAAATATATATGTCTTTTTCAGGCCTGAAAAAAATTGGCGTCAGCAAAACCCAACATCCACGGATATTTGCGACGAATCCAATCTTTGAGAGATAGATAAAGTCATTTTCTATTCATTTATTTATAAACAGATCTAGAGCTAGATGTATACCAGAACAAATTAAATGAACTTATTGGATCTATTTTCTAGGAGGTTAGATGTAGATTAGATTAGGTCCTATCTAGATCTAGATTGGATGATAGATCTCCAGAGAAAAAGACAATTTTGTTGTCAGATGGTCTTCATCTAATATACTTTATATACTTTATATTTTACCCTAATTACTTGTTTTTATTTCCCAATTGGTGAATTACTTCAGAATGCTTGAAAACAAGCCTTTTGGTAGCACAATTTGGACAGAAACAGTCAAACACTAGTTCTAGATCTAGAAACACACAGGTTCTACTCTTCTGAGCACGAATCAAATCCTGACTGTAAAATCATCATCATCATTAGAGAGTTTAATACCATATAAGTAGCTCTGATGCGTACCTGCAGCATGGAGGAAAATAAGGCTTGCGCTATAAGAAGTAACCCATCGATCGACTTGTAGATTTTGTTATCGGTTTTATTTTGAGTTGAAACAGTGTGGTTGTAGATCTAGGTCCTTAATGGTATATTAATGCAGTTACACAGATCTTGGTATCAGTCAAAAATAAACAAAAAAGGATTTTAGATAAACTAGATCTATCTATTCTCAAGATCCATGTGACCCTAACGGAGTCTAATATGCTGGCTGGACAGTAGTGTCTGATGTAGACCCACATACAATCTGCCTGAAGAGCTCTCTGCCTTGAGCGATCCTTTCTGTCTCCTCAGGCCTCCTAGGTAGCCAGTCACGGCTCAACGTCATCCATCCACATTCTTGTAGGTCTGCCCTGTTTTCATTGCTTCTAGGATAGGTCTTTCCAGACTGTCATGTCTGTTCAAATGCCCAAATTTATTAAATTTTCTTTCTTTGATGGTATGCAAAAGCCAATTTGGTTTGATCTTATGAGATCATTTCCATGATTTCATCTGTGTGCTGTTCATTTGTAGTGTTTTAATTCAGAAGAATTTTGTTATTGTCCAACTTTCACATATGGGCACTCCTTGAGTTTTGTAGTCCCTAGCCTGTGGGCGATCAAATGGGTGGACGGCCGGAATTCGATTATTAAAATTGAATAAAAAATACCATTACGCTGTAGGCCTACTCCCTGTCTTTTTGTTATTAAAAAAAAGTTAGTAAAATACCTACCACCTGTAGGCTACTCCTTGTTTTTTTTTTAAATTTATTATTGTACATGTATTCACAGTATTGGCATAATTTTTTGATTCATAGAGACAGATTTGATCGTATTCATTTGCTTATTTGGACACGGGTTGTAGCGCAGACAGGGAAGGGGGTGGGGACAAACATTGACAAAAAATTGATCTGCTAAGCAATTGAAGCTTGTCTCTCACACTCGCTTGTTCTGACTGTCTTTCTCTCTCTCTCTCCACAGGTTGACTGACTCCGATGTAATCTAATCTTACCCACCCACCCCTCGAATCCCGCCCACCAAGCCAATTTTATCACCCACAGCCTAGGGACCACAAAACTCAAGGAGTGCCTGCCCACATATGTATTCATAAGTGGCTATGGGGAATGTGTATGCACGATCTTAATATGATTTTTAGTTTTGTCTTTTAATGTACTTTAATGTTTTCCTTCCGGAGTTGAGTTTTTAATTGTGCCAGGGCTGTTGATTCTTTTAAAATTTATTTCCAACGATCATTTGTCATCTCCGTCAACCCTGGAACCTAGGTATTCAAAGTGGTCTGCTTTCTCCACCATTTCTCCGTTTACTAGATCTATCACATCTGCAACTCGGCTGGTGCACCTGTCATCAAGTGACTTGTAAATGTTAACATTAGGGATTAGATCTAAGATCTAATCTAGTTTTCTTTACATTTGTTCTTTTCGATGTGCTCTTTCATTGTTTGAAGCAGTCTAAATGGTTGATGATTAGATCTACAAGCAGTTAGATTATAGATATTTGATGTTTAACAGTATTTAAAAATTATGCCCAAAACTGACCTTTGAAGAGGAAATGTGTACCACTCGAACACCATCACATTCTCCTTCCATGTAGGCTGCCATCTTGATTCTTGAGCTGATAAGTGATAATCGTAGATTTCTATTAATAGCACTAGATCGCTCAGAAAAATGGCGGTCCCTCTTCGCGGCACATCAGCGCGCGAGCTCGCGTTGTCTGTGGGTCGGACAGAGTGGAAAGAAAGGTGTGGGTGGGGGGAGGAACTACCAATTCTGAGTCCAGCGCGATAAATAAATAATAGAAGAGAGTTTTATAAACTTTTAAATGACAATTATTATTATAATTATTATTATTATTATTATTATCATCATCATCATCATCATTTTTTAATTATTAATTGAGCAACTTGCATTAATAAAATAATAATATATTGTATTTATATAGCGCACTTCCATGAACAATCATACTCAGTGCGCTTAACAATTTCTATTATCACAGGTACAAAAGAAGAATAATAATCATATAATTTTGACACAATACAATATTACATTCAAAAGCCACAAGCAATCATTATAGGTATTTACAACTTTTACCGGTTCGATTTCAATTCCAATTGCATTAAAACATGATACGCAATCAGTAGCACTAGGCGGAAGCGTTGGATTGACTGCTAAATAAATTTAACAAACAAACAATAAAACAACCCGGTACAATCGACTGCTTGATTTAGTTGTAACAACAGTGTTTTTAAATTGCCTCTTTAAGCTGTGATTGATTAGATACATAGATGTGCTCATCATGTAACATTGTTTTGTAACATTTTAGGCATAGGCCCACAAAGCAGCGCGTCCACCGAATTATGTGTGCGCGACTTCCAGTCAAACTTTCCCTCGCCCCAGTAACAGCCAAGTTCCGTCGTGCTGTGATATGACATCACTGAGGGATCTAGCGCTGTTATTAGAAATCTGTGGTGAAAACATTAAAATGGATTGAACCAGTTTAAGCAGTCTTGCAATTCTTAGTAGGCCCCGTAACTCCCACTCCCAGTCCCCAGGCATAATTTGTGAAACATTGTTTGGTGTATCTTTGGTGTAACTGATTTCTACAGCTAGATCTAATCTTGATCTTGGATCAAGAGAAATAAGATCTAGATCCAGAAACTCGATCCAGTATCTATCTAAACCTGATATACATTCCACCCTTTGTATTGTCACGGTAAGGTTTTGAAGCTTGTTAATGTTTTATCTCTAGATATAGATCTAGACCTAGATCTAGATCTACATTATATGCATACTTGTAAATTAAAAACCCAAAATAAGAGTTTGTGTAGTAAATTCTGAATCAAGACCTAGATCTAGTCTAGATGTAGATTGGATCTAAATATAGATCTAGATCTATTAGAATCTCTATAATCTTTACATTATCATGAGATCTAGTGAACTAATTAATACTTTGATTGATCTACATGGTGTACCTCGAAATGATACAACAAAATCAATGTCAAAACTGTTTCACCTAAACAGCCATCATGCAACCAAGACACTCAACATCCGGATTGGAGAAAAATTTCTCCCAACTGATCAAAATTGTAAATTAGGCCTATAGATATACCTGGGTGTCACATTTCATAGATAGCTCACCTACCGTAAACATCTATAAGGATACAACTGTGCAAATAAGATTGCTAGAAGACAGTCTTCTAAGTAAGTTGTCAGGAACATCTCAGGGGCATCTTAAACGGTTCTGAGAACATCTACCACACGCTAGCTCTAAATTCACTCATCGTCACTGAGTTCTCTGCACCAAAATGGACTCTAAAGCCCACACATCCAGCTTATTGGCATAAAACATAGGGAATCAATGAGGATAATAACATTATAACAGGAGGCCTGAAGCATACTCCTGTTCAGTGGCTTCCAACCATTAGCTCAATAGCTCCACCCCATACCAGGGGAAAAGAAGCCAATCAGGAAATGTTGAAAAAACTGAAAGATATAATAATTTTATGATATATATTGCAGATGACTTCCTACTCAAACATGTCACTAACAATGGTCCCAAAAACAGCAAGACTCAAACCTAGACCCCCTTTCCATAAATCAACCATGTTCAGAGACTTCAATATTATAACAGCAACATCGGAGAGAACAATCAAAGGGCAAATTGTAGACCAACGGGTGAAAACCTTATAAAAGATCCATCAAAAGCTTTTCCAGGCTTTGAAAACCAGAACAGAAAACACTTGTTCATAACAAAATCTGAAATGGCAACTCAGGTGGTGGGCGGGCCCGTTGACTTTAGACGCTAAAGGTTCGGGTTCGAGCCCTGGTGATTGCGCTCCCTACTGGTTGGGTCTGTGTCAGTTTATTGTGACCGGCTCAGATAGGAGTCATGGTATCCCCGCCCTGTCTCTTGTGTGGCAGCAAAGAAAATTGTCAGCCGTCAGTCTTAGGGCCCGTCCACAATATAGTCTATGTAGTGCTGATGTTGGACATTAAGTCAACTCAACAACAAACATGTGTACTCAATGTAATGGAAGACAACTGACCATATAATCCTTCACTGATTATTACAAAACTTGATGGAGGGTATGACACAGTTCATGCTGCTGATGGCAAACTTCAGTTTTCAAGTTAATTGTGATACTACTGCTAGTACTAGCGGTTCTGCTGGGGCATTATATGGACGTTTTTTATCCTAAGCATTGAATGATAACATCAGAATAAGCTTTTTACAAAAAATGAAAATTATGAAAGGATTCTAAGGCTGATAAACTAATTTATGAACTAACTTATAGTTAATATTTTACATTCTGAATATATTTTGTGTATTGATTTCTTTTTTTTTTTTAATTTTTGAAGATGTCAAAATATATATGCTTTATAATAACTTCAAAGGTTTATATATTTGCTCATTTTTTATTTAGCTATTCTCATAAATTTTATGATGGAGAAGAAAACTTTCTCTAATTGTGTGGGTATTACGTAAGTTTGATTTCTCATGTAACACCACATTAAAAAAAAAATTCATACTTATTTTTTTCCTTTCCTTTCTGGTGTCTTTCAGTCAAGAAAAACATTTAGGGACACTTTGAAAAACCTTGAAACTCAGAGTCTGGGAAAGAAATCGATTAATAGCGGACGGAAATACAATGCAAAAATATGAAAAGCTGGAAAAGATTGGAGAAGGTATACATGTAAATTAGTAAAAACAAAAGCTTTTCTTTTACTCTTGTCAAGGGTTTATTTTTCTGGAAGTATTGTAAATACAGCAGAGATATATTGGAAATATTTGAATTTTTGATATTTATTGTAATTTAATGCAAGTATATATAGATTACGATAAATGATGAAAATAAAGTGTTATAAACTATAGAATGTAATTACATATAAATTTAAACTTCCAGTTTTTGCGATTAAGAAAGAAAAGTAATCATAATAACACTTTTTCATAATATACGTGATTAATTATCATATTTCGCAAATTAATTTTTGCATGAATTTTTATATTCAAAGGTACATATGGCACAGTTTTCAAGGCAAAAAATAGAGAAACACTGGAAATAGTTGCTTTAAAACGAGTACGTTTGGATGATGATGATGAGGTAAGTAATTCTTTTATTTTATTTTTGTTTGTTAAATTTATTTTCTTTTAACTTACAAATTAAAAAGACTAATGTCACGATATTTCAAGAAAAGCCATCATGTAATCTGTGCAAGAAATAATTGTATTCCCCCTTGATAACGTGTTCTTTTGTGAAGTTCCTTTTTTTAAATCAAGTTTTCTTTCCTGTTGTTTAAAACAGAAATAATCCAGCACTTACCTGATCAAATTAAATCAATGCATGATCAATTTAGTTCTAGTCGCTGTAATATAAACTTTAGATATATATTTTTATACATTAATTTCTTTCCTTCTTTTTCAGGGAGTTCCTAGTTCTGCTTTAAGAGAAATTTGCCTACTGAAAGAACTGAAGCATAAAAATGTTGTTAGGTAAGTTAAAAGAAAGATGAAATACATATTTTAGTTTTTAAATAAGTGGTTACTGAATTCTTAAATTAGGTAGCTAACCATATGTGACTTCTTATACTCAGCCTGCCACTTTATTTGTTCTTCAGACTTGTAGCCTTGAACAAAATTGTGTTGTCATGTCTTTGAAGCCTTGTAAATTTCCAGAACTATGGCAAGTTTTGTTCTACTGTGAAGGATATTATTTGTTAAACAAAAACTGATCCATTCTTTCTCTAGTGGATCTTACTTGCTTTGAAATCAATATTGCGAGTAAAAAATTGCATGGTCCTTCAGTGAGCTTATGCGGCCTCTCATTGTCCTAGCAGACATTTAAATCTAGGTGTTTGCAAGTGAGTCTTCATGGAGGCCCTGTTGTGTTGATGTATATATCTAACTCAAGATGATTCAGATGACACACACTTTTGCCTACATAAGTTATATGCTTATTGTGAATGAGGCAAAAGAAACAAGAGATCTAGTTTAGATTCACATGGCTTGCATACTGGCATTTATTTTATATTTTATATTAACAAATTACTATTGAAAAATCATCAGATGGTCCCTGGTATCAACAGCTCAAAATGTTAATATTTACTTGTCTTTTTTTTTCTTCTTTCATTTCACTATACAAATTTTGTGTCCAAATTTTCACTTCCCCCAGTTTTACTTCAATTGGTTCACCTATAACAACTTGTTGCCAACAGTTTTAATCCTTTGTCTACTTTCAGACTTCATGATGTGGTGCACAGTGAGAGAAAGCTTACCTTGGTGTTTGAATACTGTGATCAAGACTTAAAGAAATATTTTGATGCTTGTAATGGAGAAATCGATGCTGATGTTGTCAGAGTATGAGCAAGTTGATTTCATTGACCCAACAAAAAAAGTTGTTAAGATGTTGAACACTACATACGATTATTTTGATTAACTCATCAAACTATTTTTACAAATTTAAAGTCGAAGTAATAATTGTTTCAGGAAATAAATAAAATAAGGTTGCATTTGTATAATAATTTATGCCATCATGCTAGTGTGAATGAAAATGTAATTTCACATTCACTAATTAAATGTGAAATCATTGAAAAGTTAATTGTAATTATAATGTCTTCATATTTATATAACTTTGTAGTTCAATGGTTAAGAAGTATAACTTTAAATTTTTACATCCTAACGTGATTCCCAAATTTGTGAAAAACAGTTAAATGTCTAAGAAACACTTAACAATCTTTTATGTTTTTTACAATGCCAAGACTGATTAAGAATAACCTTGACTTCACAGTCTTTGATGTGCCAGTTGCTGCGAGGAATTGCATTCTGCCACAGCAATAATGTTCTTCATAGGGATTTGAAACCTCAGAATCTACTTATAAATAAGGTTTGACCTTTATGTTTGAAAAAAAAAAAAAAAGAAAAGCTTCCTCCCCCTCCTCCCTTAGATACTTGTAATATTGGACACATGTAAGATATAGCATAAAGATTTTAAGCATCATGAATGAACAAAAAAAGTAAATCAATACAAAAACTATTCTTCACTTCTTGATTATGTAGTTTAAATGTTTGAAAATTGATAATCTTTTACTAAAAAAAATTAATTATAGGTTTGTGTGATTGAGGCAGTTTTACTGTTGACTATTGCAGCTAATAAAATTTTAAGCTGCATTGGATTTTTACTGTTAAAAAGCGATGTTGTAGGTCAAGCGGCTTTGACTCTTTTTTTCCGTTAAAACAGATATGAAGAAAACTCATCCTCTCCATTTTGTTGCCAATTTTAGAATGGAGAACTGAAGCTAGCAGATTTTGGTTTGGCAAGAGCTTTTGGTTTTCCAGTGAGGTTTTATTCAGCTGAGGTAAGGCCATGTTCTAAAACAAAACTAATATCATTGTATAGTATCTGTAACCTAACCCTATAGCAAATCCGTTTTTTTTTTAAAGCAAGCTCATTGTGACACAATCTGGATTCTGAATTGCAATGACTAGAAAGCAATGATAATAGCATAGGATGCTAAAAGCCATTATTGTTTTGCGTGAGTATCATTTAACATGTTTATTGCGATACAATGTAGCTTTTAATGGTGTTAAGAATGTAAAAAAAAACAATACGGATAAGAAAAATATTTATGGATAAATTAAAAAAAAACCCATAGCTGTGCAAACTTTTAAAGAACAATTTAGTAGGTTGACGTCCCCCTCCCCTCCAAAAAAAAAAAACAACAAAAACAAAACACACCAGACACTGAAAGAAATTAGAGCAAACTACTGCCAAAGAAATTTTAAAAAAGATAGAGGTTTACAAAATGTAAGTATGGACAGAAAATGTACCCCTTGTTTATTCATTGGAAGTTAAATTTTTCAACATGGATTGAAAAAGTACATTTGGTGATATATGTAAGAATGATTTTCCATATTGAAAGTGAACCCTTGCCCTCTTTTCTTCTGTCATTTTTCAGGTGGTCACTTTATGGTACAGACCCCCTGATGTTCTTTTTGGAGCAAAAATGTACTCAACCTCTATTGATATGTGGTCAGCAGGCTGTATATTTGCAGGTATGTTGGAACTTTGGGAGACCAGTGCAAAATCATCCATCTCCCTGCAATATCACTGAATGTGGTGTAGTTTATGAATTAATACCGCACTATGTACCACACCTACCTATCTTCAGTTACTAGTTTTATAATTTCTTTATTGCAGTGAACTACTAGACAAATATTACACACCTGGCATTTTTATCTACTTTGAATAAATACTCAAATACTAAATGAGGGTATCGCAGTTTTGATTAAGTGTGAAAAATTTCATTAATAATCACGAAAAAAGGTATAATTGCACTTCTTAAAAATTATTTATTCATGGGCATTTTTAGGAAATTAAAAAAAAAATTTCTTGTGACTTGCAAAACGATAAAGTAGATTAACAGTCGTAAAGCAAAAAAAAAAAAAAAGAAAAAGTTACTATCCATAAACTCCCAGAAATTTGACATTATAAATAGGAAAATTAATTGCATTTTTTTTTAATCATCACACGAATGAGCAGAACAGACTAGATACAGCTATGATAATGCGTAATACTTTATGTTTCTTAAATTTTTTGTTTTTGCTTTCTGCCTTTAGAATTGGCAAATGCTGGAAGACCTCTGTTTCCTGGAAATGATGATGATGATCAACTAAAACGAATCTTCAAGTATCCTTTGCATATTGTTATTTTTACTTGGCTGTTTCCTTGACTATCTATTCAATGAGAGGAAATGAAAGTCAACACAGACATTATGATGTCCAGAGCTATTATTTTTACATCATTCATATTCTGATTTCTGCCATGGTGGTCATCCGTTTTAGCAGCCTCTCTTATGATTCAATCTTCCTAATTTGAGCTTCATTTTGGAAAGTATTGAAAAATAAATTTTAAGTATGTATTATTACCTATAATTGACCATGTTAAAGGTTAGAGATCAAAAGGTTTTGTTTTTGTCTTTGGAAGTTCAACTGTTCAATTGTTGTTTAATTAGTATATATAAAAAACCAAAGATTAGTTTATGATCAAGTTCTTAAGATCTATCTATGTACTCTTACTATGTAACATGCTTAAAATTTGTTTGCTTAACGTCAACCTTCAGACTTCTAGGAACTCCCACTGAAGATTCATGGCCAGGTTTGACACAGCTGCCAAACTACAGGGTATCTGACTTTTTTCTCAAACTCTCTTGTCTGCCTCCAGTTTAAGATTTGAGAAAAGTTAAGCCTTAAGACTCAGAACTCTTTTTTCTTAATCCTTTGCTGCTAATATAATTATGATCCATTGATTACTAACACATACCTAAATAATTTCAAGTGCAATATGCTGACAACAAAAGGAGCTTCTTATTTGATTCCTCACAAAAAAACTTTCATTTTAGCCAGTTTTACAGCAATGAAAGGAATGTACATGCATGTGTGTGTTTGGATTGTTGACACTGGCTACTATTTGGCTAGTATCCAACAGTACAAATTTAAAGTGCCTTGTAAAACTGCTGGCACCCCCAACAATTTTTTGTGTGTGGCTGGCCTTGAAGCAATACGTTAGATTTTAAGGAATGGGTTTAAAAATAAAAAAAAATAAACCCTTCCAACTTTATGGAATGCCTGTTCAAAAGTTATTAAGTTAAATTAACTTCAACACTGCCTAACATTTCTCCTTCTTATCAGACACGATCCTTAATTTGTTACAGAACAATTTTCAGCAATGTATCATTAACAACTTGAAGCATGTATTAAGTAGTTCCACCCATCCGTTACTTAAATTTGCATAACAGCTACCAAATTCTACTTATTTTCTCTAACAACTCATTTAAATCTTGAAAGTTCAGCCTATATTTTAAATTTGCTTCTCCAAAATTGCTTTGAATGTATGCCTAACACAAATCTGTCATGAGAAATAACAATTTATCCATTTCTCTTAATTTTTCAATGTATTTCAGCCCTTTCCTATGTATCACGTGAATACCACATGGCAACAAGTCGTTCCCAAACTTAACTCTAAAGGCAGAGATTTGCTTCAAGTATGTATTAATGGATAACTTTACTGTGACCCCCAAATTCTGAACCATTCCAGTCTTCTAACTTGCTCTGCATCAAGTTGTTATCAATGTAATTGTAAGTTGAGTTAATGATTGCCCTTTGATGCCAAAAAGACCTAAATTTTTTTTGTTGAAAATTCCATTCAGCATGCCATTTTCATAAATTTTGATCTGTCTCATTTACACTCTAAGTAAGGTCATAACGTGTATCCTTGTATCCTCACCAGAAACTTCTTGTGTGCTACCCACCTGAGCGACTCTCAGCTGAGGACAGTTTACAACATCCATACTTTGGGGACTCAAGCCCAGGTCCAAAGTGATACAGAGAGTCATAGGTATAGACTAGCCAAAGGTTGATTGAAACAAGAGTCCTGCATTTTCATCTGAGGGTACTTTGTGAGCCTTGCATTACTTTCAAATATTGGGTTGGTGTTTTGAAAGTGGCAATATCCTTCATATTTGTTTTAAATTGTGACAGTACCTGTTTATGCAAGGCTTTAATTTGCTACTCTATTAGTTAAAAAAGGATACAACAAAATTTTGCATTCCACAATGAGAATAAGCCTATTAAAACTATTTACGACCAACATGATTTTTTTCAGAAACTATGAGAAAGGATGGTTCCTGAAAAGTGTACATTGATTCAAGTTTATGTAGAGATTAAGATTTTGTTATTAACAACTAAATAGTTGATAACTAGATATTAATATCGTCAGCATCATTCCACAAATGCTTAGTCAATCATACTGGTTTTAAGAAAAAGGAAAAAAACTATTTTGTTTCAAGTACATATTGTATTTTTTGTATATTAGAGCCAGTAATGTTTGAGTAGGTGGTAAAAAGCATTTTTATTTGCGTCTCTGAGCGACTTAAACATTTATGAAATTTACCATGTGACTTAGGCAACGACTTGAGCAATTGTTTTAAGTTAGCATGCTGACTTAAGCAATAGTTACTTTCTAATTATACCAAGTTTTATCCCTATGCCGTAAGTCTATGCATTATAGAACTCCTTCAGGAAGCCTTTGACTTGTAATCGTAACAAATAAACATGCCGTCATAAACTTAACATTTTAGTTCAATGGTATTATGACAGCAAACATTGTTGGTTATGGTTATAATGTCGGCAGAATGGAGCTGAATCTTGATGCAGTAATCCTTTTGAAGTCTTGGTGTTCCAACTGCTTAACTTCATATGGTGCAGGGTTGTGCGTTCCAGTCTCCATGACCACACGCTCGGGGTGTAGATATTGCATGTAAGATTTTCTATTGTGGCATGCATAGAGTCACACTCCATTCGCACGTGATCCACAACCAAGAACTTTTGGATGATGTCAATTTGTACTTCATAGCAAGTTGAAAGTAGGCATTTGACAGCATGTTGTTTTTATTTTGAACTGGATTGAGGTGCCTTTAGCTCTCCTTGAGCCTCATCCCAAAAATAACAAAATCCCTCTTTTGTGCAAATATTGTAGAGGTTAAAAGTGTTTACCAGCAATTTTGTCCGAAAATTTTGGGACACAGCAGTACGGATTGTGTGTCGAATAACCACACAAGGATTCATCTAAAAAGGCCTTTTCTTTTTCATTGTCCTTTTCAGCTTTGTCCTTTTTGGCAACACGTTTGTCATGCTCAGCTTTACTGACGTTTCCATGATGATAAGCAATGCAGGTGCTGCATTGGTCACTCCTCGGTTGAATATGGAAAGATTTAGTTCTTCAAATACCTTTTTGAAAATGGTCAAACATGCTGCTTCGATCCCTGTAGTTGTGCAATCATTGGTATATCTTTCTGATTCCAGGTTCCAACAATCTTTTCCCCTTATGAACGTCATTGGCTCTACAGTCATGAGAGTCTACACAGTCAATGTTCTGGAGCCATTCTTTTAAGTAAACTAACTCCTCTTCTTCTAACTTTCTAGTAGCCTTTGATGACTTTATTCTTGCTAAAGGTGGTTGTTCCTCCCCTTCTCTCTCCTGGGGCGTGTTACTTTGCAGCCATAATCCAATAGTTGTCTAGAATGCACTTGCAATTTTGTACTATTTTGTAGCTTCAAGGAGTCTCAACAGGCTTACGTCTCTTGCTATGTACCTTTTTCACTGTCTTTTTCTCACCAACACAAGTCAAAGACTTCACTACACTCTGCCTCTCTGACCATGTTGGCAATTCCCAGAAGTGTTGGAAATTACATTCCCTTTCAGATTCTGAGAATTCACTGCAGCTCCTCTTTTTGGATTTTAAACAGAATGTGGATTGACATGTCTTTCCTAGTTTAACCTGCTTCTGCTCTATTCTTCGCCAGCTTACATGCTTCTCCCTTTCTAGTCTATTGTGTTAGCTTATATGTTTTGCCACCCTGACAGAATTGTCCTTTTGTTTCTCTTTCTCTTCTGTACTGGTGTTGGTTCGTTAGCAGGTTCCTCAGATGATACCTATTCGGAATCAGAGGAAATTGATGGCTGGAATGGGGGATCTCTCACTCATGGCTGAAAAACAAGAAAGGAAGAATATTTGCATCAGTTATAGTAATAGATATTTAATCTAGTGGAGCTATGGTGTGCTCACAAGAAGATAGTGTTGCTAGTTTTAATATTTCAAAATTTGGGAAAGCAAAGGCTTATCAACCCTATCTGTAATTTACAGCATTGCTAAGTTTTGTGCTTTAATATACTTTTATTCAAAGGTCATCTTAATGTAAAACGATTGAAAACTCAATGGCTATAATTGTGGACCGGAGAATCTTACTTTTTATGTTCATTGACTACCACCTCTTCAACAATAATTATGTATGTCTTAACATAGTCTGTTATCACTTACAGAGAACTGATAAACTTAAACGCTCTCACACAATCTACACAACACTGCATCTTTGGATTTTTATAGGAGAAATAAAGTCAATTACCATCTTGTTGAGTAGGAGATTGTGTTGTTTGCTTTGACGGAATGTCCTGGTCGCTGGTCAGTGATCTCAGTGATGCTTTCATTGCCTCTGAGCACTCCTAAAGAGGAAAGAGAATCAAAATGTAGGCTTGGTTATATAAGTGCATCATCCCAAAGTAAGAAAACATGTCAACTAACTGTTTTAAAAAAAAAATAAACTTCTATCAAACTCGTTTTTCAGAAAATCTTAACAATATAGAGGATAACCTGATAAACATAATGCTGTGTGATTGTTGGAGATAACAAAAGGGAAATAAAGAATGGTATTGGCAGATGAAAAACAAGACAACCAAAGTGTGTTGATAAGAAAGGAAATTATCCATAGCGAGTGGAGGAACATAATGTGTGCATTTACAGGTCCAATATCTTAATAGTGATGGTAGCGATTGGGAATATTTTGACTGAAACAATTAGAAAGCAGGTATAAGGAGCGTAGGCACTTAGTTTGCATATTACCAAACCCCTGAGTGAACAGTGGAGAAAATAATTTAATTAATTTGCCTTTGAGGGATAAACGATTGAATCTGTGACATGATATAAAATATTGAACATGCAGTTACATACCTCCGCATTCTGCAGATGATAGTTGATCATCCTGATGTGGTGATCATGGACTGGAGCCCAAGTGCTCATTGGTAGATGGATGAGACCCAGGAAATGAACTAGTGCCAGTGTCTTCTTCATCATCTCCTCCTTAAAACAAAATACATTAAAATAAAATAAAAATGTATACATGCTCATTGTTATGAATCAACTTTATGGTATACAAGACTTATAAAGCAAAGTCGTAAAGTCGTAAATAGGTAGTAAATTTTGTATTCTGGTCGTAAATGGTCGTAAATTTACCTCGCCGGTCGTAAAATCCAATGATCTGGTAGTAAATGTTCCACTTGCAAATCAATGATAAGGTAAGCCCATTATGATTAGGCCTGTTCATTACTGGTATTACTAGGCATAAATATGAAGCATATGAATGATGTTACAATAATGAATATGATAATATGCAGAGTTTTTTTTTTCCTTATTTTCTATCACGCAATGACGTACTATGACACCAGAACGGGAAAAAATGTTCATTTTCCTAGGTAGTAAATTCTAATTGCAGGTTGAATCTGCTGGACACCCTGCTTAACTAAACAAACAAACAGCTTCCATCATTATCATCATTATTTTAATTTAAAAATAACATGTATATTCGAACTTATGAAAACATCAATTTTATCATTAGGTTACCCTGCTTTGTAACTAATAAAACTGCTTAATGTGAATGTTGAATGGTCAATTACAAGAGAGCATATTATAATATATCATACTTTTTTCCGAATAAAAAAGACACTAACAACTTTATGATTTGATGCAATTCTTTTATTGCTTCTCACAAAAAAAGAAAAGTAATCATACCTTGAGCATTCTCAGGAGTTGTAACTTGTTTTGAAAAATCTCGAAGTTGTAGAGCAAGTTGAAGGAAGTCTTCCACACCTGGGCTTGTTATAGAAGATTCAAGGACTTCCATGTTATCCAGTTGATCATGATCACTGCCTTCACTCATTTCAGATTGACTTGACTGAGTTTGAGAGTCTGATGAAATAATATTTTTATGTAAAATTAGACGCTAAAAAAACTAATTCCTAATACAAAATTATAACCATTGTAGGTTGTCTTGAAAAGCCATACATTTTCACACCTTTTAAACTAATATAGTGCTCAACATCCTCCACGAAGTAATGACGATAACCAAGTTATCAATTCATAGCTACATTAAGTTTTAATTGCCTTCTCTATCTTTATCCCAAAGTCAGATTAAGTATCATTAAGTACTTGTGTACTAAAAACATTAGTTCCTTATCTGCCAAAGTTTTTTTTTTAGCACAATTTGCGTTCTTACCAGTAAAGACAACCTTGACTTGTGCAATTGCGGTATACACAAGTAGTACATGTATTTCATTGCCAAATTAATAAGCTTTTTAGTTGTACCGGTAATTTAACATTACACGACTAATTACAAAATAGGAATAAACATGTTTCTTCTAAAGGCATAGACTCACCACGATCTGGCTGTGCAATAACTTTCTCGGCAGAAAGAAGTGAGCGCCTGGACCTTTCCCATGGTTTCCCCGAGTCAGCCATCTTTAAAAAAGGGATTGCCTAAGAAGAACTTCAGACTTGGGTGATTTTTTGTCTAAAATGCGGGAATTAGGCAACGAAACAAACTGCATAATTTTACAGTAACTAGCTGATGATATTACTTTTTAGTTTGACACATTAATCTGGAAAACCCCAATTTTTGACTTAGGCATTTGTGGAATGACGCTGATGAAATACCATGACACAACCAAATCATTTTATATTCTTTCAACTTGATAAAAAGAAAACATTTTTTTTGTCTGTGAAGGGAGAAAAAGTGTTGTAGTTTTAGGGGATTTAGCTCAAATAAACTTTTAAAATGATAATACATGTATATTAAAATCTATGTATACCATTTTCCTACTACCCTTTGTACCAATGTATGCATCTACTTTAGTAACATTCAAAGACTTTTAACTTTCTAATTGATCATGGGGTTAAAAAGATTGCATTGAAGATTGCGCACAAAACAATTTTGATTTGACAAGTAGAGACAGTTAAATCTGCTTTCAAATGCTGTTTTAACAAATTTAGTAATAAAATATGTACTTGTTTTTAAACTATCTGTTTTAGAATGAACTTTTGTCTTTATGTAATCATATGGTGAAATTAAAAACCCTTAAAAGATTGCTGCATTTGTGCTTGAGTCTCGTCTTGCAGTAGGCAGCTTATTCCTGGTTTTATAGAGTTTAAATATGTTTGAAATTCAACCTAAAAACTGCCATTTTTAATCTAAAAGAATTTAATTTTTTGTTTTCATACAATACAGTTGTATCTCTTGAGTTATTTTTATTGGAAGAATATCATTAGCATCAGTGTAATAGATTATTACTAATGATTAAAAACATGACTAGTTCTTTTTTAATAAATGTACAAGATCTTGATATTTGCATTAGTATAAAGGTAAAGGCTGTTCAAGGTCTCTCTGTCCCTATTTTTTGTCTTTTTTTAATGCTTGATCTCACTTTCATTATTCATTCAAAGTTAGGTGTATATATTCATATAGAAAGTCATGCTTGTGCTGGTTTAAACATGATCTTGTTCTGGGTAGTTAACCTCTCATGGAGTTCTGTATACTCTATGTGTATACTTTCCCACCTTTAAATCATAAGTTACACTTATAGTTCTCTTTGTCAGAGAGCTCTTAAGAACTTCAATTTAGTCTCTCTGGTATAGGATACATAGTTTTTTTTAAAACAATATTGTTACAATATTTTGATCTGCTTTGATGTAAGCCAAAACCAGATCCTTGGAGTCAAAGAAAATGTGGGGCTCTAAGTCAAAGGTATGTATTTGAAGGACAGTACAGAGTTAGATATTAAAAATTGGACAATGTTTCTCTTTAAATACAGAGCTGAACATAGAATCAATTTCACCATAAAGGCAATATAGTTTTTTTTTCTCTCTTTTTTGTTTTGTTTTTGCTTTTCTTCTTTCTTTTTTTTCCATGTAGGCCTAGTTTAGGATAAAGAGAGCGAGCTGTACTTTTTTTTGCAGATGATTAAAAATTGATAGGGATTTTTTGTGTGTGTTTAAACTTTCCTGTTTGAAGAAAGATAATTCTTGAGATTTAACAAATCTAGTTTGTAAAATTAACTCTAGAACCGGTTTTAGCCTTAAATCAATGCTAACACAGGGTATAGACACTGTTCAGAAATCAGAGATTATCACCTGGACCCCTGCATCATTCACATCTTTTTAATAATAACAATGAAACCTCCTTGTTTATCACATAATTATGTATATGTACTTGATTTTTGTACAAATGGAATTTTCGTCTTTTTATGTTGCATCTGGCATACATATCTTTATTTTCGTTGTGAGTATTGCATATTTTGAGAACATGTTATGTTTTTCATTATCTGTCTTAAAAGTTTAAAAGTCCAGGTTTCAAAGATTTTTATATGTTCCATTAAGGGAAATGTGCAATCATGAAGTTGTCAGCTGATATTATATATTTGTGACATTGTTGATGGTGCATCAACAGATTATAATCAAATATTCTAAAAGTCAATGCATACATGTACTTATTTTGCTTCTTCAATGCCCATTTAACGTTTACATATAGTTCGTAAGGTTAATATCAATTTTCTGTTCTTACTTGAGACAAAAAATGTTATTCAGTATAATATTCAGACTTGTCTGTAATAAAAAAAAAATCAAGGAAATAAATTTTTCTGAAGGGAGAAACATATTAATTAAATAAAGTTTGAGCTTAAAAAAAAAGTCCAATCAACCCATTTTGTTATTTTTCTTCTCACACATAACTTAAGCTTTCCTAGATGTTGGTTTTAATTTTATGATCATTTTCATCAATCAGTCGATCTATTCTTTACACATATATAATTCATGTACACTTAATTATGCCCACATGACAATTTGCGTCCAGATAATGCAGCCATGGACTTGTACAGTTAATTAAGTTAAATTTTGTATTTTATAAAACCATCTCCGATGATCTCGAGGACAATTTAACAACAAAACAAAAAATTACATGTAACCCATGCACAGTTAATGTCGGTATTATCTGTCTCTCTGTCGGTCTGTATCTCTCTCTCTCTCTCTCTCTCTCTCTCTCTCTCTCTCTCTCTCTCTTTCTCTCATAGGTTGATAGGACTCCCATTTTTCCTCTCTTTCTGGGAAGTAGGGTGTCGAAATCAACCCACATGATTGAAGTTGGAATTTTCAGAAATGACCAATGGTTATCGTAGTTTCAACCTTAACATAATTCAATAAACAAATGTAGTAAATGCATAGAATCTAGTCACTTGACACATTGGATCTTAGAGGAACATTAAATACTTTTTTTAAGTAAACATTTTTTTATATACCTTCATGTATTTTTTACAAACGAAAAAAGTTCCCTTGATTCTCAGTCGCCTCGACGTAAAGAAAGCGGCAGCTCACCATACTGTCTTAAAACGTTTAGTAATATTTTTGGCAAATGTGTCATATTTTGCTATTTTTTGGTGTCAAAAACTGCGGGGACAGATAGCAGTCCTCTTGCGTTTAGGCTATGTCAAGTTCTTCGCGTCATTCCACTAATCCATCGTGTTTTTATGAAAAACTTGGTACAACGTTATGGTACGCTTACGAATCGTTCTAATTGTGAAAATAAAAGGCTTAGGACTTGTTAGCTACGGCGACGTGGTACTAGTACTACTGCAGACCCACTGACTTTTGACTGTATCATTGTTTACTCAAAATGACGTACTGTTCATACATGTAACTTTTCAGTGTAACCGGCTGAGACAGGAGTCATGGTATCCCCGCCATGTGTATGGCAGCACATAAAATTGTCAGACCTCATTCTTGGAACCCGCCCATGATATTGCCTATATACTCGTAGTGCTGACGTTGGACGTTAAAGCAACTCAGCAACTCAACTCATACAATATAAGCGCCACGGGAGCTTAATCGTAACAAGAAACATTTTCCTTTCTCAGTCAAATTATAACGAAGTGAAAACAACCATAATATTTAGTTTGGTAGACACATTTCAAACAGTATCAACCTTTTAATCTTGATAATCACCAAGCTTGTTCACCCAACCAAATCCACACATCGACACATTGTATACACCGTTTTTTTCCCTGGACACTCGAGTGCGTGTATTTTTTTTTTTTTTTTTGCTATACCCCAGGCATGCAGTATCGCACTTTTCATCTAAAAGTAAAACAATGACTAGAATTTTTAAATTTGATCTTCGGCTAAACTTTTTTTTTTTTACACCATAAGTAACAACGGTTATCATAATTAGCTTTATGAAAGTATAACTGACCAGTTCTCAAAGCAGATATATAAACGCCTTTCTCGTATCATTCTAATTATTCTCAAAGGAAGAAGAAACTTCCCGCTTTTGGTCAATGTAGGCTACTCGCGTGTAACTTCGCCATTCAGGGTCTGGAGAACCCCCTTGATCCGTGGTTTTCCGAATCGAGTAGTTTTCACCTCATTGGTGTTTTTACGACGAATCTTAAGCCCATCACAACGTTTTACTTAAGGCCCAATGCATTTACGTAATGCATAAGAAGACTCATAGTTATTCCATTTCTGTAAAGATACAAAATAATATACGCTGGTGTGAAATCAAAAAACAACAACAGAAAAAAAACAACAACCGACAAAAACAACATTTAAAGTGAAAGCTCACGAGATGGTTCAGACACACAGGAAATTAAACCAAACAACAAATACAACTTTTGAGGAATAGGAAAAGCAAATTCTGAAGTTAACGATGCAATATAATTTTATATTTAGAACACCTGCTGTCTTTCTTAAGCGCGCAGGATTTAGATTTTTTACAATAACATCAATGTTCCTGTACAATCAAAATCATCACAGGAATGTAATAGCAATTACTGCAATCAGAACACAAAATAAAATTAAATTATACGTTGTATGCACGAGACATATTCACATTTACAGGTCCAATAACTTTCTTCCTTAATCACTTATAATTGACAAACTTAAAGATCACAACCATTCACAATTAAAATTTGTGGTGTTCTTATCAGTACCCGGTACTGAGTTTAACTAAGGACGACATGAACAGAAAAAAAAGTCAAACATGCGCCCTAATCATGACCAGTTCATTTTCTGCTTGTTATTAATGTTAAAATATAGTTAAATCTCACCCTTTCACCTTTGACTTCTCACTGATTGTTATTAACCATCTCACCTGTTTTTCTCATCTCCTATTACATGATAGCTTCAATTTAACTTTTAACGCCACCCTCATCCCTCTACTCCTCCCCCTCTTTCCATTCCTTTTCCTTTCTTTCCCCCTCCAGCCTCACCCCTCACCCTGTCTCTTTCTTCTTCTCTCTGTCTCTAAACGACGTGCCTGCCTTTTTATTCCCTACTATCTATTCTTGTTTCACTTCATCTTTCCATGTCCGCAACATTCTACACCCCTTTGGTTTTTGTCTACAATTGCGTACGAAAGAGTCTCAATTGTAATGATTCTTTTTTTGTCAGCTATTGTAAGAATTTCCATTAACCACTAACGTATGGGTTATTGAAATCTTTGCTATCTTATTAAACAAACCAAATAGGCAAAAGTTTACACAGGCAAAGGGGGTACACTATACATATTATTGTTACATTCAACAAATTTACTATGTGTATAAAATATGCAGAACAAATTAATGCGCTATCTTACAAGAAATCTATCTTTACTTCTGTCAACTCATCTAAAACCTTTATGTTTCATAATTATGGCAAACGAATAACAAATATAATACGTGGGCATTATCTGATATTGCTTATCTAAGACAGAATCCTGTACCTTTTCCAAAAATTAATAAAATAATTTAATTAATAAAAAATTGAACTCACTGTGAAAGCACGCTTGCTTGGATTCTAACAACTAGATAATGCTAATTCTAGTTTAACTTTTTTTTTAGACAAACTGTAACAAAGTGTAAGTGAGCTCATTTTTATGACATTGAAGTCACATTTCCTGATTTAGAAATATGCATTTAAAGACTTTACTTTACGCCCCTGCGTTAAACATGATTGTGTTTTGGTTTGGTTATCTACTAGAATGCGTGGACAAATGTATAAGGCTGCATCATCTTCTAGAGTTCTCGCAAGCATGTATACGTAATAGAAACACTAAAAAAAAATTAGAAAAAAATACAACTACCGAAAGCATTACTATAATCGTGGTGGTAACAATAGCAACATAGGAGTACAAGAGAAGGGAAAACAACAAGATCATTGATATACTCATATACTCATCGCAAATATCAAAAGTTAAAAAAGAACAATTACTGAAATAATATTACCTGCGACAATAGTTATACCTTACAGTAACAATACTTATGGATCAGAATTGCGGTGAGATAATTTATAGAATCTGTTGCAGTAGACGTAACAGCAACTTCAGAAATTTCAAATATTATTAGTAGCAGCAGCAGCAGCAGTAGCAGTAATAGAAGTAGTAGTAGTAGTAGTGTAGTAGTAGTAGTAGTAGTAGTAGTAGTAGTAGTAGTAGTAGTAGTAGTAGTAGTAGTAGTAGTAGTAGTAGTAGTAATAGAAGTAGTGATACTAATTTAAAGAAAAAGTGAGCTTGAAACGCATTAAAAATGTAGTTTAAAGAAACCTTTTCCCAGTATTTTAAAGACTACAGCAATATTTACAGCAAATAAATACATGAAAATTTAAAAGGAGTCATTTAGGTGATTTCTGGATTTAGATTAAAAAACAAAAATAAAAAACAAACAAACAAAGAAAACGTTTTAAATATAAAAAACGAATAAAAATCATCGTGAAAATTTTTTTAAACACAAATGCATCTATTTCCTTCATCCTTCAAGTTACGAATGAATGAAAATAACATTCATAAGACGTATGTGCTCGATGGGCGAATTGATTTGTAAAGCAAAGGGAATCTTCTGTTTCTTTACATTTTTTTTTTTTTTGGGGGGGGGGGGGGGGGGTTTTTGTTGAAGTCATCAGACACCGCGGTGTGGCGCGGGGGGACGCGGGCAGTCTGTAGTTTTGCTTGATGCACATTTTGTTCCTTCTACTGAGGAAATATTCCAACTCTAACAAAAACATAAAGAAAAAAAAAACCCAAAAAACAAACAACACAAAACAGAAAAAGGGTATCCTTTTAAATATTTTTCACACATGTGCATTCTCCAAAAAGCTTGTACACATGCACTGTATATAAACAAAATTTAAACAACTCAAGTTTTCCTATATCTGTATCACAATATAACGGCACATATATGCACACAGAAAAGGTGATTGTTATTGGCCATGACAACAATGATATTATTTGTAAAAAAATGTCATCAAATAGGTATATTTAATGCAAACTTTTAAGGTCCGAAAACACATCTATTTGGAGGTTTTGCGTTTTGACGGTAATCGTTTAAAAAATCCATAACTTCTAACTCTTTTAAGGACGAAGGATAATATCACACATCAGTTGTGATGTATCTGAAGCTGTTCCTTCAATGTCCAAGTCTCGCAGCCGTACATAAAGACAGAATGCATGTATGAGCACTCATTGACTCACATTAAGGGCTAGTTTGCTACATATATTAGTCAGAGCGTGTATCGTTTTCTGAAAAGTCTGTTTGGTTTTGTCTTCATTTTCGTGCCGTATTTTCCCGAAGTTTGTTATCATCGCTGCTATATGTATTTGAATTTTTCTTACTGGTGTCTCATAATTCTAAACTTGCAATTTGCATCAGGGAATACATTTGTATTGTATCGCCCCATTAAAAATGGAGTTCTTAAAATCCCAAATACAATGTACACAACAGGAAGGGTCCTGTTGTAGATTTGAGAAATACCTCAAGACTTATTAAGATATCCAATGTCCATGTTCTTGAGAAATTAATTTTTTCGAGCACACAAACATTCTCACCTCTGTCAAATGCAATAAACTTTCTCTAAAGACCCTGAGTATACATTTCATGATATATGATACACAATAAATTACAACCCAACAAAAATATACACTCTCAAATCCACCCTTCTCTTTATTTTAACTTTCCATTTCCTTTTGGACCATTTCACTGACTGGCGAAGAATTCCTCCAAACTGCCCAAGCGGCGCGGCGTTGAGCCGAAACTCCTGGCGAGGTCCACCGTTGTCCGGCTCCTGTCCACCACGCGCAGGTCCAGGTAGGGCCGCCCCTGCAGCGCCTGCACGTGCCGCTCATGCCAGGAGTAGGGCCAGGGCAGGATCTCGATGCCAGGCCCGCTGCCGTCCACACAGGAACGCTCTAAGGGGGAAGGCAGGAGATGGGTGAACATGAGGCTATGCTTTACTGTGAACACATGTGATGGATCGTTGACCCAGTGATTAAATACCTTATAGACTCGATATCAAGTGGCCAGATTTAAAAACCAGGCAACCAATTTATTGTGTTGGGGAAGTGTCTAAGGAATCCCATACTTAAGTGTCAATATTTCTCCCAAGTACAATGGTCATACCCCTATTTGAATGAAACGGAAAATTTCCAGCCCTGCTTTTCGGTATAAATGGGCTGTTAATCAAATGATTTTCCCAGAGTCGATCACTATACATTATGTATCGACTTAACGCGTAACTGACAATGTTTTTCTCCGCACCTACATAGGAATTGGTTTTACCTTAAACTAATATAGCTATATCGACTTTCACGCCGATTGAATTAAAAAAAAAATTAAACTAGATCAACCCACCCATTCTTATTCACAAAGACTTTTGTTTCAAAACTCAGACGACAAAACATCTTCTTTACCTGTCTCAGTTGCCGCGCAGTCAGGCAGACCCAGTACAGATCTGGCGTCCACAACCGTCCCGTTGCTGTCCTTGACCCTGATCTCGAGTCCCAGGTTCCGCCTGGGCCGCATCATCCAGACCCGGCAGGCGCGGGTCACGTTCAGCCGGAGCCAGGCGTTGCCGCCGTAAGGGACGCGCACAGAGTCCAGCAGGCTGGTCCGGTGCACCACTGTGGGAGGCGAAAAAAAAATCTTAACAGAAAGAAGAGAAACTGCAAATTGTGGACAATGAATACTGATGACTTTAACTGAATGTTATGAAGATGTTAAAAAAACAACTAATTAAACAATTAGCTAAGCATTTTCGCCAAATGCTGCACTGTGCACATTAAAATTCGCGCGTTTAAAAAATAACAATACATTATTTATTGTTTGGAACGCGCTGAGATCTGCACTTTGTAGTTGGGACTTTTTCGGATTTGTTGAATGGATCTAAGAAATAAAACATTTATTTGGTTTAAGTAGAACGCATAAAGAATTAAACACATGTGAGCTATTGGTTTGTTTGTATCTCGTTTCTTTACAGTATTTTTCCTCACCCCGAATTTTATATGTTTTACTGTATCTGTCTGTCTTTGTATCTTTATCGTGTCTTTGAGTCTTTGTATCCTCCCGTGGTCTTTCTCTGTCCACTCTCTTTATTATGTTGCTGTGTTATTGTTAGCTTAGCCGTGATTGGGCGCGTGTTGGCCAATAAGCTCGCGAGGCGCGCCGAGCAATCTCGATCTCCTGACCAAGAGCGCATGGACTGATCATTTGGGATCAGAGATGTCCAGTGATCGGACGTCGTTGGGGTGAACCCCTACATATTTCTTTATCTTGTACTTTATCTCACTTGTAGTTTATTTGTAAAGTTTCTGTTATATGTCCGATGTGCTGAGCTCGCCCTACGGTTAATTATTTTACGTTTTTTTTAGTGTTTTCATTACATGTATAATACTTTGCCCTTGATCTCGATTTTCTAGACTGTTTTACTGGGGTAGTATTTAAATCCGGGTTTATGTGTTTGCTTTAGAACAAGGCACGTGTTTTATTTCTCCTTATTGGGGTTGGAGACATGTAGAACATGGTTTGGCCCTTTGTTAGTGCCGCTTTTTAATTCTACTCTTTGTGTTACATACTGTATTATTAGTCATGTAGCTAATTTCTTGGTGTACCTGTACTGCTAAATCTTGTACTATGGGTTATGTGTAATTTTGTTCATATAGTACTTTTATTCTCACCTCTGGTTTTGTGTAAGTTATTTACTTCTTTTTTTTTTGGTGTTGGATATTTTTAGTGTTCTGTTTTTTTTTTTGTTTTTTATTATTTTTTTCATTGTTAAGTAGCTTGTCGAAGTAAATTTCTGCTTTTATTTTGTCCTTTTTTTTTATTTTTTGTATTGTTATGTATTACTTTATCGTGTCTTTGAGTCTTTGTACCCTCCCGTGGTCTTTCTCTGTCCACTCTCTTTATTATGTTGCTGTGTTATTGTTAGCTTAGCCGTGATTGGGCGCGTGTTGGCCAATCAGCTCGCGAGGCACGCCGAGCAATCTCGATCTCCTGACCAAGAGCGCATGGACTGATCATTTGGGATCAGAGATGGTCAGTGATCGGACATCGTTGGTGTGAACCCCTACATATTTCTTTATCTTGTACTTTATCTAACTTGAAGTTTATTTGTAAAGTTGCTATTATGTCCGATGTGCTGAGCTCGGCCTACGGTTAATTATTTTACGTTTTTTAGTGTTTTCATTACATGTATAATACTTTGCCCTTGATCTAGATTTTCCAGACTGTTTTACTGGGGTAATTTTTAAATCCTGGTTTATGTGTTTGCTTTAGAATAAGGCACGTGTTTTATTTCTCCTTATTGTGGTTGGAAACATGTAGAACATGGGTTGGTCCCTTTGTTATGAGTGCCGCTTTTTAATTCTACTCTTTGTGTTACATACTGTATTATTAGTCATGTAGCTAATTTCTTGGTGTACCTGTACTGCTAAATCTTGTACTATGGGTTATGTGTAATTTTGTTCATATAGTACTTTTATTCTCACCTCTGGTTTTGTGTAAGTTATTTACTTCTTTTGGTGTTGGACAGATTAAGTGATCCGAGTCCGACTTTGTCGTATATTAATTTTATCAGCGTGAAGTAGCTTGTCGAAGTAAATTACTGCTATAACATTGCCTTTGATTACTAACTGCATTGTCATGTATTAATAGTTGTATACCTTGAGAATATTGCCTACGTTATGGGGAGGTAATAATATCTTCGCCCTGCGCAGATCATACTGTGCGTGATGATAAATATTATTGAGAACTGGTCCCCATTTCCTGGCTTTGTTTTCCTTGTGATCATTTATGTACTGAGACTTTTTGCCTAGGTCTCGTAACGTATTTTATGATGTTTAGTAGTAGTAGTAGTAGTAGTAGTAGTAGTAGTAGTAGTAGTAGTAGTAGTAGTAGTAGTAGTAGTAGTAGTAGTAGTAGTAGTAGTAGTAGTAGTAGTAGTATTATTATCGTCTTTACACGTAAAGATTTATATCAGTTTTGATCTTAGGCGCTGCGAGCCATACCTATGACTTACACAGTGCAGCCTTCTGACGCCTCTCAGTCTACTCTGTCTATCCTCCTCTCCGCTTTTTGTTACCGCACGTACTAGCTTATTATACTGATATAATGTGTTGTCACATCAGTGTTACCTCAGCCTTGTTCAGTCTACTGACTTGTAATAAAAGTATATATAATCTTTTTATCGCCTTCTGTTCGTACATTTAAAGTTTGTTAATAAACTTCGAACCCTAACTCAACCGCAATATTATGGAAGCGGCACGTAACATGATTTCAGCTGGTTTATTTCTTCTCTGAACGGATTATATTTGATTCTATCTTGGGCTTTGATATTTTATTTTACTGTTACTTAAATAATCATGAGAAAGAACATCAAGCCCTCGATCTCGATTACTATACAATGAGTCTCGTTCCTTGATCGCTAGTTTAAAACCTCCTTCTAGACTCTTCTTGGGTTCTAGCATCCAGGAGTCTTGGAAACTGCTTAAGCAGCGTTGGGACACCTATTCTGTGTTGTACTTATATCAATCCTACCTAGAGATGTGCAAGATGCTCTCTTCCTTCACTGCCTGGACGACGATGGCCTGAAGGCTTACAACGGCTTCTCCTTCTCACAACCTGAGTCGCAAAGACCCGTAAGTGACATTCTTACTTCGTTTGATTCGTTTGCATAGGAGAAGTGAACGAAACCTATGAACGCTTTCTTTTCAACAGTCTACCCCCCTCAACAGTTTCGGTGGTTCAACCCTGTCCTGTGTTGGCAAAACACGCGAAATACTTAAGAATGCTAAGAAAGACAGGGAAGAAATTTAATGTGTAACTCGTTGTTTGTGAGCAAGATGTTCAGCCAGTCCTTGGATTACAAGCTGCTGAACGAATGAACCTTCTCCAGACCTGCTACGGTCGGTATTGCTGTTTGAAACTTCCCTTTGGACTCTCAGTCTCACCAGAAATTTTTCAGCGAAAGATGCTTGAACTCTTTGTTGCTCTTCCTGGTGTCGTTGCCATCAATGATGACGTCACTGTACATGGGCAGAGTCGACACGAACATGACCAAAACCTTCAAAACTTTCTGTCTGCCTGCAGGAAACACGGAGTCAGCCCATAAAATACAAAAATTCTGGATAGTCCCTGTCTTGCCATCTACGATCATCACAAAGAACTAACCCGAGAGAACGACGCATCGGAGTATGGTATGGGTTCAGTCTTGCTACACGATGGTACATCCTTTGGCTTTGCGTCACGGAGTCTTTCTGAAATTGAGAGAGACTACGCTCAGATTGAAAAGGAACAGTTAGCAGTTATCTTTGCCTTGGTATGAACAAGTTCTACCATTACACGTCGCAAGACTCTCGACAGTCATCACAGACCACAAGCCTTTGATTTCAATCGTCGACAAGCCTCTCTTCAAAGCACTTAAACGTGTGCAATCCATTTTCCTCGCACTTCAAGCCTTCGATTTCAACCTGATCTATAAACCTGGTGCTCAACCACACGTGAGTGATTCTCAGTCACGTGCTCCTCTGTCTACAGTGAACACTGTTCACATCTGCAATAACATCTCCCGTAGCCCTTTCAAAGATTCTCGTCTCAGCGAAATCAGAGCTGCAACTATACTTGAGCATGTCCTGTCGCAGTTGCAGCTCATCATCCTTCAAGGCTGACCAGGCCTAAAGTGAGATCTGTCCAGCTGTGCTGTCCTGCTTTAACTACCGTGCCGAGTTCACGGTACAAAATGGGATAATTCCGTATCATGATAGCGAGCTCTTTTCGGCAAGACCTCAAGGAGAAGGTACATGCGGGTCACCACGACACCAACTCCTGCCTAGGCATGCTTGTGATCGTCTCCTCTGGCCTATCAGCGGGAGGAATCACTCAATCACATTGGATTAGTTCAGTACCTTCATTGAACTGGACCGGATATTTCCTCTGTTCCTGTGATTTATAAGTTAAAGCATCATATTGCTCGCCATGGATCCCCTGAGGTGTTAATCATAGATAACGGCATTCAATATACCTCAGAAGAGTTTTCCAGCTTCATGTCTGAGTGGAAGTTTTGACACGAACGGTACAGCCGAAGCTGCCGTGAGAGTCATAAAGAATTTGATGATTAAACGCGTACGCCGACATTCTAAAGAATATCCCTATACATATTGGACTTTACAACCTGAAAAATACGACTACAGAAGGCCTGAGCACGTCTCTTGCGCAACGTCTGATGGGAAGACGTATTCAGTCCATCATTCCCCCTACTGATAAAGCCCTGGATACTTCATCAAATGTCCCAGATAGTGATAGAATGGCAATGGGCTCTTAGAAAGTCATTTTCAAGTGAACGAAGAAGAAGAAGAAGAAGAAGAAGAAGAAGAAGAAGAAGAAGAAGAAGAAGAAGAAGAAGAAGAAGAAGAAGAAGAAGAAGAAGAAGAAGAAGAAGAAGAAGAAGAAGAAGAAGAAGAAGAAGAAGAAGAAGAAGAAGAAAAGCCTCTAAAGCCCAGATAGTGATAGAATGGCAATGGGCTCTTAGAAAGTCATTTTCAAGTGAACGAAGAAGAAGAAGAAGAAGAAGAAAGCCTCTCAAAAGAACTCTAATCGCACTAGCCTAAAACCTTTCCTTAAAGGACACACTGTGAGAATGCAGCCTAGTGATAATGAGAAAGAGTGGAAAAAAGCGAAAATGAAGAATTCCCTAGGTTTTAACACTTTTGAAATGTGTGATGGTTCCAAAATTCTCAAAAGAAATAGACAATTTCTGCGTAAACACAAATCTCACATCCATATCCGCTCTAACCCTACTGATAAACCGTGTCTGTCAACTATCAGTATCAGTCCCTTAAACAGCCTACCCCTCACTGACACTAAACTGTCAAAGCAAGACTCGTAACTCAGCCCTGCACCTGCTGGTTTAAAACAAAGCCCGAGACTCATGTCTGAAACTATGGAGAAAAGAATACCCTCAATCACGCGGTCGGGAAGAATAATAAAAACCTCCCGAGAAACTTGTAACTAAGCCTGAACCAAGCCAAAAATAGTATCAGGCCTCAATAGTGTCGTATAACCTTAGCTAGTTTTGTAAACAATGTTTTCTCCTTTAAACCTTAAGAACGTGTACTTTACTACACTATGAAAGTGAATGCCTGTTTGTGTTGCACACTAGTTTTCTCTATTTTGACTCATGACACATTTCTCTGCTGTACGATTCTGATTCAAATTGTATATCCTTGCTCTGCTTTGTTAGCTTCATTAAATTTGATGTACAGGTATTTAAGATCTCTGAAAGTCAGCCACAGCGCCTCGTTTCTCCTAAACTTGTATCACCTTGATGTTATGAACTAGATCTATTTCTCACCACCCTTGTGTCGTTGGAGGCCTTATATATTGAAAACATAACATTGTCTTCAAATATGAAGGGAGGAGAGTAGCTTTAATTTAGTATTGAACTTAAGCGCTGCTAAAATGCACCCTCCTGGCGCCTCTCTGTCTACTCTGTCTATCCTCCTCCTCTCCACCTTTTGTTGCCGCACATACTACTACACTGATATAATCATGGTTGCCAGCGCTAGTGAGTTTCCACTAGATCTAGTGATTTTGGACAAATCTAGTACATTGTACAACGAAAAGAAAACTAAATCTAGTGAATTTTTTAAATAGATTTTTAAATTAATTTTTTTTCAGTAACTCCCTCGATCTTTACACTATCTGAAACATACTCTTCATGTTGAATAATTCAAAACGTTGGCTATTAACAAAACTGGAAAGACCTGACACTGCATTGCAACAGCACATTGTCCACCGTATGATAACAAAAGGGAGAAAGGCACCGAAAGCCAAAAAGGAGATAACAATTAACATTACCAGTTGACAGATTGACACAAGAAAATGTGCATAGTTTATAGGTGCGGCTTCCATATAGTGGAAACATCAAAAAAGCGAAGTCTGATAATTAGAATTTCCCATAAACCGAATTTTGAAAGAGAATAATAGTGTTATTTTTCTTTCTCTTTGTCTCTTTTAAAATTAGACTCATACTTTGAAGTTTTTCTGGTTTGATTCTCTTAATTCGAAGCTCACGCCCTTTTTGCCCAAGACATGCCTTTAAAGGAAAAAGGTTTGAGAGAAGGTTGCTATAGATAGGAAACAATAGAAAACTTTCATAAACGCAAGGTAATTAACTGTCTACTAATTTAAATACTTGTGTGGTTCAGGTTTGTCCCCTTCCGTAATTCGAATCCTATTAATTAGAAGTTTAGATCAAATCCAAAGCAATTCGAATAAAGGGGTTTCTACGGTAGTTGGTTTATTTTGAACTCCCTCTTCTCTTCTTTTTATTTGTAAGTCTTGGGTGTTTGCTACAGACTTGTTTTTTTTAAATTAAAACATTCTGGGGGCGAGACAGATATAAAAAAAAGAATTAAAGGCCTTGGCCTCAACTTTTTTTTGTTTAACAAAACGCAGGTGTTTTCACAGCTTTTTAAATGAGTCTGGTGATTTTAGAGCCAAACTAGTGATTTTTGGCTGCCAATCTAGTGCTTTGACAAGGAATTCCTCACTGGCAACCCTGGATCATTGTGTCGTCCCATCAGCGTCACCTCAGTCTTGTTCCATGTTCAGACTATCGATGTGTGAGCCTCTTTAACACATGTAAAATTATCTCTAATATATATATTTATATAGAAACTTCTATAAGAATGTGCGATACATTAGTTAACTGTAAAAGATTTTCATATACATAATCGTTAAGTTATGCAAACACTTTGCATTTTTCTCATTTGAGCATACTAAGGAAAGAGAAGGGTCCTGAACATTAATGGCTAGTTAAAGTGGCCGATATTCGACTTTCTGATATTGGTTTTTGCAGTCAGTTCATCCATTTGTGTGGACATAAGAACCAACAAGTTGTTTTGAAGTTGTTTTTTTTATTTCATTGTAAAAATCGGATTTTTAGAAATCCATTCACTATTTTGAGTGCCAAAATTATGACAAAACATCTAAGAAAAGCCCAAGTTCGAAGGGTTCTTTCGCTTATTTAAGTGATTTCGTGTTTTCAATGTGTGCCGCTGTTTTCATGGATCATGTAGAAATAATCACAAGGCCATTGTCACCCCATTTCTAGAAGTTTAGTTCATAGAAGATACCCTGTGATGGATATAATACGCGGCAGAATGACCTGCATTCAGCTTGTAAACAAGAAAGGTCCATAACGAGGCATGGCTGGCCTCACTACGCCATCAGACAGTTTGACTGAGCGTCTAGGGTGGCTGAGACACTTTGAGGTCAGTGGGAGGTTACCTGGCCAAGGCATACGTGTGTTATTTCATATCTCAGCTCACAGATTCGTCGTTTCAGATAGCACGATTACAAGTTATTTTGATTATTTTGAAGCTGGATTATTAGTTTCAGTTTTTAAAGGAAGCAGACAGAACGAGTTTGATGAGAGGTAACCAGCTTACACTGCTGGAATGACTAAGGATCGATTTTGGGGCAATTTTTTTTCGCAATTTTTTCGATTTTTATAATGTGCTTCTTTCAAATGCGATTTTCTCAAAAAGTTACATTTTCCACACTTAAAATTTATCTCCTCCAATACCAATTGACCAATTGCTTTGAAAATTCTTATGGTGTTGGTGCTTGGTGTATTAACATAATAGAGTCATTTAAAAATTTTTGTTTTAGTTCGTCAAGAAAAATGAAAATTTCCCCCTGATCGCTATCAGAAAAGTAAAAAAAAACTAGAAAAAACATTCATTTCAAAAAGCCAAAATCCGCTGTATTATATTGTTTAGATACAGTGGCTGCTTATGTCTGACAACTTTCATTTGATAATGAAATGTAGGATAAGATGGATTTTAAAATTTTCTGATTTTAGGTACTCACACTTCAATATGGCGGCTTCAGTATGGCAGTAATGTGACAACATAGTAACAATTACACTGTTTCTTACATTTCAGAATTTACTGAATGGTTGCAGTTAAAACTAGCTAAAGTGGATGACAAATTTGTATCACTCCCACGACCAGCCATCCCTTTAAGTTGAAAATTGAGAAGAAAACTCGTCGTGTTCACGAACTATTGATTATTTCTTTAAGCGCGTATCTTTTATCGCGCACAGTGTACCATTTGATAAAAATGCTTAGTTGAGCTAATTGCAACATTAGGGGATAAATTTTAGCCTACTTTAAGAAACTGTAAGTGGGTCGAAATTTTCAACACAAAAGATTACAAAGAATAGTCAAACGTACCCCCGCCCCCCGCTAAAAATGAAATAAAAAACAACAACACCCCCCGCCCCCAAGAAAAAAAAATCACCCAAAAATAACAAAACAAACAAACAAGAAACCCAAACAAAACACTCAAGGGGAAAGATAACAAAAATTTACAAACATGTCCTATAAACGTTTTTAACAGCAAGAAATAGTTGGTGTATATCTTTGTAAAGACATTTAATTCCTAATGGTATAGATTCTGAATAGAATATTAGTTAAAAAGTTCAAAGTAATGTCGAGTTTAAATAGAAGTCGTAACAGGTAAGTTGTTAGCGGTGCTAAAAGCAACCAAGGGTTGATCAAATGCATATGTACATCATTCGAATATTCATTTTTGGTTCTATGCAGCTATCTCACATCTAGATGTATTATCTTGACGACACAACTTTACTTCAATCTGATATCTCGATTTCACAATCTAGATCTATAGTATCTCCTTCTCCAATGAAAGATAATCAAGATTCTCCAGATCTTATATGATCTTACAGAACTAGTTTTTTCCACCGTCTTTTTCTGTTTTTACCTAAACATCTAGACCATTTGATGCTCATTTTGAGACCCATTTTTTGCTCAAATATGTAATTCCTAGTGGTAACATAAAAGGATGATGCTTTATTTACTTAATATTATTACGTTTTTGAACATATTTCTGATTGCAAAATGGACAGAAAAGAGGCGGCATAAACAAAGCGGACAAAGAGGACAGTGTCATAATTATGATCAAGGCGAACAGCGGAACAGGAACGGTTAAAGAAAGGATTGACAGTAAAGAAAAGAAACACGCCACGAATTTCGTGGATAAATAACTACTAGTGAAACACTAAAGCTGTTTACATGGATCTTACCTCTCCGCTTGCGCATGACGAGTCGCCTGGTGAACTGGTGGACAGACACGATGTAGCCTGGGATCTGGTTCCCGTTATCATCCAGGCAGGGGCAGCCTGAGAATTCGATACATCAATCAGTTCTTCTTCTTCTTCTTCTTCTTCTTCTTCTTCTTCTTCTTCTTCTTCTTCTTCTTCTTCTTCTTCTTCTTCTTCTTCTTCTTCTTCTTCTTCTTCTTCTTCTTCTTCTTCTTCTTCTTCTTCTTCTTCTTCTTCTTTCTCCCCCTCCCCTCTTTTTGTTCTCCTCCTGCTCCCTCTCCTCCGCTTCTTCTTCAAGCCAATTTCATGCCATGAGCCTCTCAAATAGTTAAAACGCGTGATGTTGCTGTCGCTGGTTTATTTACGCTACTAACCTTCTCTAGGCTTGACGAATAGACTGAGCTCTGCGCTCTCCACCTCTTCACGCTGCTCCCCTCGGCGACTGATTCTGGGTAGTTGGAAGTTCAGTCTCAGGCGATGGGGCGCCATGTCCTGCCATAGACTGCTGTTCACACCCATTGGGACGGTGCCTGATGACAAAGAAAAAAACGTAATAGTTACAGAATATCTTATTAGTTCCTTCCTTTATTCTGTTGAATCTCAATGTAATATTAAACAGTTAGCTCTATGCTCTTTGTTTAATTATCAACGAGCAAATTACATAATGGTTGACTTGTTTTGATGACGAATATTTCATGACGGACATCACATTTTTCATGCATTTTACCACAATTGTCCAAGAAATCGCGTCTAGTGTCCAAGGTATGTATGGACAACATTGGTATCAACACCACTTCCAAGGTCCAAGAATTTAGCACCATTTCATTTTTTAATTCATCAATTCTATTAATAGAAATCTGTTGGGCCGAAATACTCGTTCAGGTGACGATGGGTGATGACAAACAAACAATCGACTCACACTGCCCCAGGAAGCAGTTGCGCTGCACGTGCGGCCGGTGTGTGGGCTGAGCGCTGTCCTCGCGCTGCCGCTGCAGGAGCCAGTTGAGCAGCGCCTGGCGGGTCGCGGGGTTGATGCTCGGGGCGGGGCTGGGCGCGTGCTCTAGACCCAGGCCGTTCAGGATCGTCCTGCGGAAGCCTTGAGTTCGCAGCTCGCCCTGCCTGCAGCGATGAAAAAAAAAATAACAAACATGTTTAGAAACATAAAGAAGGAAAGAAAAACAAACAACAACGACAACAAAAAATTAACCACAACAATGACAGCAATAGCAATAAAACAACAGTATAATAATCATAGTAATAACAATAATAATAATAATAATAATAATAATAATAATAATAATAATAATAATAATAATAATAATAATAATAAT
>RQTK01000005.1:183934-198353 GCA_003991915.1 Elysia chlorotica | reverse complement strand
TAATAATAATAATAATAATAATAATAATAATAATAATAATAATAATAAAAATAAGTAACCGTAGAGGTTCCTATTCCGTTGTTCTTAAAACTACGTATCAATATATGCATACCAATTCAGTTGGTTTCTCTCCCTCTTTAACTTGTTCCCCTCTTGGTATTATGTTATCACCTATGCACGCGTTTTTTTCGTTTTTTTTTTTTTTTTTTTTTTTTTTCAACCTCGTTTTATGTAAGATGTACATTATACTATCATGATCAGTTCGCTACCGGAACCGGTACCGGAACATACACATGTGATTCAGCAGCAGTAGAATAAATACAGAAACAAATAAAAATAATGCTGCGAACCCTCAAGCAAATCGCAAGTATATTAGAGAAAAATGATCGTGAAATGAAGATTGTTTAAAGGTTTAACGCTAAACGTATTATTTTAATTTGACATAAATTATAAGTTTAAAAATGATCTTTAGTAGAAGTCTTCTGTTTGGAGAACGAGGAGAATCAACGGAAATATTCCATTGTTGTGTCGCAGATTTGGGGAACTGTTAATATTTCAACAGAATAAGGGACAAAATCAAAGATACAAACATAACTGGAATAACAACAGTGACCAAAACATCAACGGGAGCAACAGAACAAATTAAAACAGTAGCAACAATAGAGATCTGGTGTGTCCTCTTCTCTGATAAAGTTATTCTGTTTAAAAAAAAGTCCCGAGCGAGGAAAAAAAGACCCACCTTCATTTTGTGAAGTACGCAAAAGATGTAATTGGTGTTCTTTCTACAAAAGTCATAATGCCAAGATTGAAAATAATTTTCTCTTTAATAAGACTTTTGAATCTTACTTATAAGTAAATATAAAACAACAACAACAACAACAATTAGAAGAAACTTTTTATCGGCAAACAGACGCAAGATAAATTTAGGATAATAAGCATTACATATTGATCGGCCAAAATTGTTTAATTTGAATCACTCGGAGCAACGACCTATAAATTGATATAATGTGAAGGAAAAGGTGAAAACCCAACAAGGTTAAAAGGCCCTTTGCTAAATCGTTACAATCAATTCAAACTTTGTTTTTGCAGCTTTACAACTGAAGCTAAAAAGCTTGATGCATTCCAAATAAAACGATGAAAATATGCCACTGTGCCCAGTGAGGTTTAACAAATTTTTTTATTTTCAGGGCAGGGAACGCAAAACCGACCTTTTTCAATTATAATATAGTGACTTCCAACCTCATTGTTGGTTCTTTAAGCATTACCTGGTAACTAAGAACGCAACGAAAACCCAGCATTTTTTTCTTCTTTTTGTATGTTTAAATATCTCATATATCTTTGACGGCGGTTTTTACTTTATACAAAAGAAACGAGAAATGTCTGAAGCTTTTTTCTTTCGATTTGGCTGCCTATAAATGTATTTTTTGTGCTGTTAACATGTCGTGATATGTACTTTCCAAACTGATATCTGACTACGTCGCCAACTAATCTGGAGCTGCCGTCTCCTCGCGTTACAGGTGGCCATGTGACTGACCAGCTATAAAACATCCATTTACGTCCATGCCGAAGCTTAGAACAGCCATCCGTTGGAAATGAAACACATGACCCTAGTTCAAATGTGTTTTTTGTGCGATTTAATCCCCCCAGCCAATCTGTCCGCTGCCTTTGTTTGAGGCTTTCAGACGTGAGCAAGGGCTGAAGCTTTTTGCTAATCCATAAAATAACGTGAATGGCCGCAGACATGTACATTATATTAGTTCTTAGTCTCAACATGGTTTACTTGATCGTCAGTAGTGCTGTTTTTCATTTGACCAGTAACTGCTCGGGGGGAAAAAGCTATGGCGAGTTAAAAAAAAGATAACAAAAAAAAAAAGATAACAAAAAAAAAAAAACACAAAAAAACAAAAAACAAAGGCAAAAAAATGAGGGGGGAAAGGCCTTCCATTTTCTGTCCTTTATAGGATTTAAAAATTCATTTAACCTTCGTTTGAAATCTTATACAGAGATGGAGCCTTTCTGTCAAGTTAAAACGTGGACTGGTTAGATGGGATCTGGCTCCATCTACGGATCGAACCCGCACCGATTGCTTATCAGTCCAGCGGTGTGTGAACCGACGGCACAACGCAAAACAATTTAAAATTGCACAAAAATCCAAACCACACAACTGCAAGAAAAACGGAAATAAAGTGTTTTATTGACGATAATCTTCTTTTGAGTAAAACATAATTTGAAAACACAGTATGTTTTTTGTGGGATATAAATTCAATGTATGTGTGTGAGAGAGATGCATTGTGTGTGAGAGAGAGAAAGAAAGAAAGAAAGAGATAGAGATGGAGCGGGGCTGTCTCAGCTGGCCACACTAAACTGACACCGACCCAACTAGTAGGGGACGATTCGCCATAGGGGGACTCGAACCAGGGATCAGTTGAGTCGAAAGGCGATATTCTACCCGAATGCTACCGCGCCTCAGGATAATGGATCTCATTTATCTTTAGGCAGGGATTATTTGGATAACATTCTATAATAAAAAATTTACAAATGCAGGTTTTTGACAATTTAGATAACAGGTTATTCTACCCCCTCCCGCTCCCCCCACCCCTTCCCATGATTTCATAATTTGGATATTCTGTTAACTAAATGGTGCAAACTTCTCTTGTTAATATTATTTCGAACGGCTTCTACTTTTATATACATTTTAAAGTAGTCCTCCATTGTAGGACAATTTCTGTATGCCTATATCTATGCTTGAAACGAACAAGATTGATTTTATTTTTTAATAAGAAAGATAAAAGAGAAATCGTTTTAGTTAACACGAAACGAAAAACTATAAAAAAAAACTAGTTTTCTAGTTTGATTTTCATTTCTGCCATACCACTTCCGGTGGTATTTAACAAACTCTTCATTTTGAATCTGCCTTGACTCTCTTTTTTAGTCAGTCTTTGTCAGTTGTAAATCAGACAGACCTGTAAATTTTGCGACAAGTGTTGGAATTCCGACAACTTGACGATCAAGACTTCTCCGACCTGACCCGATATCCGATCGGATTTCCGACATGGGAAGAGCAGTAAGATTGACAGGAGGAAGAAAAAGTAATAGAAAGAGGGAGGGAGAGAGAGAGAGAGAGAGAGAGAGAGAGAGAGAGAGAGAGAGAGAGAGAGAGAGAGAGACAGAGAGAGAGAGAGAGAAACTAGTAATATCGAGAGAGAGAGAGAGAGAGAGAGACAAAGAGAGTGAGAGACAGAATATGTAAGTATGTAAGAATACATGTCTCAAGCTGAGATAACTTAGAACCACACAGTAAAAGCAAAACAAGCAAAGGAAATTAGTTAAATTCTATAAAGATAACAAGCTAGCGAAACGTAAAATCCGTTCAAACCTAAATTTGAACTATATAATAGATGAAAATTAGTCCTGTAACATAATATGAATATCAACCAAACTACAAAGTAGCTTCTAAATTAAAAACTTTAACTACAGAGTAGACTTATAAACTCTAGTTTATATTTTTATCATATTATTAAACTTAATCTTTTCTGCTTTTATTTTTCAAACCGACAATAATGAAAACCAACTATTATAAAGCTTACATAAACCAAACTATGAACCAGGCCGACTGTATTAAACAACAAAGTCATAAACTCAAAACTACACAATAAATCCAAAGGCGCAACAAATGCAATGAATAAAATAATGCTACCCATAGCAGGGTGACGACGTGACTATGTCGACTTACAAGGCGGCTAAAATGGTTCTACTGAAACATATAAATGGATGACTACGTGACAATGTCGACAACGTGACTTGAATAATGACCCACAAAAAGGCGACAATGACTAGATGATGGAAAATGTCGACAACAAGATTAAAATTTTGACACACAAAAAGACGACGATGACTAGATGACGACAAAATGTCCACGACGAGACTAAAAATAATGATGACCCACAAAAAAGACGACGATAGCTAAATGACGACAAAAATGTGAACTATGTTCCTTCCTGTGACTCAAAATAAATGCAAAGATGTATCGGGCCTACTATCTCTCATAATGACATGCAAATACAAACAATGTTATCTGGATCGAATTTACAACCCAAATTAATTTTACTAAACCCACCAGAGGTTAGCTAAACATTGGCTCCAAAAGCATAACTAAAGAGAATCCGCTAAGTGCTAAGTGCTTGATTATACAGTGTTCAATTCAACAAGTCTAGGTCAGACGCTACCCCAGTTACTTAATTATTGACCATTGAACTGATTTTAAGGACCGCTATGATCAACTCACTGTATCTCGCTGGGGAAGTTCGACTCAACGCCTGGAGGAGTTAGACAGACTGGTCTACTTGTCTCCGTGGCCTAGTAACAATTATAGCGCACTCAGTCTATGCGCGCATAGTTACTGATAGTACTATTTACGCAATTCACGTTACCATCAATAGAGTTTGATCTCTATCAAACAATGTGAAATAATCACCTTGTACTCGTGTAAGGCCATGTCTCAACATAACGTATGTCTCGCAAATAATTCAATCAATAAACTTATTAGAATTTACACGCAAGTTTTTTTAATTCGGAACACATATCATTATCACGCTGAGCAGTTCAAACTTAACGTCTAATACGAATGCCTAAATTAGGATACGTTAAGCAATAAGATAATTCCAGTTATTAGTCCTAGAAATGAAACTAAGGTGTTGACACAAAGTTACTGCACAGCACTCTTTATACATAATAGCAGCAGTAGAAGTTTAAGCTTATATTGATCTCACGCCACTAGTAATTAAATATGACTATGTCGGTTAGAAAAAAATGTTTCTCTTTGATTACTTATAATTTATGTCCAAGCTGGCCAAAACAGTACGTGTGATACCGCCCACTAGACACGTAAAATAATTGTAGTGGACCATTTGGTCTATGGAACCACTACTCAAGTCCGATAAAATATAGAAAATACATATCATTACTGTGCCTCACTGGGCAAAAGATCCTCCTATCAATCTGTCTCAACAGATATAAGTCTGCAATTAAAATCGATAAGGATAACGTTCTCCTTCGAATTTACCGATCAGTATTACTCAAACGATTGCACTCTAAAAGTTGCTCACAAATGAAACTTAATTCCAAAACCTTAGTACAAAGTTTTTACAAAAATATAAGGCATAAATATCTTAATTATGCAAAGAGACAAAACTAAAATCATTATAATCTAGAGACCGTTGGCGGAAACAAATACCACAAAAGGTTTACAAACTCACACAATCTAGATCTGTATTAATTTTAAATTACAAAATTTCAACTCATCCACTGGAAACAGCAAACTTCAGTGAGGTATACAAAATAATTTTCAACTATAGCAATAGGACAGCGGCGGTAACAGCAGGACTTCGAAGATGGAGTGACTGAACCTCCAAATTCTCACTTATTTTAAGCAACACGCGCCTATACGAGACGCTTCTAGAAAGTTCTGGAAAATAAATTACCAGCGTGGTTAAAATTCAGAAAGGGATCTAGCTCAACCATACCATATCGTACCTACACTGACCATAAGAAAGAGTCTAGATCCAGATCGGTGTTCAGGTTAAACAATACCGCCAAAATGGTTTCGGGTGCACAGGCTAAAAACAATTTTAAATTCCAAGCCCTATAAGAGTAAAATCCATACGGTCAATATGAATCTATGCCATATGAGTAATACAGACAACAGTTTGGTTTCTAAAACTGAACAGATTTTGAATATGAGAAAGAATAAAAAAAAATATACCGATCGTCTTTTGTTGTCAGAACCACCGGTTATACGAACATTTTTTTACGTTAATAGCGAGAAAATTGGCCGCACTTATCATAAGTTTTGAAAGTGTCCAGGCATAAATTAAGCCAACCAATGTGAAGAAAACACATAGACATCGTGATTTAGATCTATGCTAGATTGGATCGCACAAGTCAATGTACCTCTTTCTAGTATAATCAAATTTACCGTTCATAGCATAAATGACTAGAAAACCCTAAAAAAGATTCTACAAACATAGTTCAGCATTCTCTTTTGCACTTCCACCAATACTGGGAAGGAAGTTCGCCTTTTAAACGACAATAAAGCGCATTAGTTGACGTGGGCAAAAAATGGGACCTGAAAAGGTAAAAAAACAAACAACAATAATAATATTGCGAATGAAGAAACACCGGTTTTATTTTGCAAAATATCCCAAACCGGTAACCCCCCCCCCTCCCCCCACTTATTGGGGCAGTGTACAGATTGCCAAACAGTGATATCGCAAAATCAAAAAGCATATGCAACATTATAGAAAAAGTTTGTAGGAAGTATAAAAAGTCGACTATCTGGATCGGAGGCGACTTTAATTTCCCAGATATCAACCGGACCATCAAAAAATTGGGAATAATTACTCCAAAGAACTAAACAATTCGTTCGATCATGGGCTGCTTCAAATCGTAAAAGAAAATAATAATGAGTGAAAATTCAATTTTAGATCTTTTTTTTTTTTATCACCTACCACCCCTCGTATACTGAAAACATCAGTTAGTGGCCATTGCATTGTTCAAATTGACAACAGAGTCAAAATCAAGCGAAACAGATCAACGAAGAGAAACATACACATCTGGAAGCGCGCTAACACACAGGGGGTCTTAAAAGAGCCCAAAAAGCTGGCGGATAAGTTTTAAGATCAATTCTCAGCTGGGTCCAATGTTGGCAAACAATGGGATCCGGGAGTGTTTTGCAATTAATATGAAACAAATTTTAGAGAAGCATGTCCCTAAAAGGGAAACAACATAAAAAATCCACCAACCATGGATAACTGCAAAAACAAAGAAGCTTCCGAGAAAGACAAACAAGTTGTTTTCAGTCGTGAACAGAAAAAAACCCTCAAAAGAAGCAAAGCAAGAACACAAACGCGTTAAAAGGGTGACGCAAAAGGAATGCCGTCAATCTCACAGAAACTATATTAAATAAACCGTGAACGATACCATTAATAATAACTAGGGACTTAGGTTATACATAAAACAATTGAAAGGAGAAGCAACTGGAGTTTGAACACTAAAAGACAATAACGCCACATTCCACACTGATCCTAAAACTAAAGCAAATATTCTCAACCATCAGTTCTCGTCAGCTTTCTCTGATCTTAAAAAAATGTGCTACAAATTATGGCGATGCTGCCTTAACAGCAACACCGAAGATAGGGACAATAAAAATAACAACAAACGGTGCGAAGAAACTCATGGATAACACCAATGTGGATAAAGCAACAGGTCCCGACGATATACCAGCACACCTGCTCAAACTTTGTTCTCTTGAAATAGCACCAGTAATGACATTATTTTTCAAAGTTCGAACTTTCAAGGAAAATTGCCAGACGACTGGAAACAAGCAAACATAACACCATTCTACAAAAAAAGGTGTCCATACTGGAACATATTTTATACAGCAACATCATAAACCACTTAGAAACCATCACATTCTCACACATTCACAACACGGATTCAGAATTAAACGATCCTGCGAAAAACAGGTCCTAACAACATGTAACAATCTAAATGAAAACCTAAATAAGAACCTTCAAACATATGCCATTATGTTACATTTCAGAAAAATTATGGTCTTACGGAATACATGCCACATTGCTACAATGGATCGGCGACTCCCTGACAGACAGAAAACAAGCAGCAGTAGTTAATGAAAATAAGTCAGACCCTACCCCAGTATTATCTGGAGCACACAGGGCACTGTGCTTAGACCACTCTTATTCCTGATCTACATCAATGGCATGAATGAAAGAATATCTGCCGGAACAAAACTAGGGCTCTTCGCAAATGACAGTCTCATATTCCGAACAGTTCGAAACGAGGAGTACGTAAGGGCCCTTCAGAAACATCTGGATAAACTTCAGGAGTGGGAAGATGAAAATAGTATGGAATTTCACCCAAAGAAATGTAAAATTTTAAAAATAACAAATAAAAACAAAATCACTCCCTCAATGTATGAAATCCACGGCACTACCTTAGAAGTAGTGAAAAACACAAAGTATCATAGAGTGACCATCAACAATAAACTGATATGAAAAGAACATATGAAAAACAAAGCAAACTCAACTGTAGTTTTTCTACAAAGAAATTTATACGACGCTGTCAGAGAAATAAGATAAAATACTATAAAACATTTATCAGACCAGTATTATAATACAACAGTGCAGTTTTGGGACCCGCATCACAAGAATGAAATTAACGAAATAGAAAGAATACAACTTGGAGCGTAAAAAAATTTCAATCGAAATACCAACACAAAAACAAGGGAATACCCATCTGAACTAGAACCTTTACTGAGCAGGAGAAAAGATAACAAATTGGTTATGTTCTTCAAAGGCCTAAATGGTCTGGCGAAATTACCCCTGGACGGCATCAAACCAAATGAAAGGAAACCCTCGAAATTCACTTTACCCCAGTCAAGAATAGATCCACATTTACATTTATTTATTCCATAGGAATACATTGGAACACGCTCCATAGTCCCATAAAGAACTCAAAACGTCTGGAGACTTTTAAAAACTGTAAAAAAAAAAGCTGAGGAGTCTTCAAGCCTCAAGTTTCAGCTGTAATGGAAGAGGAGGAGGAGGAGGAGGAAGAGAAGAAGAAGAAGAAGAAGAAGAAGAAGAAGAAGAAGAAGAAGAAGAAGAAGAAGAAGAAGAAGAAGAAGAAGAAGAAGAAGAAGAAGAAGAAGAAGAAGAAGAAGAAGAAGAAGAAGAAGAAGAAGAAGAAGAAGAAGAAGAAGAAGAAGAAGAAACATGATTTTGTACAGCTTTATTGAAACGCATTTAACTTTTGAAAATTTGTTTAAGTTCAATGACCAAGAGAAGCGCCACGTTGCGAAAACTGTCTCATAGGCAAAATGTCTTGGTCTATAACTAGATCTATATCTGTGCTAGAGGCCGACATATTATGAGTCGCAGTAAAAATGTGATAAATTCAAAATAATAATTATGCAACGATCGATGGAACAATGGAACACAGAGAAAGGCGTTGGAAGTTGAATGGAATCAGGACGCAATGGTATGAAGCAAAGTAGCAAACAAAGCATAACGACAAAGGCTCTACCAAATTTCGGCAACTTAGTCTACTGGGGTAACAAATGTGCCACCTGGCGAGCAAGCCCTCTTTCGATTTGACAAATCTTCGCAATTAATGCGTCTCAAAAATACATTGTCCACTCGACACTCACATAGCAACACTTAAAGGGAACATGGTTGCAGGCTAAACGCTCAGACTGGCCACTTTCAGTCAGATGCTGAATAGCGATACGCAACATACTCTCACACAAAGACGCATTCATTCAACCACGAAGCACAATCTGACCTAGTGTCTAGTCAGGAAGGCGTTACAGTGACAATACACTTAATGGGAAAATACCCACAACAAGGCCCTAGTTGCTATATACTTATCGCCCTCTCAAAGTTACATACATAAAACATCTTGGACTTTAATTAAAACACACATATACTGGGGCGTATAACCTACATGACCACGCGCCGAATTTACTCTTACATTTCAATAATCAAACAGATAAAGATAAAGAGATGAAAAATAAAATACGCAAGTACAGCATTCAAACTGTGAGCGCGTATCAATTATTAATATGAAAATTATAAATTTAACTGAATTTTTTATCCAAAAATGTCCAAAAATATCCACCCGCTCACATCTGTAAATTTATAGTCATTAAAGTTTAAATTGCTTGTTTTAATATCTTGTTTAAATAGCCATCAACCCACCCCTTGTTTTCACTATCTGGATAGTTTCTAAATAATCAGTAAGTCCCCTTCTTTTCACTATGTGGATGATGTGTAAGAAAGTTAAAAAACGAATTTTTTTATTATCTAGATGTAGATAGTATGTTATCTAAATTGTGAAGAGAGAAAAAAGAAAAAAAAGGCCAGAAAACCAACATTAGCCTGTAATTTGGGTTACTGCTAATGTTACCTAAATATAGTAGGCCTTGATACATTAAAAAAAAAAAACACTCTTATTTTCATTATCTGGAAAAATCTGTTAACTAAATACACTGCAGTCAAGCTGTTCCTTTCTCTCTCTCTCCCCCCCCCCCCCCCCGTTCCTTTTGCAAACCACTCTCCTTCTCCCCCCCCCCCCCCCCCCCCCCTTGAATTCATTATCTGAAGAACCTGATACCTAAAATAATATTCGCTGCCTTATCTTCATAGTTTTCTTGTGGAGCACAGAATCGATTCGCTCTAATTTCGATCATTTTATTAAAAATGTTTGAAAAACGCACAGGGAAAAAAGCTAAACACTATTCTTAGAAGACATTACATTATTCTAACAAAAAACCCCACAACAAAACTAGACAACGGAAATTCACATTTAAATGTAATCAAAGTTCACAAAGCGAAAACTAATACGTTTAGACCAAAAAGATAATAAGGAACTCGGGTGATTAGACCAATATAATTACACACAATTATGTGTGAAGAAAGGCGGCAGTTAACAAAAAAAAAAAAAAACGAACAAAAAAACAACAAGTTAAACAGAAAGAGAAAGATAAATGGATAGATACATGTATGTATAAACAGAAAGAGAGCGAGAGATAGAGAGAAATATATATATATATATATAATGCTGTAGGATTTGAAATAGACCAAAGGCGGAGATTTGTGTAAAAATGAAACAGCAATAGATATTATTATAGTAGAGATAAGTAGAGAGGGAGAAAAAAAAAAGAAAAAAAAAGAGGTTCAGTGAGAAGGGGATACACAAATGTAGAGGGAGAGGGGGAAGGGGCGGTAGAGAAAAAGATAGAGAGAGAAAGAGAGAGAGGGAGAGAGAGAGAGAGAGGAAGAGAGAGAGAGAGAGAGAGAGAGAGAGAGAGAGAGAGAGAGAGAGAGAGAGAGAGAGAGAGAGAGAGAGAGAGTCAGACAAACATACAGAAGAGAGACACGCACAGAGAGAGAGAGAGAGAGAGAGAGAGAGAGAGAGAGAAACACAGAGATAGAAACAGACATAGATAGAGTGAGAGAGTGAGAGAAGTAAAAGGAGGGGTAAAAAAGTAATAACTCTTCGTTTGATAAGATTTTTAAAGCTACAAAATAAAGAAACCATGAGAAAATTTACAATAAATTTCAAGAGCCCGTTTTAAAAAAACCCAACAAATCCACACAACCAAGATAGAAGAATATATTTCTTTACAATCCACAGAAAGGATATCCGACTTATCAGTGGCCTTTGCCTTTTCGTATTCATTCCTAAATTGGAAACTTTTAATGCATCTCTAACAGTTAGCTGAATCAATTTATGGCCATGCCAGACACTGTCATTTTAAGACTTCCTGTAAATTTAAAATAACTTTGATGGTGAAATGAACCTGGTATGTTTAATTTAACTGAAGTACTGGCTTGGTTCCTGATGTGGCATCTTACTGTTTTTTTATATTAAATATATGATGTACTTTTGATATTAAAAAATACTAATGTGTTTTTTATATTTAAAAAAATACAAGCCGATTTATAAATATGCTGGTTCAAATTATACTGGACATTTTCTTTGATTTGAATTTGGAAAAGTACCAACGCTGCGGCATATCTTTTCGACTAAAATATTAATTTGTTGATGGGCGTGTAGAAATACACAAAGTACACTGATAAACTATAACCGCTTTTCATTTTGTCATAAACAGTATGACACTTTAACAAGATACCTACTGGTTGGCTCGGTGTCAGTATAACGTGAGCGGCTGAGATAGGGTTCCTGGTTTCCCCGCAAAGTCTCTGTGTGTCAGAACGTAAAATTGTTATGCGTTAACTTTCGGACCTGTCGCCGTATATGATACGCCTGGAACCTAGGATAGGTTATAATAAGGAGGAGATTCTCTACTACAACAAAACAGACAACAAGGAACCCACCTGGCCCGTGCTCGTCGTCTGGCCTCAATAGCGTGTGCCAGGCGCACAGAACTTATTCTGGAGCCTGGCTCAAGCCAAGAAGAAGCCTGTCTAGATGGCGACGAAGATGGCGAGGACGATGATGACATTAATGACGATGACGGTGATAATGATCGCGATGATGTGGACATGGCTGCAAACTGCGAAGGCGATGAAGGCGGAGAGTTGTATGATCTCAGAAAACTCGACATCTCAGAATTGTCTTCTTCCGGCCTCCTTAATCGCAGCATCAACTTCTGTGCTTCATCACCATCATCACTTTCTTCATCGCCTTCCTCTTCGCCTATTTCTTGCTGAGCGAGTGTTTCCCCCTGAATGGCTCTGGCGTATAGGTCAGTGTCCACACCGTCTGAGCGGTCAGTGATGAAGAGGTCCTCGTCATGCCTGTTGCTCGAAGATTTGCTCCTGTGTGCTGTCCGCTCTGCCAGCTCATGGTCTATATGCACGGAGCACGAGACTGTCCCCATGCCGACTAGGATCCCGAACAGGGCGGCTAATACTGCTACGCTGACTGCCATTATTTCAGAGAGTTTAACCAGTGTCAGAATTTAGTTATGTCCAAAGTTCAGACTCGCGGATCGACAGTTTTGGAGTCGGTAATTTCTTATTTATTTATATATTTTGACTAGATTTTTTTTTTACAAAAACAAAACAAAACAGAAAAAAAACAAACAAATAAAATACAAAAAATAAAACAAAGAACTAACAAACAAACTGTATTTTTTTTTTAACTAGTGATTGGAAAGCGTTTTGTAGATCTTCCTATTCTATGAAGACACCACTTTGATTTTGAAAATAGTCACACATTATAAGTATGAGAAATTTAAGGGAACTCTTCTCACTGTGTCCAAGGCTGTTCAAACTGAAATACATGTGAACAATATAAGTGAGTTTATCATCTTGATTTCTACATTAAAACATTTATCTTAAAACCTTCATTTCACATGCACAATTCTATGGCTGAAATTCTTAATGAAATCTTAAGAATTAACCGCGGGAATGATTAAAAAAAAACAAACAACCCGTCAACGACGATTTTTCTCTAAATCACTTAGGGCCTACAGATCCATCACAACTAAACAAAAACAAAAACAAAACAACAACAATAAAACAAACAAACACACATTAAAAACAACAAAAACCTATCTATTTGGGTTGTACTTTTCACAAAAAATAATCGCTGAACAGAAGAGATTTTTGGGCTAACAAAGGTACACATAGACCCCGAAAAATTTAAAAAGCTTCCAATTTGCCTTTTTCAATTAAAATCTTCATTTATATGTAGTGATTAACATTTAAATCAATCAGAAGTTGAAATATATCCCTGAACTACTTTGGGAAGGCGGTGTTATAATACCTAAGTCGATGTAACTTTTCATGGTGAAGGATTTTTATTTCCAAATTTCAATACAGTTTGTAGCTAAAATGTAGCGGGTCATAACATAATAAACATTGAAGATCTTAATTTGGTTGTTGCTTACCGGATCAATTCTAGGGCTTTACGTTCGCAATAGTAATAATAAAAATAATAATAATAATAATAATAATAATAATAATAATAATAATAATAATAATAATAATAATAATAATAATGTTTGTTTGCAAGCCACTTTAAATAATAATAATAATAATAGTAATAATAATGATGATGATGATGATGATGATGATGATGATGATGATGATGATGATGATGATGATGATGATGATGATGATGATAATTAATAATAATTATAATAATCATAAGAACAAACTGTATAACATGCCAAATGGATATCTAGTTTTCATCAATACTTTAAACTAGGCAGACAAAAATCCGAAATGCCTAATAACTTAATTAAAAAAACAACAACAAACTAAGGCATGATATTGTTTTTTAAATAAAATGACAATGACTGAAAAGATAAAATATTCTCAAAGCAATGGCTCTAGACCTAAGGTATATCAAGAAAGAAAAGTTAACGAATATGTGAGCGAGTAAAAAAGTGAATCTGTGGGTGAGGGAGTGAGAACACTCGAAACTTTAATTCTTTAAAGAATGTATGCGAATTTTAAATTACCTGTTCCCGTTTTAAAAAAAATTCATGATGATCTAAGATACACCTTAATTTATAAAGATAATAAATAAGTGTAGCTATATCCTTACTTCTTCACACTCACAAAGATAATTTGATTGATGCCTTTCGTGCAGTAAGTTTACCACGTAGATAGATAGCTTGAAATTGGTTTCACTCATCAAGACACTTCACTGCACCCGATTGGTCAAGTACTAATGTTTTACCAACTTACAGTGGCTGCCGTGATAGTTGTAAGCTGCTGGATTTTTACCCTCTCAATCTGAAGCAACTTATGCTTTATATACAAGCAAGGCAGCAAGTAAATAGCCAGGATTAACACCCACAGAAAATGGATAGACGCCATTTCATGCAGTTGTGTCAGCCCCTCCCCCCCCCTCCCCCACACAA
>RQTK01000005.1:152611-166303 GCA_003991915.1 Elysia chlorotica | reverse complement strand
TAATTATCATGATTATTATTATGATTATTACCCTTGAAGGTTATAGGTATGGATTAAATGATTGAACTAAGGCTCACACGAAGACCTGTTTTTGTCTGTTTTGAACCACTCACACATCTTTTAAAAAGCAAAAAACATTATTATCGCCATCTCCATGAAGATTCCTTTTGGTCTGTTTCTAAAACAATTAATATGCCTTCACCAAATACTTGAACCTATGCACTAACAGTCTGCAGAGAATTATAGTTCTTCCAAACTCGTGTCCTCTATAAAAAATAATTTGTAGAAAAGCAGGTTTTCACGAAGGTGCAGTGAGTGCAAAATAATTTTGACTCGTATATCTTCCCTTTCAGACATAATATTGAAAGAACAAACCGTGTTTCTAACTGCAATAAAACCAAGGATGAAAAATAAGTAAACGATTTTCTCCAAGAGAACGTGAGCGGAGGTTTAAACGGTATCCATGTGTACTTTCACATGGAAGAAAACAGTCTATTTTAGTCTATCTTTGGGATTTCCCACTTAAAGAGTTAAGTCATAACGCCCAGACATGGCGCCACCAGTTCTCCACACCCCTCCAAGTTTATTCCGTTTTATTTCTTTTTTCGTGTGTGGCATATTCGAGAAAATTCCTCAGCGGTTTTTTAAATACGTTTCCACAAGACCATAAATAATTATGAGTTTAACAAGTACATGTAACAAACAATGCTCCTCCTATGCAAGAAACGTTTGCATGATATCTTTAGTCTTGTGTTGTACTTACACTTCAAATTCTACAGCACAAAATGTTGTTCAATGGGAATATTCAGAAACACCATATTCCAAAACAAGGCGTAGTTTCTTGTTTCTTTTGTTTTAAGATTTGAGCCTTTTTAAAACTGTTCTGTACTCAATATTGGCGTCAATATCATTTTTTTTATTGTGGCATCTTATCACAAATGCAGGTGTTATTACTAGGCTGTGAAAAAGTGCCTATATTTGGTGCAGTAGGAAATGACAGCTGAACTACGCGAGGTACACTTGATTTTTTTTGGTTCGTAATATAAGCTAAAACAATACATAAAAAAACAACAAAAAAGAAAAAAAAAGCAACAACAACAACAACAACAACAACAACAACAACAACAACAACAACAACAACCAAACCAACTTTAATATTTCGATAGTCAATTACAAGACGGATTCTTTATTCCTGCTACGAGTCGTTGTAATGTGATATTATAACTATTGCTACATGCCTACTTTGATCCCAAGCCAAAAATCCAGGCAAAGACGAAGTGGTCGCCAAATTTTAAGCTTTTAATTTTGTACATTTTGCTGAGACCGAAAATATTTTAGGCCTTCTTAATAAGGTTTTACAGATAATAATGACTTGCTATATTTATTGAACGCCTATAAAAGAAAGTATCTCAATCTTACAGTGGTTGAAAGGCGTTCATAAAACCAAAATGACGTTGAATTTTAAATTTTAAAAACTATTTTAAGATACAGTTTTTTTCTTCAGAAATGTGTCAAAATATTGAAATTTGTACATTATATATGCATTATTCAATTGCGATTTTATTTGATAAGAAGTGATGTGTTTTCACTACAAATGTTCATAATGTGTTCAAGTTAGAATCACACGTTTCAACATTACAACTTGTTTTGTTGATCAATGCATATGAATGCCTCCTGTCAAAGTTAATGCCAGTCGGGTTATGCTGGTTGTTAAAAATGCTATAGCTAACTAGATTTTTAAGAGCTTTTAAGTGTACTGTTCAGGCCTGTAATCTATTATCCTGGACTTCGCATCGACCTAAATAAAAGACCTAATCCTCAAGATCTGGGTCTAGATTAAACCTTGGCCTACATTAAAATCTGAAGTTCAGATTAGATCTATATTAAATGACTTTTTGCCATAGACACTGCATGAATAATTATGATTTCCTTTTAATTTTTTAATTTTGCTTGAGCATGACGCTCTTTGATTAATGCGTCATCTCTGCACATGATGGCATCATTAGAATGGCTTATTGCCACTTAGTCTCTGGGTAACAGGAGAGTGGACATTTGAGCTTCCTTCGGTATACGGAAATTCAATGTTTCTTTATACTATAGGTGTAATTCTAGCACCGTTGCTTTAATTTCCTACAGACATAAGATTATAACATCAAATATATTATTGGCAAAGTAATCATATCACAAAAAGATAATTTAAGAAAAAAATTGTTATCAACGAAAAACAAAAGAGATACTTTATATAAACTATTAATGTAAAACAGAGAAAAAGTGCCCCTCTTCCGCTAACGTCAATAGAGAAAATTAACGTGGCACGATTTTCTGGTAAACACATGAAAAAATGAATAATTCTGACGATCACGGATTATAGTAGCTAGTTTCGCGGAAGAGACGAGCGAATGTTGAAAAACAAGAAGAGCTGGAGCAGGAATATATAGAGCTTATAATTTGTCCATAAAATGTCCAAAGCAGTGGGTTATGACAAAATCGATCTTTGGCACAGCAAGTTTTCCTCTATTTTAAAATAATAACTATTATCTTTACAGAATACGCCCCGCATGTGTCAAGTTCCTCTTTAGAGATTTATGAAAAAAAAACGCCCAAGAAACTATGCTTATTATCTCATAAGAGTAAAAATACTATTAGAAGATGATGATGATGTTGAGTTGATGATGATGTTGATATTGGAGGTGATGATTATGATGAGGATGATGATGATGATGTTGATAATAATGACGATGATGAAGATTGTGGTAGTAGTAGCAGTTGTAGCAGCAGTAGTAGTAGTAGTAGTAGTAGTAGTAGTAGTAGTAGTAGTAGTAGTAGTAGTAGTAGTAGTAGTAGTAGTAGTAGTAGTAGTAGTAGTAGTAGTAGTAGTAGTAGTAGTAGTAGTAGTACTAATATTACATAGTGCAACACATATGATATGTCCGCATTTTTGTATTTTCGCCTTTTTTTTACAATTTTTTAAAAAGAAAATTGTGACCTATAAACTAGTTTATGTCGAATAAAAGAATACATACTTTCAACTGTTAAGCATGCTTTTTAAGTAGTTCATGAGTAAGAGTATGTTTCTTTTTCCTGTTCCTGCAAATAGTTTTTACATGTCTGTTTCACGAAAACCTGATTGCTATTAGTTATGCCTAAATTTTTTAAAGATATAACACCTTGTCATGATTTTTGATTACTATTGATGCAACGAGGCTCTTATTAAGTTGCTTTGAAATCAAATATTATTTATTTCGTTTTTCCAATGGTTAAGAGAAGATACTTGTTATACCCAATGATATATAGAGAACTATATTTGATATAATGCTCTTTAACACCCATCTAGCGGTTTTGTCTGGCACAAGGAGGTTCGAGACTAAGGTGAGCGGAATTCAACCGGAAGGTGTCGGTCTCGATCCCCCCTCAGGCCGCATTGTTTTTTCCCACTCTTGGTTCTGTCTCTTACGACGTAAACAGAAAAGTCACGTCGCCGAAAAAGATATTCCTTAAGCTCTTCGTCTAGTCAATCAATCAATCAAGGACAATTTTTTTCTGTTGAAAACTAATTGCGTGAAGTTGGTTTATAATTACCTTATACTTTCTTGTTCCGCAACAAAAATGTCAAAGAAACAGAGTGTTTAAATATAATAGTGCTCATTAGTTATATTATACTAAATTTAGAAGAGCCAGACCACTGGAATAATTATTACTAGAATTTTTTTCGTCTTTTTTTTCCACAGTGGTAGAAGTAGAGCAGTGTCAAAGATAGACACTCAGAGCTGTGTCAAATGTACTGCTCTCTTGGTAGATCTGGAATTTTTTAGGTATGGTAGTATGGTGTATATTATCAGCTGTCCGGACGAGCAGAAAAAAAAACCCAACGTAAAAGCATCCGAATGACTGATACGAATTCCTGAAAATTTGATCTAAAAAGTAATGCTGGATAGAATAACATAAATAAATAAAAGAAAAACCTTAATCCTGATTGAAAGGAAACATAATCGATAATTCAAATTATAAGCAGTTTATTTCGCTGCTCTTTGCGCACTACCAAAAAACAATAAGCCAACAAAAAAAATCTCACCAAGCCGTGCAAAACATGCACCAAATGCTGCAATGGGAAGCCGCTTAGGGTTTACGTCAACACAGGCAGCTGTGCTACTTAGCTCGCAAAATGTAGATCTAGTAGGTGTTGTTTAGCAGTATTAGGTTAGATCTAGATAGTAGAAACGAAGAAACGCGCAAAGTAACAATGGTAACATCAATAGAGCACCTAGATAGATCAATTTAATTTTTGAACAAACTGGAGATAGAGAAATTTGTACGTAGTCGAGCCTTTACCAATCCCTATCCCTGGCGAAGTCGGCAACATGTCCGCCGTCGATGCACGGCAGGATGATCCATTGTCGGAGGAGTCGGCCGTGTCTACTTCTCTCAAATCGGAAGTCAGCTCACAGGTTCGTTTTAGTCTATTTTTTGGCATCAGCACATTAATAGGTCTAGATCTACATTATGCTTATAGTTTTTCTTGCGACACTTTGCAGTGGCCAAACTGTAAATTCATTTGATTATTGTAAATTTTATAGATCTAGATTGATTTTGGAAGGATTTTACACGTCGGGCCCAAAAATTTAGTAGCTAATATAAAGAAATAAAATGTTGCTAACTAGTATTCATCTACTGATTCTTTAAGATAATCTTAGGAAAGTCTACTGTTTTTTGATAAATAGGTAAACCAAAACACAAAACCTCCCCAATGTTGATTTTAAAGCATCTTTCAATATTGATTCTAGATCTAATTAATAGCCTCCATTGTGACGTTCATAACTAGAAGTAAACAAAACATAATTTCCGGCGATCTGGGTGGGCGATCCGATTACTAAAGAAATTTTGTCAACGATTCCATAGGACGAAACAAAAGCTTATAGATCTAATCTAGAAGCCTACGGTTCTTTTTTTTTTTTTAATAAAATGGGGAAACCCGGAAAGGCGTCTATTCAATAGAAATAATTTGTTTATATAAGTTTGCTGCACACGAACCTTTATTGTGCCTGTCCTGGATACACACGGGCGATATCCCGAAGGAAACTTCAAAAAGTCCCTTCCTTTAGAACTATGCCCTTGGCAAAATAAATTAGCCTATCCATCACCATCATATCCCCAACCCTAACCATATCCCTAACCCTATCCATCACCATATCCCTATCCCCAACCCTATCCCTAACGGTACCATAGCCCTAACCCTAACCCTAAAACGTACCCTAACCCTAACTTCTAAAGGAAAGGACTTTTTGAAGTTTCCTTCGGGATATCGCCCGTGTGTATCCAGGACAGGCACAATAAAGGTTCGTGTGCAGCAAACTTATATAAACAAATTATTTCTATTGAATAGACGCCTTTCCGGGTTTCCCCATTTTATTAAAAAAAAAAAAACGAACCGTAGGCTTCTAGGCCTAGATTAGATCTATAAGCTTTTGTTCCGTCCTATGGAATCGTTGACGAAATTTATTTAGTAATCGGATCGCCCACCCAGATCGCCGGAAATTATGTTTTGTTTACTTCTAGTTATGAACGTAACAATGTAGGCTATTAATTAGATCTAGAATCAATATTGAAAGATGCTTTAAAATCAACATTGGGGAGGTTTTGTGTTTTGGTTTACCTATTTTTCAAAAGACAGTAGACTTTTCTAAGATTATCTTAAAGAATCAGTAGATGAATACTAGTTAGCAACATTTTATTTCTTTATATTAGCTACTAAATTTTTGGGCCCGACGTGTAAAATCCTTCCCAAAAAAACAAAAAACAAACAAAAACAAAAACAAAAAAACTCACAAAAAATAATAAACAAACAAAAAAAAACAAACCAATCCACTTTTTTATATGGGTTGTACCCTCAAATAAACCCCCTTTAGGTATCATGGGTAAGCCAATGAAACTTGGGCCCGACGTGTAAAATCCTCCCGAAGAGAATTATATTAAACTAAGGAAACCTACTTTTTCAACCAAATTTCATTTACAACCCAAACAGTTGTTGCATTCAGGAGCCGAGATAAGTAGCAACAGTAGAATAAGCGAACAAGAAATGCATTGAGGATGCTCCATTAGCAGCAAACAATCCAGATCCCGTATCCTGAAGTAGACCCCCCGTCAATTCCAGATAAAAGATACTGAGAGACTCACAAAGAATCTGTTAATAGAACCCACAACCACATCCCAACATTCGTCCACTAACCTTACAGATACACCACACTAACGTACCCAGGAAAACTCAATTGACTTTTAATAACACAATTTCACCACACTCATCCCTTTCCTGGCAATAACACCCCTCTCTAGTTACCTGCACTTGAATATCCAAGCTCTTCCTCTAAAATCGTTTCTCTCGGCATCCTAGTGAAAGCAGAGAAACCAACCCCCTGAACACTCTTTCGAAACTATGAACATTCTAACTAGTTCTCTATAGGGTTTAACGTCTCCTAGGTTCCTCTAGGGAATCCTATACGGTGACGGGCCCCAAGACTTACGTCTAACAATTTTATGTGCTGCCACACACGAGACAGGGCGGGGATACCATGACTCCTGTCTCAGCCGGTCACATAATACTGAAAGCGACGCAACCAGTTACAGGGGACGAATATCGGACAAATAAGTCTGCCGATCATGGAATTAGATCCGCAAACCTCCTGATCTGAACCAACGCTCCGCCACATGAGCAGTTCGCCCCCCAATCATTCTAACTCTTGCCTGTAGCCCGGCGCCCCGTCCTGGCTCGTGTACTCGGAACATCACGTACCGAGGTCCCCCTGCTCCCTGCCCCTCCCACTCCTCCCAATTCAAACGGCCATCCACCCTACTACCTGTGTGGCATTGTAAGGTGCGACGCTCCCCCCTCTACCTCTACCCTTACCCCCCGGAGCTATCCCCCTGTACGTGCATTCACACCATGCCTGCGCATACACATCCGTTCCTCCCTGAGTCGCACATATCGGCGTCATAGTGAGACCACTGGGAACGGCTTGCGTTTGTATCCCCTAAAACTCGCAGGAGCGAACCCCCGTTGGCATCCTGGTGTTTCCGCTGGGAGCGGCTTGCGCCTGCACCCAGCGAACTCACTGAAGCCTCCTCCCATAACATTCAACATACTGTAATTATTCCCCAGAATCTCATATTGCCTATGTGTGCTGCGATATCCCTTTCTTCTAAGAATCGTTTCTTGTGTGAAAAAGCTACTTTGCTCCCTATAAATCTGGTCTTAGAAGACGCTACCTAATCTCCCATTTCATTTTCCCTGTTTCTACTTTGCCCATTTCCAAATCCTTAACAAGTTGGACTAATCGACCTTTTTTTGGGTAAAATATTGACTAAAATTTTGGGTCCACACCTTCCGTCCGTCGTCTTTAGCCATCTTAAGTCCAACATTGACTAATTTAGATCTATACCTTCCATCTTGTTTATCCAGCTTAATTCCTACTCTTATAATTATACGCATGCCACCCTTAGAGAAAAATGACTCATCCCCACCCTTCACTGAACAGTTTCCATTTAACGTTAGGGGATTATTGTGATTTAAACTTGACCCGAAGAGATTGTAATTTTTAGGTCTCTTATTAGGTCTAAACTTGTCTTATAACCCGCCAGAACACCCGGCACACTGCGGCAAATGAATTCAGAGACAGGTTTCCGAAGCGATTGGCTACACCAACAGCTGGATTATAATCACAGGGTCCTCGTTTCCTATAGTTTGGCGAGCTTGTCCTGCTGTTCCCGGAATAGAAATTACGATGACCCTATTTATCATGCTTTGAATGTGCTGTCTATCCTTCAAATATTGCGAGTACCATCCACCAAGATGCTGATTTGGCACGCTGGGGCCATTGACCCGCTGAAAAGCCATGCCCAAATGTATTGGCGGCCCTGTCTTTAGTCCGGCTAAAAAACCTAAACTAGCCTTACAGAAACGCACCATTAGTCCCAATTCAAGAACTCCATTGATCTACAACAATATTCAAACCAATATTCCAAAAAACGATCAGCTCACTGATGCATTGACTTCCCTCTAGTCTGGCTCGAATTATTTAGTTTTAATCACAGTGCCACAATGGGTCTATCATCTCCAAAACCAAATTTTCGGCTCAGACTCTGGCATATCTCCATAAAAGTGAATCCCCCCCCCCAAATAAAAAGCACCTGCAAGGAATAATTGAAAATTTCAAAGCCGTACCCGTCAAAGTGGACCAAAGAAAATTCTCTTTTTCTTCCTCATCCAGCATCAAAGTATTAGTACGTAATCTAAATATTTTATGTTGGAAAAAGGTACAGCAATCCCAGCTCTCATTTTAGTTTTGCGAGCTTTGACTAGAGAATTGGCACTGTAGTCAATATAACAGTAAATCTAGGATTCTTTTCCTGGTGTCCGACAAAAACAATGTAATTTAAAATGCCTGCAATAATAGGCATTTCAACGATTAGTTGGTTTTCACCTCAATTATATGTTAAAGAAAACCTTTCAACATTGCTCCAAGGGCTGGTTTATTTGACTCTAAAGTTTTATCACTGACTATAGTTGATTAATTTAAATGCACTAATTCTTACAACTAGATGCTCTTATAAAAAAAAGTAAAAAAAAAGCCCATCGCTATTCATAAATTCATGCAATAATTACTAATTTAACATTTTTCTGAATACTTTGATTGATTAAAACTGCCTCTGAAATTTGTACCAGTTGAAAAAAAAAACACATCGACGTAGACAGTTTATGTGTTGACCAATACTTTAGTCTGTGATTTTTTTGGGGGGTTCCATCTCTGGCGCGTCCCTGCCAGGCGTGCAACATCCTGCTGGAGCTGCGCGAGCAGGGAGAGCTATGCGACGCCGTCATCAGAGTGGGCAGCCAGGTCTTCCCCGTGCACAGAAACATCCTGTCGGCGTGCAGCACGTTCTTCCGGGCCCTCTTCACCGGCAAAGTGGGAGAGGTGCGTTCAAACATTACATTTTACAACATGCTGCATCCAAATGTTCATCTTTTGTTGAATGATTCAAAGACAACAACAACAAAACAACAACACCCTCTCCCAAGATCCAAAATTTAAACAAAGTGTATGTTAAGCTTTTTTTTTTTTTCAAGACAAGTACTGATCATCATGAGATGACTATGTGCATGCACACACACCCACTCACCCACACACTCACACAAACACACACACACACACACAGTTACGATAAATATGCGATTAGTGAAAAAAAGTGCAATTGATTTGACAGACATGGTACGGTTTAGTTTAACCGAAGAAATGCAAACGTTGAAACACAACCATTCAGGGAAGTTTTAACGCAAACTAAAGATAGCAAAAAAGTACTCCGATGGGTGAGAAATGTCGTGTTCAACAGTTATAGGAAAACTAGAGTTCACGGTGTTTAGAAAAAGAAGAAGAGACATTCTTCTTGTCCCCGACTAAGCTTTATAAATTTGGTCCCGCAGATATTGAAGTCGTAGGAAATTAAAATGCTCTAAGGCTTGGCTCTACTATCGGAAATTTAACCCTTTTATAGATCACGACATTCTTTAAATTTATAGATCTTAAGACTTATGACATAAAATTCAATAAATCCAACTGAATGCAGGCCTGAAGTAAAAAAAAAACTTTAATAATCGCACGGGGAAAGTTAGTATGACAAAACTAGATTCCCTGGCAATTACGAAGAATCAGCTCACTAACGTCCATTAAAACCAAGAAGGACAAAGGTTATGTGACATGGAGCTTAGGGACTAAATGTATAGTATTTTGATAAGATCAGTTGTGTTCCCCACAGATTTGTATCGCATGCGTTTAGTATGTGCATTATTGTATCTGAACGTTTATGTTTTCATGCTTGATTTAAAACACTCTTTTAGATACAATTGTTTGTTAGTATAAGCATTACATAAGGCAATGATTCAAGACACGACCTAGACTAATACTTAGTGTTTCCCGATGCCTCCAACTGTCCCTAGCCGCCGACGAACCAGCATGAGATCATGTTGACCCAGATCAACCCCGACACGATGGCCGCTGTGATCGACTACGCCTACACCCGGCGGGCCAAGGTCACGGCCGCCAACGTGGAGCAGCTGCTTCCGGCCGCCGACCACTTCCACGTCATGGGGCTGGTCAAGGTACGCGCAGCTCTTGGCTGGGATATTGTGCGGTGACATTAAAAACCTCCTTCAACACTTCACGCTTTTGAGAAAAATGCAAGCAAAAGTTTGGGTTATAGCAGATTTATTTAGTCCTTATGTTCATTTTATCTTATGACTGGGCTCCAAATCTCTGCAGTTTTTTTCTTCTTTTAAAACAATTTTCAGTACTGAGAAAGTATTATCATGCTATTATCTCTAATTTTACACACAAAACCCCCCCCTGAAGATACAACCTTTTTAATGTCACTTCACGCTTTGCAATCATGGATAAATGAAAGCACAATTATTGTCATAAACGTCTTAAAATCAACCTGGTCTGTGCAATTTATCGCATAGCAATTTATGAACGTATTAATTTTGGTTTCTGAAATAGCCAGAAACCACGGTCTTTTGGTAAGTCACTATGCATTATTAAATTTTGGACATATGGTCCGTTCGCACCGGATATAAATAATATTAATTTTATGTTCATCAATGACAGTCATTAGAAAGAACTTGAGCGTGGCTCATGAGCACCAATACCGTGATCAAAGGATTTCATGACTAACTCGGCCAGCTCATCATTTACACCAATTTTTTCGCCCAACCGTGGAAACGTGGCGCAAATGTTTAGCCTTCTTCTAACCGTGCACACCATTCTACCATTTATATTCTTTTTCTTTTCTTTTTTGATTTTACCACAACTTAGAGCAAAACTGTTCCGAAAACAGTAAAAGATGTAAATACAATGCGCATTGTTTTGAAGCCTGGTTCATTAAAAGCCCGTAACCAGGGACTGATAAATATACTGCTCTAAATCCCGACTTAAGTATAATATAAGAGCCATCATAAACATTAATAATGAAGCGAAATACTTGAAAAGGTGCATTACCAGCCTGGCTTTGGATCGGAAAAAAATATTGTTGTTTCTGTGTTCAAATGAATAATTGTACCTACACATTTTCAGTAAATTTCTGCTCATAGATACAGCCATAAGAAACAGAACTACAGGTCAGATGACTATATTATATGTAACCAAAACAAAACATAGGTAGAAAATCATCCATATAAAATCTCTTTATTCCAGGCATGTTGTGACTTTCTCATCGCTGAGCTTTGTCCAGTAAACTGTATAGGCGTGCGTAAGTTCGCCCACTCCTACTTCTGCCCCGTCCTGGAGCGCCAAGCCCTTACCTTCACACTGGTCAACTTCCACTCCGTGTTCACCACAAGTAACGAGTTCTTACAGCTCGACATTGAAGAGGTACGTGGTTCTCAATTTAGACTCATTTGTTCATTGGTTTGTTTATGTACGTCACGTGTCAATGTCTAGGTCAGATCACTGAAGTCAAAGCCTACGGTATCATGTGATTTGGCAGATGTAATAATTATGTTCACTTTCTTTGTTTAACACAGTTTTAAGTGCAGTACAGTTTTTAGCACAAATAAGCTGATGAATCAAAACTTAAACAAACACAAATTAATTTGATTGCTAATGCCTTTTTGGGCTTAATGTAACTACATTTTGTATTGTGAAAGGAAGAAATGTTGTTACAGCAGCAAAACCATTAGAGCACCTACGGTGTGGTCACATGCTCCAAACGTTCACTGTTTATGTTGGAATGACTTACAGCAAACAGCCCCCGCTCTGTGAAAGAAATAAAGCTGTTCTTCACGCAGCAAAAAACAAACAAACAAAAAACAACAACAACAACACCAACAACAACGACAACAACAAAACACTGTCTTATTTGAATATTGATTAGCAGGAATTACTATCCAGTTACCATAGACGTTAAAATAAATTAGATAGACTTCAAAACACAGAAGTGTGAATCCAAATAATGTTATTTTTGTAATGAAATCCACGGCCTCACCAAAATAGGAACCATGAGATTTTTATTTGCACAATACATGCATTACAAAGCAAAGTAAATGTATTACAAATCCGCACGATGTTACGATCTCTGACTCCTGGCTCCTACAGTGAAACCCCGGATCTTCCAAACCGTGGCAATTACAGATATCAAGCACTAACCATTAACGCGACGCTATTAAAACACAAACAAACAAAGCAGAAATATTAATACACGTGAATAGCCTTGCAACTAGAAAAGGTTTTAAAGCATGAAAAATAGTAAGGAAAAACAAGATAAAAAATAAAATAAAGAAGCAAAAGAACCCAAAAGAAGAAGAAGGAAAGAAAACAAGTTGAACAGACGGCTGCGTTGTTTTTAATGCAGTTGTAGCAGAGAAAAGGAAATGTATAATCGAAGAAAATGAATTATTTGTTCAACAGAAAAGCGTTAACATCTGAATTTGTGGAAAAAATGCATTTTGAAATAACTGTTTAATTATGCAAAAATGCGATTGTACTTGTAGATAAAGAGCTTTTAGGACGTAAGAATCAGGTCTCTTGGGATTCGAATCCGGACTTTGAAGGCAACCGCGGATCTAAAGTTCAATAACTGATGGAAAACCCAGTGAGAACCATTTACAATGGTGATTAATCCCACGCCTAACGTCTCAAAATACACCTCTTGGACTTTGTCCTAGGTTAGTGCCCTCCTTAAGTCTGACAACTTGAACGTGAGAACTGAAGAGCTGGTGTTTGACGCCTTGTGCCGATGGATCGACTTCAATCCAGACAAGAGGAAACAGTTTATCGCGCGCCTTCTGAAGACCATCAGGCTTGGTCTTCTAACCACAGGATTTTTTGTGGAGAAGGTAACCAACAAATTTTCTTAGTAGTTTTCAAAGAACTATTATTATGATTTTAGCAATGTAATGATAAGTATAATGATTTTTTACTTTGCGAGTTAAGTGTGTGGGACAGTTCAAAGTAACGATTGGTTTCTTCATTACCGTTTGAGTAATCATTATGTGGGCTAAAGATATGCAGATAGCAGATAAGTCATAAACAAAACCTAACCAAACGCACACACACACACACACACATACACACACATATATATATATATATATTTAATAAATAATCAAAATTTATTAACTGTGGGTTACAAAAGACAGTTTTTTATTTTCAATTATTATAACACCTGTATGAAAAATTATTTTTATAGCTGTTGTATTATAATTCAATGACTTCTCTTTTACAATACTTTACTTAATTACGTGATGCTTGCGATTGGTCAGAGCGGATTTATATGTAGAAGAAAGTTTTATTGAAAGATTGCTCCACTCAGGTCAAACCTCATGAGTATGTGAAGGAGAGCGAGCAGTGCCGCCCCATCGTGATCGAAACGTTACGTTTTCTGTACGAGCTAGACATGGATGACCGCCGAGAGGTGGACATGACAAACCCCATTGCCCGCCCGAGGATTCCCTACGAGGTTTGGAAAATTGAGAAAACAAAGATAAAGGATGGGTAGAGAGAGATATTAAGAGAGAAAGGGGGAGGGGTATGAATAGATAGACACATAGATAGATTATTATAAAGATAGAAGGAGAAGGGAGAGAGATAGGTAAATAGAGAGATAGATAGAGAGGGGGGAGACAGAGAGATAGAGACCGGAAAAAAAAAGAAA
>RQTK01000005.1:75786-140092 GCA_003991915.1 Elysia chlorotica | reverse complement strand
ATAGTAGTAGTAGTAGTAGTAGTAGTAGTAGTAGTAGTAGTAGTAGTAGTAGTAGTAGTAGTAGTAGTAGTAGTAGTAGTAGTAAGGGAATGCTATTAAATATGCTTTATTATATTATCTTTTGAACCTCTTAAAAACTTTCAGGTGTTTTTTTATACTTTTGCCCGCCCGCCACCTCTAAGCATCCGCCTCCTTTTTTTTTTCTAGAAAATATTAGTACATTTAGCACAAAAGGTCTACGAGGAGTAAGTCGTCATAATAAAGGGAAACAAGCAAGCAGAAATAGGAACAATGAATTACTTTGCTTGAAATTAGTATTGTGCCTCTTTGTTTGTCAAGGGCTTTTGCTGTGGATTATTTCTCAAACTATGGTGTCTTATCATGAGAAGGAAATTGAAGTTTGACAAGAAAGGAGGGAATGTTTATTGAAAAGATTTTATAGAGTTAATAAAACACGTTTTAATCATTGTGTGAACAAACATTTGCAAAACTACATTCATTTACAACACAGTGCTCATAGGCAAAAAACCCCCAAAAAATAAACCATCAAACAAACCCAAAAACAAACCAAAGAACAAGAACAACAACATCAACAGCAACAATAACAACAACAACAACAACAACAACAACAACAACAACAACAACAACAACAACAACAACAACAACAAAACAAAACAAAAGCAACATCAACAGCAAAAACAAAACGAAAACAAGCAAACAAAAGAAATATAAAACCCGAAAAAAACCCAATCAAAAACCTCTAACAATAAAAAAATATAGCAACAAACAAAATAATTAAAATTTTACTAAAATTATGATAAAGGAGTATTGAACTAAAGGAAAAAAACGCAAAAAGGGTAATTTGACCAATGAAACGTTTCGGCTTTATTAAGCCTTCTTCAGTAAACAAACGAAAAGGAATAAAATACAAGCATCATACAAAGGGTAGCAAAGTGTGACTTGGATGGAACAGGTGGTCGGTTATGGGAAGGGTAGGGAGCAACATGCTTCTATTTTGACAACAGTTGTGGACTAACGAATGTAGTGGCAGACAGCCTGACTTCGTAAGTAAGAGGTTTGTTGGAGCAAAGACAAAGAAACATAATTTATGATGACTTGGGTAGGGGCCAGGATGTTTCTGTGTTTATGGAGTGTGAGTGGAGGGGAACGCTTATCGGAGAAGTTATTCTTTAAACTTTTCACATCGCATTATAGTTTTTGTCTCTTCGTTGAGTGCACTCTTTTTAGGGAAATTTCCAAAAATTTGAAAATGAATAAGATTTTATATTTAATTTTTTTTTAAATGAAAGGTGTGCAGATCAATAAAAAAAGGTGATAGGAGAAGAGCGTATAAAAAGCACAACATGCGTGCGGTGTGATGGGACGTTACGCAATTAAAAAGAGGGGTTTGAGGAGGTTGTTGTCCGTTGACTGTATTTGGATTGTTCAATGGGTTTCGATATGATTAGTGGCTCAAAGGTAGGTAAATAAAATGTGAATAAAGTGTGACAATCTCATTAGACAGTTTGCGTTGAAATTCTATTTGTCACACTTTTTTTTTTCAAAATGGATTTCCAACTGCCTTTAACCGACAACACCCCCCCCCCCCCCTCTTTTCGTTTTCCTCGTAAACCTCCATCAACACCTTTCACCCTATAGAAGAGCTCCTCCGCAAACGTTCTCCTCTATTCACACACCATAAACAGCCATATCTCAGCCGAATGACAGTAGAAGTTAGCCAAGACAGGAAACGAAGCTCAAAATAGGGGGCAAATGATCCCGAAGCGCGGTAAACACAGACTTGCCTCTCTCTGCGCGTAGTATTAACACCACTCTTGAAGTTGAATATCACAGAGGAGAGAAGTGTTAATTATAATGGATTCATCGAGTATGATGTTATGGCTCAGGTAAAGGCAATCATAGTGGAGACTGCTACTAATGTGTTGTTGTTGATGAATACCCATCACACCGGTATTAGGAAGGAAAACTACATAATACAGTGCACATTTTATCATATACTGAAAACTTACTGCACAAATGATGTTTTTTTTATTTGTTTAAAGAGGCTCAGCTTTTCCCCAATATACCCTCTTAAGATCTGGGCTCTAGATCGACGACGTGGATCTACTTTATAATTATAAGAACAAATAATATGTTAAAACACTGTAAACAACTTTCTTCTTGTGAATAATATGGTGAATCGAGGCTTGTGGTTACCAGCATGAATGCAGAAAGTTTAATGTTCCCGGCATGAGTGTTCGAGGCTGGGTGATCCCACGCGCAAATTGCACGAGCTCTTCCAAGCTTTCCAGCACTTTGAAGATTTTGTTTTTCTTTGGGCGGTATCGAACCCTGATAGCTGATATAGTAAAACTCTTGGCCCGGTATGAATTAAAAGGTATTGTCTCTTTGTTACTAACTAAAATGTTTGTTACATTTGTGCATTGGTTCAAGAAAATCTACAGTAATTAACCAGCTATTTCAATGTTTTACTGTCAGCCACCTGTCACGCAGCCTCCTGGGTACACCGCCTCATGTGGGTTATCGTTATGGTTATATCTAACAGTTTGTTATTTTGAAGTTTTTTAAAGACTTTATATTTTCTTTCTTTGATTGAAGATCATCGATGACATGCTGTTTGCTATCGGCGGCTTCAACGGAGTGACCACTATATTTAACGTAGAATGTTACGACTCAAACGCAGATGAATGGTATGTATTCAAGAGATACGCTATTCTTTCAGTCTCAGTGTAGATTATGATGTCTTTGCTGACTTCCAAAATGAATAGGAATGCATTATGCATAGTAAAACGACAGTCTAGACACATGCAACTGTGACTTACCACATAATCATTATCAACTAAATATAGCCATCTCGACTCTCAATCACTCACAGGGTGAAATGTCAAACTTTCATCATGTAATGCTGTTACGAATATCATGCCCTGTGAAATGCCTTGCTCTTCAAAACATTTTTGTTAAATTTTGGCTCTTTACATTGGGCTAAATTATTTTATAACTCAACTTGTATTAATAAGAAATGTTAAAAGATGTAGCATAGAACTCTCTATTCAATTATCTTTGATTGTATTTAGACTGTCTTGTCTCTACGACTTTTTTTCCTTCTTTTGAAAAAGTCGCTGATTTGTTTCCCCAACCAACATAACTATTGCGAAGGATGGGTCTATAATAGTGGGCGCATTCACATGCTTCGAATTTTCAGTTGTGGATTCATAAGTTGAAAATTTTGGATTCTATGAACTGAAAACGACCAATACTACTTGTTAGAAGTATTCTGGAGTGATCGATATAATTATATTTCGCTTATCACACGCAAAGTGAATCAAGCCCTCTCTGTCTGATAATTATCTTTATTGTCTATTACCCTTTAATTGGTACAAAATATTGGACACATCGGATCTGTTCAAGCGTTTTAAAATAAGTCTCAATTCTCTAGAAGTATGATATATTCGTAAACTGTGCATAACCTATAATGCACAACTTTGGTTGATGGCTAGAATGTTATCAGAGACTTACATGTCATTACGTGTCAACTTTTAAAAAGCTATTATTGACAAAGAGAGACAGAGAGAACACAGAGAGACACAGAGTGACAAAGAGACATAGAGCTAGTCAGACAGACAAACAGAGAGAGAGAGAGAGAGAGAGAGAGAGAGAGAGAGAGAGAGAGACACACACACACAGACACACATATACACAGGGACATAGATACAGTAAGATATAGACCGAGACACAAAGAGACAGAAAGTGGTAAACGTTGATACAGAGAAACGAGTTGAATTTTACCAAGCTATGGCACAAATTGCTCACTCAATTCAACCTTGGTAGCAGAGGGGAACTGGATTTTTACAGTCAGGGAAAGGTGCACCCATTCCAAAGTATTTTTTTTCCCAAATTGAGCCGTAGCTTTACATGACTAGTTCTTTTCGCCACCATGTTTTGGCTTTCCTTGCAATCTTGTCTTCGTGAACTGCAATCAACCCTGGGTGATTCTTTTTTTCAGGTACGACGCCACTGACATGAGCCTGTACCGGAGTGCTCTCAGCGCATGCGTGGTGAAGGGGTTGCCCAATGTCCAGGAATACATTTATCAAAACAGAATTGTCAACGAAACGGACGCGTCCACTACGGTCGATCCGCCCCAAAGCACAACAGCTGCAATGTGAATAAAAAAAAACCCAACACACACTGTGTTCACAAAAAGACTATTTCAATCAAAGCAGTAATTCAAATCAGGAGGTACAAAATGATCTCATGCCCGCAGCGACATCACTGAATGTACTACTCAGAACAGGTAGGCCCAAGTGTCATCATAGAGGGAGGAATTTACCACCTAACTCACGAATGTGCTCGATTTAAGTTGCACCAATCGTTGATTAAATCTAATCAGAGCTATAAAGGCCTTCACGATCTGTACTGAGTTGTACTAAACCAAAGACCTTTCAGTTTTGACCTATTCATGTCGCAATATACAAGGCCTCTTCTTTTGGTAATATTTCTGAAAACTGTTTAGATATTTAAAGTTAGATTTTAATTGGTCTAAAGTGGAAAGTGCGAAGATCAATGCTAAGATGTGCTAAAACCAACTCCTACCAATGTGTTAAACACCTGTGCGGCGTTACCTAAAAGGTTAATCAGGGGTTATTAGGGAGTTGTGTCGAGTTGAATTGGTTTAACGTCCAACATCAGCACTATATAATATAGGCTATACTGTGAACGGGCCCCAGACTGACGTTTGACATTTTTTGCTCTTGCACACAATAGACAGGGCGGGGATACCATCTCAGCAGCTCACATTAAACTGACACCGACCCAACCAGTAGGGATCAAAAATCGCCAGGGCTCGAACCAATTACCTTTTGAGTCGGAAGTTATTCCAAAAATGATAAGGTTAGAATGTCTTATTGAATATTTTTCGAATATTCAACTTGTTAGTATACATATTTCTCGTTTATAAGTAATTAATTTTTATAGTATATTAAAAAAGTCTATCGATAAAATGTGAAAGATAGTTATGCATTAATAGCTTTAGAATTGCGCCTACACTTTGTTTGCTATGTATGGGCTCGATGTCAGGCTTTAGGTAATGATGATTGTGCGCTGTATAAAGATCAAGTCAGGCCTTATTGCTCTGTGTCTTAGACCAAATTAGTGCACTAGGAGAAGTGATGAACTGCTCAACACCTTGGGAACGAATACTTTATCTCAAAACGAAAATTTGACGGTTAACATGAACTTACTCTCCAGAAAGATCAATCCACAATCTTGGGACTCAAAACTGAACACATACATCTGAACTTCCATCTACACAGCCTCAACTTCCCCCAATATGCCTGCATGTTGTGTGACCACATGTACGAGTCGGTGGATCACCACCTTTTCCAGTCCAGATTTGGCCAGACTAGGAATCGATATGATTTAAGCAGTGCAGTTTTGTCTGGATCCCAACAACGTGGTCAATAAAACGTGATGAATTTATGGACACTTCTGTTTTTTAATGTAAATCTGACGCCTAGTTACATAGCCTATTTATGATGGCTCAGGTATATACCCTATACATATATTTCAAAGTCATTGATTGAGAGTGAGATGTATATAATGCCTGTTATGGTTTTCTATGTAATTAATAATGAGATTGGGCAGTTAAGTCGAGAGTATACATGTTCTGCACTGTGTAACATCGCTTTCTTGAATGAAAGACTCCGACAGTTGTGAGTCTGCTTTAACTTTGAATTGACAACCAGGCATATGGGTTTGTTTTCCACACCCGTTTTCTCAACAGCGATCTTAGGAGTGTAGCGGAGAGAGAAACATGACCCCCTTCTTCAGCTGTGTAGGAAAGGAGGAAATAGATGCTTTAGAGAGGACTTGAGGGAGCGAGAAGGTGGGGGGGGGGCGGAAAAAGGACATCAACAAGGATAGAGGACATGAGAGTTGGGGAGGCTCTGTTGTTGTTCGGGAGCCACCTATGCTGCTGAAGGTGACTTTTACGTACAATGTATTAGCAATACAACCAATTTTATGACTTTTCTCTCATTGGGGTTTGGCGGTGGCGTAAGTCTGCCAATGCGATATGGAGGTGCTTTGTCCCCGCACTTGTCGTCCGCGCAATGGTTCGGCGCTTAATGTTTAGGATAAATCTTATATCTACTGTCGCGCTGGCCCGCGCCAAATTACCTTCGTGCTGAGCTTCGAACCCTTGTATTGCCTCTTCTTCTTTTCACTTGGGGCAGTCTTTCAAATCTGCCGTATGTGCGCCATGGCCGTTTAGACAACTGACACCAGCTTTACAGTTTTTTCCCAGAATATATTTGACAATTTAAGCAGCGCATTTGTTTCGTAATGTAGAGGTAATTTTAATAGTCAACATTAGTCACTAATTTTAATAAATATTTTGATGGCATTGAGTTAAAGGTTAGGACGAAGGTGTTGGTCTTCATTTCATCAACCCACCTTCAGTACAAAAATGCTTTGAAGATGGGTGGCTGCATTGAATTCCTTTACTATCTCTTTTTCTCTCGTTGTCTCAAGATCGAAATGCTTACTGCATCGCTAGAGCTGTTCAGGCTTCCATAAGCTTTCACAGTCACAAGGATGTCGACAAATGTATTTATATTGACCAAGAGGTCACCAGAAAGGAGCATTGTGACGCTATTGGTTTCACATACAATACGATTTTTTTTATAGCAAAGATACTACGTGCAAATGTACTTTTTATAATTGAAGCCTGCATTAAAACATGAGTTCAACTATTTTTGGAAGTGGAGCTGGAGAAGGTTGAACCACCGACTGCCTTTGATTTTGCATGTTTTTACCTGAAACACATTTAACATTAAACATTTTCTTTGTTCTATGGGTTTCTATAGAATTTGATTTACAATTTAGAAAAGACGATAAAAGATTTACCAAGGGACTAGTGAACACTTTGTATAGATCCATTTAGATGAAGCAGTTTCCTGGAAGAGGCCACTAACGACTCTCTTTTTAAAGAATGCAGGTGTGATTCAACTTAGTCAACCCAAGAGCCAAATATTTGGTACCACAGCCTTATTTTAAAAACTATGTTTTTTTTTTACTATGGGTGATTAAGCATGTAAATGGTGTAGGGAGGGAGGCGGGAAAAAACCCCAAAAAATAATCCAGAACAATATATACACTTACATTATTTTGGATGCTTTAAAGATTTTATCTGCTCCTACAGGTTCATCGAAAGACATCTGCAGCCTAACATGCCTATGAAAACTGGCTCGTAACAAACCTTTTGGGCACATCAGAGGTAAAAGCTTTTGTTAAAAGCTTGTTGAAGTCACCCTACCATCGCTGCCAACAGATTTTTCAAGACTACTTGTAGGCGTAAAAAGACATTTTTATACTCAGAGTGAAAATTATTGAAAGCTGTACATTATAAATATTGTAATAGAGATAACCGTTTTGTCAAAAGACTCTAAATATAGTTATTTGTTTCCATAGAGAAAATCAAGAAAAAGATCGAGTAGAGCTTTCGAGGATAATCTATTAAACACATACTAGATACACAACTATATATGGCTGTTGTTTTTTAATTGAAACTAGATTGTTTTTGTTTTGTTAAGAAAATATAGTTACTATTTTTCTTTTCTTTTCTTTTTTTCTCTCCATAGTTTATTGTGGTTCTAATTAACTTCAGTTACGTTTTTCACACCGTCATTGTATTATCGCAACTTTGTCTTCCTTACCTTTCTCCAGGTTATTTGCCAATCCTGCAATTATTCAGACTGTATAATAACAAAACTTTCACATATGCTTATAGGTTGAAAAATAAAAAAAGATGTATAGCCACATATACTTAATGTAGGCATTCTATATCAGTTGAACACTACTACAGCAACAAGCTGCTGCTGTTACTACAACATAAACAACAACAACAACAACAACAACAACTACTACTACTACTACTACTACTACTACTACTACTACTACTACTACTACTACTACTACTACTACTACTACTACTACTACTACTACTACTACTACTACTACTACTACTACTACTACTACTACTATAACTACTACTTCAGCCACAATATAATTATAGTACTGCCACACAGATACAGAGCGAGGATACCACGCCTTATAGCGGGATGGAATCGGAGACCTCCAAAATAGGAGCCACGCGCTCTACCGTTAACTTTGAGTTATCTCGGTGCCAGTAGAATCTGCTAATTGAACACAAATGTATAGACACATGGCGTAATAAATGACGTTAATACATTGTGAATGTGGCACATTACCTTTATTTTTAAATAAGAACAAATAAAACTGAGAGAGCGCATTCTACTGTGCATGTCTAACTTTGTTTAATTATAATGACAACAATAGAAGAGGGAGTACAATTCATTATCATTTCTTTTTTCTTATACTTTTAAAGTAGGGTGTATCATACTTTTCGAAAGGAGATCTCGTTTTGGCATGTTAAATAGCACAATGTCTACTATGCAAATGTAATTTTGTTGCCTTTTTAAGATAAAACCACCCTATTCTCGATACTTCTTAAAACAATTCCTTTACAAATAACGGTTTCACTGGTAACTTGAACCTGGGTTTATGAAATAAATAATTTATTAAACAAGGGAAACCAGCAATGTATGAATAAACAAAAATAATCATCAGTTATCCAAAATCAAGATCATCTCACTAATTGTTGTATATTCTTCTGTGTCTTTATTTGAAAAATGTTGTGTCACTATCATAATACGCCTAGATACATAACATTCCCAATTATTGCAAAAATGCCTTAAAAGTTTAAGGAAAGCTTTCAGAAGATTAATTTTTAGTGATTTCTGATTTTTGTATGACGATATTATAAGTCTTCTAATGCCTTAGTGCGTAATAAATGCATCATCAAAGTTTAAAAATACAGTGACACGACACTTCTGACACTTAATTTTAAGAGTATTTGTTTCTTGGTTTTTATGACACAAAATTAAAACATTTCAAATAACATTCAAAGATGCTGGGGAAAGTAAAAGAATCCAAAGCTGTGCTTGCCACTGCCAGAAAACACGCGGGTGAGCAATTACCAGCCGTTGTTTAACATTGCTGGGGACAAAAAGTAAAAAGTTACAAGCCTTTGTTTGGCATTAACTTATGATGGCATTAAACAAACCGTTTACCACAGATTAAAAAGATAGCAAAATCACATTCACACAAAACTATTATAAGGACTTGTGTGTTACTCAAATGAGCAATGCTTAAACAGTACTTAGATCCATGCTTATCATTGTCGTATTGGTATTCGTAAAATACATTTTCTTCCTTTTTTCCTATTAAAGATTGTTATTTCTTCTTTCCTCAATATAACGATAAAAAGATACGTGAAATAGATACTAAAAATTAATTCGAATTATTAATAATAACAACAAAAGTATCGATAAGAAGAATACTTATACAGCCAATAAGTATGAAGGTAGTATTGAAAAAAAATAAACTAGGCCACGCAATAAGACGAAGCAACACAACAAAACAAAAACACCCCCCCAAAAAAAAAACAAAACAACAACAACAAAAACAAAACAACAACAACAACTAAAAAGCAAAAACAACAACAAACAAACAAACAAACAACAACAAAGGGGAAAAAAACAACCAGCGAACAACCAAGGTAACAATAGAAAGGAGGAAAAAACAAAAACAACTATAATAGTATCATATTAATAAAGTTGCTAAGTTTTTATAAACTGTATAATGTAATTAATGTAATGAGAATACGTTTTTATAATAATAATTATGATGTTGGTATTCGTAAAAAAATTACTACATCTGTCTACAGAAGGATTTACAATGAGAAAATAACGGGGAAATTCTGGACCATATATTTATAGGAACACTGCATATTTGTTAGTTCTAATTTTTAATATTTTTCCTTTGAACTTAGAGATTTTCATGTCCATTTTGTGTAAATAAAAAATGAAGAATATAAAAGTCTTGCTATTAGATCTCAGTAAAATGGTTCTAGGATAACTATTCTTGAATCAGCAAAAGCGTCCATAAAATCGATAATTTCCTTTAACGTCCTTTTTTTTCTACATGGAAAGAGAGTTGCAAGACTAAGGCCTCCTCACAATTAAATCAATTTTTAATAAGATTGTAACTATAATCTATAATTATATTGAAGAAACTCTGATGTCTACTAAGGGCGACCACAGGGTGAAAGCCGAAAGCTGATGAGCGCCGATCAGAATAAGAATTCCCCTATAAAAATCAACTAGCCCCACAGAGTCACCGCTCCTTGTGAGCGCTGATAAGTGGGCTTCGGTAGCATCGGCTTTATAAGAATGGAGAAACCATTCTTATCGACGCTGAAAACCATCGTCATAGGATGTGTGACGTCACGGGATGGACTAGGGCGATTTTTTAAATGGACATAGCGAAACGTGGGCTTCACATAGAACAAAACCAATTAGATTTTTGTAATCAGCGTCAAAAAATTAAGGGGACGTCGCGGACAGAATTTGATTTTAAACTAAAATTAAAAAAAAATATTGTGGGCATTTAATTTTCATTTTTAATTAATTTTAATCCCATAAATAATTTTTTACTGCATGTATTTGTATTGTAGCTTCGCACTAGTTTTCAGATGATGCAGTAGGCTAATTTTGCCTAGCCGCCACACGTCATAATCGGCGTCTAGGCGTCTACCCTGTGGGGTTCACACCAAGCTGATCGGCGCGGATTTCAAGTTCCTTAAAGCGTCGATAAATAGACAAATATTTTTCATCATTAGAAATCACCTATCACTTTTTTCTCAACTATAGCTAAGACTTGCAGTTCAGGCAGCAGAGACTCTTACCTTGTCTTTCCATGCCAATGGTCACATGCTATTCATAATTATAGTTCATTGCATGTCACCATTGTAGTAAACCTTTTTAGCGAAACACACATAACTATGTCCGCTCTTTTAAAAGCATATTTTCCGAAAAGAAAATTAATGGTTAAGTTGCTCATACTGCGTGGGTGGCCTATTCAACAGTAAATTGAACTTTTAAAAGATAGGTAAGTTGCTCATACTGCGTGGGTGGCCTATTCAACAGTAAATTGAACTTTTAAAAGATAGGTATAACTATGAGAATCATTAAGTGATGCAGGTTAATCTCGACTACCTAGCCCTATCTATCTCGTGGGAATCGAAGAAAACCGTTGTCTCCATACAAATTTTAGCATTGCGAAGTCGGGGGATTTAAGTCGAAACAAAGAAGGATAAATACAGGTTTACTTATACATACCTTTTTTACTGATGCCACCAAAGTCAAAATCTGCAATATGAAGTAGGAATGGAAAAAATGGGGCGGGGGGGGGGAAGAGAGAAAGAATATGATATTTTAATTGTTCGCATGCATTGGATAGGGGGGCTACTATTCCATGTGTGTTAAACCTTAGTATCCACCAAACTACTGGATTGTGTTACTGCCAATCAGTCTCGAGCAGAATATCTACGCGCTGCCTCATCAGCTCTCTCCAGATTGTACACACGACACCACCAACTGTCTTGTTTTAAACTTATGCAGCTAAAACACTCGCGCGAATCAGAAAGCCCACTTAAAAAGTAGAGTCTCTGTAGAAAAAGTGTTTCGACAAAAATGCGTGGCAACTCTTCGGACTAAACCATTTTTAACTCTTTAGCGCAATATGTAATTTTTGTTTATATATCTCTTTAATTTACACTGGAAAAAAGTAGCTCTTATTGTATAATTTTCTGCTTCTAAATATGTTTGAGTTATTTGAAGTGTCTTAAAAAGTATGCTATTTTTTAACTGTATCATTTCTAGAGCCAGTGACATTTTTTTTCCATTTAAATATAAGAAGGAGTAGTTTTTCTATATTAAGAGCTCTCGCTCAAAACGTAACAATTTTTGCCCTGATTCACCCTGATCGTCTCATAAATTATGTGAAATATAGAAATCTAGATTTTCAGCCAAAAAGGTATGTTTGCCTTAGATTTATGGAGCGAATTTTTTTCTCGCTCTGGGGAAGCTGCTCTTGCGGCGGGCCGCGCGCTCCGCCCAGGGTTACCCAGAGTCCCGCTACGGAGGCCTCCAGTGCAGCATCTGTTGGGGCATCCTGCAGGACCTGGCAAACCCACTCAAGTCGACGCGCTCAGCGGAAAACTACGGTAAAGGGCCTACGCCCTAGTATATTATTATTTCCTAATATATTTTGGATTTTTGTATTTATCAGATGCTACGCATAATAGTGTTATAGTATGCTTTTCTTAAACTTTAACGCAGAATTCGCGGAATTAAAATGTTCAGGTTCGATTACTGGTATTAGCAGGGAAATGGTGCACAAAGCTGAGTTTGCCTTATTAGTGAATACGTATAAAAATCAACCATTGTTGAAAAAAATTCGCTCCATAAATCTAAGGCATACTATAACACTATTATGCGTAGCATCTGATAAATACAAAAATCCAAAATATATTAGGAAATAATAATATAGTTGGGCGTACCGTAGTTTTCCGCTGAGCGCGTCGACTTGAGTGGGTTTGCCAGGTCCTGCAGGATGCCCCAACAGATGCTGCACTGGAGGCCTCCGTAGCTGGACTCTGGGTAACCCTGGGCGGAGCGCGCGGCCCGCCGCAAGAGCAGCTTCCCCAGAGCGGACTGGCCGGCGCGCTGCAGATCCACGGCGGACTGGCTCACGGGTGGCGAAAGGCTGTCCCCGCCCTCGAAAGGGAGCAGGTTATAGATTGGCCCTGATAGGATACAAAGTGTTGCTGACTCAATGAATAAGGCATGGCCCCACTCTTGATTTTAAGTATGACGTAAGCAATACTTAGTTTTAACTTGAATAAGCCCCTAAAATATAAATGCCCATATTGCTTTCATTGTCAACGGGTAATATTGATACCCCCCTCTTTTCAACAACAACAACAACAACAACAACAACAACAACAACAACAACAACAACAACAACAACAACAACAACAACAACAACAACAACAACAACATATCATCAGCAACAACAAAATTTAAATAAAACTAAGGCGCATTAACTACCGATAAGCCAACTCGCTCCATTTCCTCTGAAATTGAAATGAAAGTGGGGAGTTATCTCTGGACAGACATTTATGCCATCCCAAACTTTTACGTGTCCTTTATAAAATGTTCACTATAAATTCAAAAAAAGGGCTCTAGTATAAATATATCAAAGCAAAACAACTTCTAAAATATGTTAACGCCTTATCAAGCTTTTAAACAAACAATTTTATAACCATAACTTAACCAAACAGTTTTTATTTATTTGTATCCGATTGATCATACCATTCATCCACAAAGAATTTGCTCGTCTCTCGTCAGTTTCTGTCTGTAGTTGCTTTCTTAGCCCCTCTGCAAGTCTTTGCCAACATGGACATTCTTTTCGTACGCCTGAAATTATAGATACAATAAAACAAAAAAAGTATATACCATTTTCAGTGTTCTTTAAAACATTTTAACGTAAACTCCGTGAGGCGACTGGGCATTTCAGGCCGTATTTATCATTTAGAAACTATTATAGAACTTCTTATGATGCAGACTGAGAAGGTGATACTTACACAATGAGCAAGAGAGAATGATAGAGGGATAGACATAGGAGAGAGAGAGAGAGATAAAGCAAATGAGACAGTTTTGATGTACTCTATACTTACTATCATGCATGGGAGTTTAAGATATTATTATTGCATGTATCATTCTTTGAATACAACATCTAGATGCACTTTCTTTCTGTTCTTTTTTCCCCCTTAAATTTGCTTACAATGAGCACTCGGGAAAATTACGTTTAAACACACAGATGTATAAACGTTAAGGCCTGGACCCTACACCACAACCAACCCCCAATAAAAAAAAGAGCACACAAACATCATCCTCCACACTCACCCATACAAAAGTTTTCCTTAGTACCTAGCATAATGCACTGATGCTCAAGTCCGGTAACGTGTCAGAGCATGCTTTGAAGAGGAAAGAGGCTCTTTCTATTCTCTAACATATGGGAGATCCCTGGGCAAGACTAAATAACTATATGGCTCCCCTCCCCCTCCCTAGTTCCTTTTTCTCTCTCCAGAGGTTACCAAGGAGTAATGGAAATCAGGTGGCAGATGATCATGATGTAACGGATATATTTTAATGGTGTAACAATAAACTAGTCAGGCGGAAGACTCCAATCGTTTAGACATCATGAAGGAAGAGAAAAGATGGATAGACTGACAATCAACATTTTAGGTATGAATGATGGCCACGTGAAGATAAATAAACATCAGGAAATTTCTTATCAATGCACTCCGGAGACAAAGGACAAGAGAAAGGATCGATAAATTAGAAAGACAGTAAAAGGATACTATCCATGTTTAGACAGCATGCTGGTAGTAAAGCTGATAAGAAAACCTTTAGACCTAAATACTATTCAAATAATTATAATTGTGCTCCAACATCAGCTACTAGTGATGCAGACCCAGGTTTTATGAGAAGTTAGCTAAGGGGAAATAACAATTCAGAACACAAGACCTTTTGATCATGATGGGTTTTTTTTTAAATTCCAAGCTAAGATCAGCGAGAACAAACGGCATTGTGAGACTTCATAGACTTGCTATTTAATGATCTAGGAGAAAACGTAGTAGATTGTTGTAAGACAAATGTCCTTGTGATTGGTAATACTTGATTTAAAAAAACACCAATAAGAAAATAGCCGTGAACGAAGCCAATAGTATTAATACAAAAAAAAAATAAGCAAATAACAAATATTATTCTGAAAGAGATACAGAGAGAAATGCACTTCTTTTAGCAATATCGTACCCAGATGCTGTCCGTTAGAGTTACTATATATAGTATATCCTTGCCTCAAAAAAGCTTACACTGAAATGCAAGAAAACTGAAGTGCAAACCCAAAAATCAAATTTTATTTGGCCTTAGCGGTATCCAAACAAACCAGTCGGGAGCAGTACCACACATGAGTTGAAAATACATTGAAAGTTTTAAGAGAAGCAGGTGAAGTGAATCACCAATGAGGACATTTTAAGACAGCATTCACCGAAGCGGCAGTGGAGTATATACCAGTAGTTGAAAACAAAGAAAAACAACCATAGGTGACTTACGGTATATTTTTATTGTTAACGGGAGTATATACCAACAGTTGAAAAGGAAGAAAAACAACCATGGATGACATAAGGTATATTTTTATTGTAAGCGATGGACAGAAGAAGACAGGCAAAAGGTGGCAAAAGTAACAATATGAAACAACATACGCAATGAGTTCAGGAAAAGATATGACGAAATCAAAGAGAAGTCGATAAATGACAATGTATAGCAAAATTGGTCTGTTTAAGAGAATCAGACTGCAATTCATGTATACCGACATTGAAGAGATCACAGAAAAGATCCACGGGTTGTTCAAATTCAGAGGAAGTTGACATCATAATAGTGAAAAGAGAGAACAAATATTTATATAAGCAAACTTTTTGAAGATCACAATGTTTTGAAGAAAACTGTTGCAGGACCTCTTTTCTTGAAAGAGGATGTACAGTCAACGATAGAAAGACGAAGGCAGACAAAGCAACAGATCCGGGAGTCAAATATCAGTTGTGATAATGGAAGCATTTCATGACTATGGAATTAATAAATGAAATTTACGACGCAGGCCTGATTCCAACAAATATCTCAAAATCAATATTCATATCATTACAAAAGAAACCAACTCCAACAGGGTTAGAAATACATCAAACTATCAGCCTCATGATTCATATTAAAATTTTGTAAACAATCAACAAAGTGCTAATCAGAAGCAAAATAAACTGAAAATACCAGAAGACCAATTCGGGTTCGTGGAGGGAAAAGGAACAACAACGGAATCTACATAGTCTTAATGAACGCGCACTTGAAATCGAGAAAGATCTATACTTGCGCTTATTCGAGTGTACCGAGACATTTGACAGAGTGCGCCATGGTGAGATCATCTAACAACTAGCACAATTAAAGTACACTGTAAAGCCCCATGAAAAATAAGAATGCACTAGGATCAAAAAGCAGCGATGTGAGTGGACGACAAAATTAGCTCATTTCAGACCATTAAGCGATCTTTCAGACAGGACTGTGCACTCTCCCTGGATCTTTTATCCTCCTAAAATCATGTATATCTTGGAAGGATATCCAGGTGATAATGTAGGAGAACCTAAGTAAATATTTTGAGAAATACCGATGAACTGCAATAAACGCAAAAATCATTAAAGACTTGTAGCGTTTGATGGACATTGTTGAAGAACAGAGCAGGAATAAAGGATTGAAGTTTAGTTAAAAAAAAGAATTAATGGTCATCAATCGAAAGAAAAATTCTTCGCGGATACATTTATGTATCAAAGGAATTTCACCCACTAAGCATGGCCAATGCAAATATTTAGGAACGTAATCTCTAGCAATTTAAGCAATAACGCTGAAATCATCAAGGATTGCACTGTCAAAACTGAATTTCCAGAAAACGGAAGCAGTTCTAACAAACAAGTGCATCTCCGTGCATACAAAAAGAAGAGTCAATGCTGCATTTTATTTATGGACACGAGGATTGGACAATCTTGAACCAATAAAAGAAAAAAACTGGAGGCAGCTGAAGTGAAGTCCCTCAGAGAAATGATCAAAATCTTGTAGGAAGAAAAGAGTTAATATAAAAAAAACTTTGGACTAGTGGTGAGAAGAGAAAACTGATGCCGACCAGATTTATTATAGGGAAGCGTAGCATAGTAAAAAAATGAGATGTTGGGTGAACTAATAAAATAGCTTAAATTAGGGAAAGTGACATGGGCATCGAAACCGGCGAAGGATCGGTAAGTGTGGAGGTGCATGATCGCCAACGTTACAAAGCATTACGCTTGGAGGATGGATGTGTCAATATGCCTCACCAGCTACGTCAGCCCTTGCTTATAATGGATACTATTTTATTAAAACGCAATAGAACGTCTTTGTGATCATGTGTAATCAAGACATGGATGCAACAATCTCTTTTAACCTAAAGTTGAAGCGTGTTGGACGAACGGAAGTAGAATTGTCAATACCAAGGCAGTGTCATAAAGTTCATTTCCGAGATGTGTCTGACATACTCGTTTAGAGTAGACAACAAATTGGTCGGATTGCAACAAAGTGGTACGCTGCAATTTACATCTATTTCTAAAGATGCTGATAGAGCCTCAACTTTTTTTTATTCACAAAGAGATTCACAGGAACCCTATTGTCCTGTAAATATGAAGCTGCAAAGGTTCTGCAGTTATGTCTGCGAAGAAATCAAGAGCGCCCTGAAAGATGATATAGGCTTGTAGGTTGTTAAGCAGATCCACTTGTCATACTTTGGAATGCCATCCTTCAAAGTGACGACGCAACAAACAAAAGTCTAAAAAACACTGATGCATACCGCATACCAGAGCCAAAGTCCGTATCTGGCCAGATACAGCCATACGTGGACAAAAATCAAACACAGGACAAGTTACCAAAATGTTAAAATTTCACTCAGAGTTTATTCTCATGGTATCAAGTTGCAATATATATATATATATATATATATTATATATAGAGAGAGAGAGAGAGAGAGAGAGAGAGAGAGAGAGAGAGAGAGAGATCTTTTTTTTTTAATTGGAGACAACCAAGAACCGAGTTCAACAAAAAATCACAAGAGCCACTGGTCGACCAGCCTACAGTCAGCATTGCATATTTTTTAAAATGAATATCCATCGTCAATGACTTTGCTCCAAGAAAGTCAAGTGTGACTTTGTTTACAAGTACGGGCTTTGAATATAGATCTACCTATTGTTGTAGGAACATCTCGAAGTTTGATTAAGAAGAGTGGGGGTGAGTAGTGTTAATGAATAATTATATAAATTGTATAATTTATAGACCGGACTTTTCTCTAAAATTCTTGCATAAAGTACAAGGACCAAGAGATTTCCAGATCTGTAACTTAGGTATATGAGAACGGAGCCCGATTTTATTTGATGATTGATGATTTTTCATAGAGAGAGGAGAGTTTTTACATGCCTTGTGATTGTATTGTAACACACTGCCGCAGTGAACGCTGTTATTTTGCTGTTGTTTGGATCGATTGTAGGTCTAAATATTGCAAGTATTGATTTAGGTCTAGACGTTCTTGACTTGAATTCTTAACCCTCAGACAAAGTATTAATTAATAAAGTTACTACTCTACAGGAGCGCGCTTTAGTGAATCAACGCCGCATCGAATAAGGTGTCGACTCTGTAAGGCCAATATATACAGTAAAAGTGTCATTGCTATCCATTAGTAATGCATGTAGTCAACGCTACGCCTTTCCTTAAATATTTAATCGGTTTAACTTTTTTTTTTTCCAAGTATGAAACATAAAACATATTGCTTACCCAGACGATCTCTCAAACGCTTTATATCACCTCATATGCGACTCATTTTAAAAAGTACAAGCGCCCCCCCCCCCCCCCCCCCCCCCCCCCCCCCCCACCCCCCCCCCACACCACTCACCCACTAATAAAAAAACACACCCCCCCCCCCCCCCCCCCCCCAATTCCCATGCAACCTAAATCTCGGACTGGTAAGTGTGGATTATTGTATATTTGATGTACATATTTATTTTAGATGTACACATATATGTACCCATGATGAAAGTGACTTTTATAGATGTGACAGAATTTAGACATTATGGTGTGTATTGAATGTTTCTTCAATACATTCAGCCTTGCTACATATCTACAATATTGCTCGCAAGCATCATTAATTTTAATAGCAAATAAAATTGAACGATGATAAAAATGCGCAATTTATTAATCTTAAACAAAAATATATTCTTATATTCATATTATAGTTAACTCGGTTTCTTGCGACGAAAAAATATTCGTCACCTCACTGTAATGTCTTATTTTGTTCCTAAAACAGTCTTAGTTTTTTTTCTTTTAGCATTGAGATTGTTCATTATACAACTGATGTGACAACTCGTTTTAAAATTCAAACATAATTATTTTAACACCTACTTATCAACCAGTAAAATTAATACATAATTACAGACGGGTGGAAAAATTTCTTAATTTCCCATAGCTTTTTTATTTTAAATAATTATTGTTCCTTAGTGATGGATCCCCAACAATTAATGTCCCCGGTCCCCAGTCTTTGTTGTGAGTCTTGTCAACACAGTTCAGATGGCTATCCAATTCGAGTCACATTAGTGTAATTAGTGCCACGGTTCATCCCAATGCTGATGAATGCACGGATCGCACGGCAAAGGACAGAGACAATCAGCCCAGCTGGTGCAGAGCCCGCGACAGACTCCGAGTGGCGGTAATCAACTAGAGTAACCGGCCCTGCCACGGGGCATGGAACCAGCGCAACACATCGCGGGCTCAGATGGCACGAGACCACTAATCTTTTTTGGAAGTTATTTGTCACCCGCTGATTTATAACTTAAGCTTTAAACAGAAGCAATATATGGAACAAAATTTTTAAAAAAATTTATAAAAAAAAATAAAAAGGAAAGGATTATACTTAATGATAATTATAGGCCTACCATACTAATCTGTGGGAAAAAATAATTTATAAAATTACCGAATCTAAAATACGTTATCTTCAGATTGATTACTTGAAGTGAAAAATTGTAATCTCTTTTATGGTGAATCTAATTCATTCATCGTTGGCCTTTAGTAAGAAATAAACCATTATGTGGAAGATGTCCCCATTTATCTTGTTCAACCTTAATCTTTTCGTCTAGTTGTGTCTTTTAGAATCGCATGTTATTCGAAGTAGCCGATCCCAGTCTGTTATCATTATTTTTCCTTTGTAAATTATTTGATGATTTTTCGATTGAGTTGGTTTCAGATTATCCTGCCAGACTTTTCATTAAAGCTACAGGGTATTAACAATTCAAGCAGCAGGCCGGTGATTAACGTAATCCTCCCCCCGCCCCCTCACTCTCTCTGTTCTCTCTCTTTCACCCTCCTTATTTCCCTCTCACATTTATCTACAACCTTCATACTACTTCACTAGCTGCCAACATTTTTTTCAATTGAATCATGCGCCCTGTCATTTGTTAGTGTGATATATTGGTTATTAAATTTGATAGGGAAAAATCTTAGCAAATAAAGCAAAGGCATAGGACTATTTCAAATGCTGCCTCTACGTACGTCTATTACCTTGCTCTTTAGGAGACTGTTATTAGCTTTATTCTGTGTTTTTTTGTGTGGTAAAAATACACCTTTTGACGGAATAAAAATAATCTGCAGTTAGGTGGGCTGCCTTTGAAAGGCATCTGAAAATAAGGCTTGATATAGTAGGCTAAAAACATATACCTAAAAATGTCACGTTCATGACCATTGTCGAAAATATTCGCTCCCCGACACTGGCTGAGGCAGGGAGGTTCAGAGTATAACAAATAAGTAATCTTTAGGTAGATTAAGGACCTGATGGAAAGGAAATTGTTTTCTGTAGAACACCTTTATAAGTCTATCTCTGGCAAATTTAGTTTAACATCAGCTGCACTTATCGTTAACGGAACGATTAGATGGTTGTCTTCCTTCCACGGATTTGCAATATCAGGCAGTATAATTATCAGCATAATTGGATTTCTGGGGCTACCACTTTTGGCGTGATGTGTAATTTCTCTCAGAAACAGTCCATCCGTCACGGTGGTCTATCAAAATTACTCGCCTACACTATTTTCTTGAGTGCATATAATTAGTATCTAGTCCCTGCTCTTTCAGTATCCCTGTCTCATTGAGACTTGAAAATTACAAGATGTTACCGCAATACAGATAAAAAGGGAATAATTGTATAGACTTTTTCAATTAGAAAGTGTGCAAAAAGAGAGTTGAAATACTTCTGAGATTTGAGTGTTCACAACATCAGCATGTGTTTGTAAACCTTCAAAGTTAAGTTTTTTAAGGAAGTATCGACCTTTTTTTTTCTTTTAGGAAAACACCGCTTTAACGTAGGCAACAATAATTTCTTTTCAGCTTCAGCCGTGCAAAGGTTTTTGGTCTTTCCCTTAGCCTAATCTTTGCGATAATCCTCTTCTCCTGAAGACACACCTAATTGTTAGATCGAGATAAAGCCCAGTCTAGTTAGCTATCAATCAGAACATCTGATGGTGGCTAATATTTTTTGTAAGCTTCTTACAGGATTTGAATAGGACATGCTGACTTGAATTCATTTTGCTTTCTGCGTCGAGATAGTAAAAACTACCCAATTAGTGTACATAAACTCTTTTGAAGTGTATAATAATCAATTTTTTCTGCCTAACCTACGTTCTAAACATTCTATAATAAGTATTTCAATGATCACACGTTCCTTTGCTTGTAACGAGATTATTTTGGAACTGAGAGCAACTACCACCTTAGTTGTAGAATAAACCCTCTACACAAGTCAGTCTTTAAAAAAAGAATATAAGGATTTGGTGTATAAAAGAATACGAGCGTTATAAGAAGATAACGATAAACATTTTCATTGATATTTTAGAAACCGTCTTAAGGATTTTAATCTTTCAGGCGTTAAAATCTTTGAACATGTGAAGCTAGTTCTGTCCTCTAACGTGGCGAGCTGGTGGGAGGCTCATTTACGCGTGGATATTATGAATGGCATTTTTAAGTACAACTCACATTATGATATATATCAATGGAGCTAGACAAAAATGTTTGAATTCCAAAATCTTTGAAAATGCACAAGATAAAGCTACGACATTACCCAGGAAGAAGGCATTTTGACTGTAGATTTGCCTGGGCATATTATTTATTTCATAATTGTTCGTGTCACCACAATTTGCACAAAACCAACGAATTAATAAAACCAAAATAAGTAATTTAAAAAATACGAACAGATACAACTGTTTCCTCCCCTTCCTTCAACAACAAACAAATCGAAAGTTGGCTGATCAAAAAAATTATGAGCGGGCAGTGCTGAACCAAGTAAAAAATCTGGACCCCATATCTCTGTTTAGAATAAGTTTAAGTTTGCTGTTTCTCGCAAGAATATAATTATTATGGCATCGTTTTAATGTAATCATAATTGACGTTCCAAAGCTGAACCAACGTAGGAATCTGGACTCTAGGTCTATATCTATGTTCAAAATCAGATTCAGTCTGGTGGCAATCCTTTGATTTGTTTTATACGTTGTTGGCTAGGTTTACCTATTCAATTATGATGAACATCTAAAGAATTATTGTTAGTTGCCTTAAGTCAGTTAATTTACATAAAAAGCGTTGCATAAAATTGTATGTCATAATAGATACACTTGGTGGTTCATTTACACAATGATTTGCGTACTGACTCATCCTTCTAGAAAATAAATACTTGTAACTCCACCAAAGTGAACTTTTCAAAGAATCGCTGCATATAACGAACTGTGAGAAAAAGTGCAGTGTTCATATCCGTATAATGTTTATGCCCTTGACCATTTTGTAGCTTTTACTTTCCTTTGTAATTATACACTGATCCAGAGATCTCTGCTCATTAGAAATGAGATGTAGAAATCTAGCGCCTATTTTCTACACTGATGTTTCAGGTGCAGTTAGTCTTGATAACGATGACAAAACACACTAATCTATTATAATGATGTAGTAAGCATAAATTAATGTTTCTCATTTACTTTCATATAGACTCTAGAAATAATGATATATGCAAAAATATACGGTGAAAATTTGTTTGAACGAAATCTGACTGCGGAATCGATTTAACCCATCTGGCATTGTAGAGCTAATTTTTCTTCGGAAAAGTTGAAAAAAAGAGCCATAACTATTCACCATCGGAACAGTTCATTCAGTTTCTTTACTTTTAGATTTCCTCTAAAGATACCCCTTTACTATTTCTATTCATAATAGGACTAAAACGCGTTAGGGGAAAATCTTTTCAGCGAAAGCCAACTGAGTACAGAAAGTTGTCGAATTAAAAATTTATTTAGATGCATATTATCTTATGTTCCCACAGATTGTTTAGTATTTTAGACTCAGAAAAACAGTAATAATTACTGTTTTCTGAGTCTAAAATGTGATGGCAAACAATATTACATTTGGAAAAAACTCTGACATAGGAAGGCTGTAAAAAAGAGTAAAAGCGAAACAGAATATTTTTTTTTATTCAGCGTTACACGGCATATGGGATGCCCGTCTATAGTTATGGACATATGGAGTTTTATTTACAACCGTAGCAATTTAATGGTAAATCGGTTTTTTTGACTTTCGGTATACTTCTTTATCTATAAAAATACGCTCGTAGGTAACCAAAATCAATTCGCTTGAAAATTTTCGCAGTAGTTTTTGGTATTTTTTTGAAAGTTCATGAAAGACCAAATGTTTGATAGATGTATTATTAATTGTTTCGAAGTGGTTAGTTCAATGATAATAGTTCTCTTTGACTCAGCAGGTCACAGAACAACAAATATTCCTCTTAATAGCAATGCGTTACTGTAACTCTAACGAACAGTCTGATTTGCTTCATTGATCTAGTGTTATTTCGATTTACAGAAAGCTTTTAAGAAGCAAATTTGATGTTAAGGTTAGCGAGTACAATCAAGAATTAGTAGCCAGTGCAGAGCTTATTGACATGTAGAGCTTTGATGGCTGAGTTAATTTCCAATGAATACTGATCGTGAAGGCTAAGCTTCTGTGGGTGGCTCTAGCACGCGTCTGGTCTGGAGTGACACTTATGACATTTCGGCTCTGTCAGGGTCCTCTCTTGCCTCCTGTGTGGTATTGACGAGGTTTACATAATTTCCTTGCTCTTGCCGAACACTAAAGACCTATAAATATTATGGAGTAGACGCCAACACGCGAACTAGAGACTTCGTTATCGAAGAAAAGCAGTATTTTTTTATTGCCAGTTACTGTCCGCAAGATGATTTGAAAGTGTGAGCCTATATCGTTTCCCGTCATTTTTTGCTCCGCCCATTCTATTATGGCACTTCAATCAAATTGTTTAATGCTCACCTCAATTGAGAACCTCTGTAGTTATATATAAGGCTCTTGAAACTTACATATGCATGAAGTTTTACTCTATTTGGTCAAAATAGACCTATATGCGTATCTGCCCATGTATCCTTTCATTCAATTTCTCACTTATACCCATCTGTCCATCTATACCATTTTATTTTAAATGTATTATTTAGAAAAAAAATTGTCTTCTATCAGAAATTGTAAGACAATTTAATGTTGTTGAAAACTGAACAGTGGGCTTTTTTTTTTAATCCAATCGGTTACTATAAATTATCATACATAGTTATAAGATCTTATGACTAAGTCTGTTGTTTTTCAAATAAGTTCCTAAAATGACATTCGCTTTTTAAACATATTCATTAGATGTGAACCGTTGCTATATTTCATTTTTGAGATATACATTTTTCCAACCAGAATGGCATGATTTATAACTTAAAGTGCACCTTTGTTTAATGACTCAGAATGGACGATCCCTAGCAATAATTATAACCACAATATGCTGCGGTTTAAATTTTAATTTCTTTCAGATTTGGTCAAAGTTAAGCGTTGAGGTTAGTATTAGCTTTACGTATAATTATTGCAATGAACGCTTCGTAAGCCACCTTCTATCTATCTATCTATCTATCTATCTATCTATCTATCTATCTATCTATCTATCTATCTATCTATCTATCTATCTATCTATCTATCTATCTATCTATCTATCTCTATCTATCTATCTATCTATCTATCTATCTATCTATCTATCTATCTATCTATCTATCTATCTATCTATCTATCTATCTATTTATCTACCGATCTATATATTTATTTACTAGTCGATCAGTTACGTTTTCTGTTTCTTTTTTTGTATTTGTAACGTGTAAATTTTTTTATATTTTCTAAAGCAAAACAAAAATCAAACTCATTTTATGATTTTTTCATATACCCGGTATATGTAACGTAACAGAACAGTTTTTAAAGCCTTTTCCTTAAAAGACAAATGTTATCAGTCAGATAAGAATTTTTAAATTAAAAAAAAAACTAACATGGGCAACTCTGACAAATCCTTTATCCTTGATTTCATCTTTCTCCTGAACATTGAGACTTACACATTATGTTGTCCCCATTCACGGCGGACTCGACCATTAGTGCTTAATCCTTAAGACCCTGCTTTTCACCTCCCACATTCACTCACCAAAATATCGCGTGACATTTTTGTGTGTGGTTTCTTTTCTTTCTTGACGGCGGCGGCCTATAACGCAGACTGACTTGTTAGTCAAAATATGATTTTCTTCTAAAAAGCATCCGGCTGTCCATCAAACTGATTTCTCATTAGTCATTAGAAAGATTTCATTTCACTGTGTACTGGCAACATCATAGTCTATCGAAGCTGAGATGTGCTTTAAGGTTGAGGCTTTGGTTAAAGAAAGAAACGGAAAAAAGTATTGATGTTTTACTGCAATCTGGTCTCGCCTTCAATCTAATACACTATAACTGAGACAACGTTCACCATCAATCCGTTCATATCACGGCCTCAGTCACTTCTATTTCAGCAACTACTATCGCTGCTGCTGTTTTTATTACTACTACTACTGCTGCTGCTGTTGCTTTTGCTGCTGCTTTTGCTGCTGCTGCTGCTGCTGCTGCTACTACTACTACTACTACTACTACTACTACTACTACTACTACTACTACTACTACTACTACTACTACTACTACTACTACTACTACATTATTGACGAAGCCATTAAAGGCGAAACGTTTGCATGTATTTTCTCTAACATTTCTAGTTGTGTTTCATTTATTGTGTCCCTCAGTTGCTAAGTTGTGCGTATTCTTCTATTTATTATACTACTACTCCTACTACTACTACTACTACTACCAATCTCGACGTTGTGGCAAATGATATCCTGTAGCATTCACAGACAGCGAGGATCAGTATATCACTACTTTTCCTTCAAAGGTCTTTTTAGTAGTCGTTGATTACACGACGACACTATACGGAAGCTAGAGCGAAAAATCCTTTTCAATCATATTGACATTTTCATAGGAATTTTATATTAAATTATTTAAGGAGAAAAGATGGTATGTAAAATAATGTTAACAAACTGCAGGTTTTACGTTTTACTTCTCATTTTAACAGATGGAGTCTGTGTATTCTATGTTATCTGCTAGCTCAACAGACGGATTTAAATGTGCACATTTTTGTTGATAATGGTCATGCAATAAAACGAAAAGAACATAACAAGCTATATGTTCTCATACTTTTCAAAAAGATATCTCTAATAAGAAACATATTCTTGAATTTAATTTTAGATATTTTGAAAAAAAAGTCTCGTGTTCTGTATACTTAACACTGCACAGTCTTGTTACCGCAATACATCCAAAACTGTGCTCACCCTTTTAAAAACGTTTTTAGAGGGAGATTAAAATGATATTCAACCACACTTTACTTTGAGCACAGATTGTTTTTTGCCAATATTTATATAATTTAAATAAAACATCATTCGTGCCCTCACCGAACTGCAACCAGTTGAATAATTGGATAAAGGGAATATGGGTTCCATTGCTATTTTCTACATAGATTGATGCGTTACATTGGACAAGGATTCATGTTTCTGGGTTTGTCTGTTAGTATAAAAGAAAAGATTCTTGGGATTACTTTTCAGTGGGCATAAAACAATTTCTTCACATAAATAAAATAGTCTTTATTATGTTACAATTTTGCAATAATTTATTATTGCCTTTGCAAAGTGGCTCCATGCTTGTTTGGAAGACTCTAACGTCGATAAACAGTTACGTACAGTTTTGACAACACAATATAATTCCCTTGCATTCCCATCTTTTCTGTCAATGTCTAATTTTAAAACAAAAAAGAAAAAAAATATGACAAAACCATCAATTAGCAAAAAAAAAAAAAAAAGAAAAAGAAAAAGAAAAAGAAAAAGAGCATAACAGGAAAAACACTACAGCAAAGAAAACAAGAGAAATTCTTGTGATAAACATGCATGACACTTTGTTGAAAATCGTTGCCGTTGGTTACGTCATGTGGAGCGAAAGCAGCTTCCTGGCTGAGAGGCAGGTGACACTGAGCATCAGGCACAGACAGACAGGCGCGCGTGTCTGGCACCTTATGTATTATGACAAACCTTTAGCGCAGTGCTGACAAGCACATCATCACATACAGGATGGAGGGAATACTGGCATGATGCTGACACCAATCTTAAACTTTCCTTTGAAGTCGTTAAAACAAAAAGAAAAAAAAAAAAACAAGAAATAAACCGAACAATCTTCTGAACCACATTAAGAAATTCGTGTACCTTAGAAAAAACATCATTTGTCACCAGTATGTATTCTTGTAACAAGTTAAACTAGGTTTAAGGTGATTTATCACCACCAAATAATGTCGTTTTTGTCATGTTGCTTGTTTTCTTCGTTCTGATCATTTATTCTGTATAAGTGATTGACGTAGGGTCGCAATAATCAAGGCACGGTGTGTCATTACAGACATAAGTAGTCAATGAATTTCACTTTTTTATTAGGATATATTATCTAAAACCACTCCTATCTATTGCATCATTGCACCATTGGAATAACAGTAAGGCATATCTTGAAGATATGACATGTTTACATTGTGTATGTTTATCATAATGGGTTTGTTACACCGATGTCCACTTTAAGGTAAAATTAAACGCCACGAATATTTTTAATTGACAAATCCCTTCTGTCCCCAATAAATTTGTACCACTTAATAAATCGTGCTTTTTATTATTTAAAACTACAGAAAGTGTATGTGCTATTGTGATGGCTCGATGAAGAATTAATACGTATTGAATTGTCTTTAATAACCATGGTTACGACATTGGCAAAGTCATTTACAATTCTAAACCCGTGAAGCTTAAAGTTTTCATCACTCGCGAGTGGAAAACCTAAAGACCCAAATATAGTCGACCCATCGTTATAGTGAGGATTTTTGTTGCCAACGTGATTACCATATATTATTGTTGACATCACAAAATCAAACTGCAAAATTAAATATGTCAAATGAGCACTCACACACAACACACACGTACACACACACACACACACACACAAATCCCAGATAGCTTGTACTTTAATTGCAATTACGTACTTTTGGTGTTGCCCATTGCATAATCCCAGCCTCGATTCCAACCCCCTTTTGTAAAGGGGGAGTAAAGGGGGACACGGAACGGATTTAAGTTTGATAAGATGTCTAAGTACAAATCTGCCCACACGGTCGTTATTTGAAAAGTTTTTTGATGGATATAAGAAACAATGAATTGAAAAAATTAAGTTTTGCAGAAAAAAGGCATTCCATTTAAGAACAACATAATAAGTAGACATTTTGTTTGAGACTAATTATTTATAAAATAATATCATTGAGATGTCGGATGTGATGTGCTCAATGTACAAAGTTCAGGCGTAGAGCCAGAGATGCTAATAATTCCATGATTCTGGTAATTAATAGACTTTTTTCTTTTCTCTATAGACTTCTACATAAGTTTAAATAATTGATAACATCACTCAACTAGAGTATAATAAGGCTTCAAGCAAATGAAATAATCATGGCTCTATTTTGCTGTCCGTCTCCTCTATACCCGAATAGCAAGTTGAAACTCAATGGTCTTTTGTTCTTATCTTAGATAAAATTACACTTGATGTATTTTTTTTCTAGTACTGAGCGTTTTCCTTATGAATTATTAATTATATGCGTGACTGTGTGGTAGACTACTCTTTCTTACAAAGAACCGCTTTTATGCAGGCGGCGAGACATAGCTAGCTCAAATAAAAATTGCCCCCAGATTTCGAATTGGAATGAGTTTTTAGGTAATTGTAGAAATAATTAGGTGTTATGACGACAATATGTGGACAACGAGAGAAACATTCCTTTTAAATTTCTAACATGGGTTAAATTTTAACAACTATAGCAAACCATACTTATGGTAAGGAAAGGAATCCGAGAGACAAAAGTGCGTTCTGTCCGAGAACGATATTAAAACTCACGTCAATATGAGGTTTACGATACTTGAATTTAATTTTATCTTATTAATTGCACGTTGGGTGTGTCCTCCCTAGTCAATGATAACCAATATAATAAAAAACAATAAACAAAACAAAAAGAAAAACGAAAAACCCCATAAAACCAACAGTACCATAAACACCTTCACATGCAATAACGTCAGTGTCGCAAGTAGCCATACTTCGTTCCATTTTTTCTCGAACCTATGTGAGTATCAAAATACATTACTTAATGCAATTTTCCCCTGGCCTTTATCCCTCAGCTTTTCCCGATTCTCTTTCTCCATCTGAAGCTTTTATCTGTTCTTTTGTCTCCCAGCCGATCGTCTAAAAAGGTCCGTGTGGCCACAGCCGTTCGCCCGAATGTTGATCTGACACTCTTTACGAAGTCTATGTCCCTCTTTCTTTGGGGTGATTACATTAATGTTAACCCAGCTCCTATGTTTACCCTCTACTCTGATGTGTTTCTCAGTTTGAAAGCTTTCGCGTCATAGGTCCACAGGCATCCTCTTCTTTCTCTTGCTCAACGTGTCTGGACATTCAAGCATACCTCCCACTTAGGTGAAAACCGAGCCTATCTCCAGGTAATAATATTAATCGGTTTAAATTAAACCATTCATTGTCGTAAGGTGGATAAACAGAGCAGGCCTTTTGATAGAGATGACATGAAGTTTGCTGTAGACTCTCTATAAAGTGATTTATACGCAGGATAAAGATGATTTCTCTCTCTCTCTCTCTCTCTCTATCTCTCTTTCTTTCTCTCTCTCTCTCTCCCTTTCTAACCTTCTGATCACTGATCAAAACATGATTATTTTAATTGAAATGAAATACAGCATGGACGAAGTAAGAGAGAGAGTCGAAGAGAGAGAGATAGAGAGAGAGGGAGACAGATAAAGAGAGAGAAAGAGAGGGAAATACAAAGAAAGAAATAGAGAGAGAAAGAGAGAGAGAGAGAGAGAGATAGATAGAGAGAGAGAGAGAAAGGGAGAGAGAGAGGAAAGCAAAACTAAAAACAAATAAAAAGATTAAAAAAAAAAAGCTCAACGTGGCTTGAGTCGAAAAAGGGGAATAGTTTATAGGTCGATACGTGATTAAACTGTATAAAAAGAAACACAGAAAAAATATTATGGCGCAAAGTCGAAAAAAGAAGAAATAGATGGATTAAGTGAGACGAAAAGACAGTACAGCGCCCAGACAATGAGGCACCAACACACAGTACTGACACATCATTTTGTGGACTAAAGTCGTGTTAGAATGAAATGGCAGAGTGTGGAATAAGCATGAAGACCTAAATACGGTAGATTAATAGAAAAGAAAAAACATTATATAAATGGAGATACAGAGATGATATGGATAATGTTCTACCCCTAGACCACCGCGCCCCCCCAGAGAGAGAGGGAGAGAGAGACAGATAGATAGACAGACAGACAGAGGAATCAGAGGCATTTTTGAACACAAATGAAAATATGCCATGGAATTGCAGGTGTAGCACTGGGACAAATCATGCTTGCCAATTTTATCTTATTACTGTTTTTGTTGTTGTTGTTGTTGTTACCGAAATGATACCTAGAAATAAAGTTCCAATCCAGGTTATCGCGGCGCAAGGTTGTGATCCTGTTATAATGATGTGGGGTAGGAATTTTAAAATTTGGTTTATCGATATCAAACAATAAGCCTTTTTGAATTGAAATTATTTTCGTATCGAGAGATATCAATTTCAGTCTTAGAAAAAATAAAACATAATGCATCTAGAATATTTTAACGTCCAACAGCAGCACTATATAGGCTATATTGTGGACGGGCCCCAAGACGGACGTCTGACAATTTTATGTGCTGCCACACACGAGACAGGGCGGGGATACCATGACTCCTGTCTCAGTCGGTCACATTATACTGACACCGACCCAACTAGTAGGGAACACAACAGCCAGGATTCGAACTCGGGACCTTTTGCGTCGGAAGCCGATGTTCTACCCCTAGACCACCGCGCCCCTGAGAGAGAGACAGATAGACAGACAGACAGAGGAATCAGAGGCATTTTTGAACACAAATGAAAATATGCCATGGAATTGCAGGTGTAGCACTGGGACAAATCATGCTTGCCAATTTTATCTTATTACTGTTGTTGTTGTTGTTACCGAAATGGTACCTAGAAATAAAGTTCCAATCCAGGTTATCGCGGCGCAAGGTTGTGATCCTGTTATAACGATGTGGGGTAGGAGTTTTAAAATTTGGTTTATCGATATCAAACAATAAGCCTTTTTGAATTGAAATTATTTTCGTATCGAGAGATATCAATTTCAGTCTTAGAAAAAATAAAACATAATGCATCTAGAATAAGTTTTTAAAAATACTGTGACATGTCAGGTTTTAAGCTTCAGTGTACCATTCGTTATAAGTATAGTCCTAATATTGAACGGCAATGTGAGGCCTTGGTGATTTCAATAGAAACTCTTTGTTTTTGGTTCGAAATTTTCATCTCTCTACTGTATAGAAATTGTCTTTTAGTGCGGGGCGAATGTTTAGGAAAATGGCATGTCGAGTTTGCTTGGTCAAAGCTTATTGTTGATTTTTCAAGAGCTTGACTTAAGTTAGTGTATTATAACTGAAAATTCTCTTTACAGTAAGAAGATTATAACTTTTTTTCATTTTTTTCATGCAAACCCGTCAATATTTTGAGAAGCTTTCACGTATTTCAGTGGTTAAGGTTCATCGGTGCAACTTCCATTCCCTTTTGATAACAGAATTCGATCGTTACTTACTGAACGTTCAAAACAGAAATTGTTGAGAACTGATCCTATCCCTTTCTTGAATTTTAAAAAAATAAAAAGTTTTGAAATGTTATGAAATTCATATTTTCCCATCTACCAAATGGCAGAAAGCTTGTTTTGCTGAGTTGCCGAAGACTCAATATACTTATTATAATAAGAGGGGGGAGGCCAGGTGGTATAATGTAAAAGGGCTTGACTTTTATTTGAAAGGTTTCGGGTTCGATCCCGATTGAAGCGGACTATTTTTCCCACTGGTTTAGTTAGCTATCAGTAACAGAATATTTTAGTAATTATTATGCTTTGGATTCCCGCACACGAAGGAGCTCCATTTTGTACCAGCAAACTTTTTTTTTCCTTATTCTCAATTCTACTATAAACATGCACGTTTTCTTTACAATAAATGTATCTCGTTAAGCCTTTAATTCACCGTGCATTTTACATTATCCAGTTTGCTTCATCAGAATTCGAAAGAGATAACATTTCAGAGGTAAAATAAGTTGGTCATAAGAATATGTAAGAATGTAGCCATGCGCATGTTTAAAAAAGCTTCTTCACTTTATCATCTCCCACAAACGTTGATTGACATCTCTTTGCTTTATTAAAAGAAGCTTTTACCACTTAGAACAAATTTGATACGAAGATATGTTGTGGAGTTCTTCTTAAATAGTTTAGTGATCATAAATTTTAATTGCCATAATATATCAAAATCAATACTACTAATAGAACCTACATCATCTTTAAATGAGCAATCTTTCTTTCTATTGAAAATGAATTTGAAAACTATAATAAACTATAATATTATTTATTTTAAAAAAATCGAAAAAAGTATCAATATCTGGATAGTTTAAATATATTCTTCATTGGACTGTGATATCGAATAGAACAAATCAACAGTAATAAAAGCATTATTTTAACAAAAAGGATAGTTCTCATAATTTTTGTGTGATTAATACGCACGCTCAGGAAATGAATACAAACATAGCAGGAAACACGGCAACATTATGTTTATTCTGAAATTCCGATTTTCAGACAAAAAAAGATACCGTCCGTTTCAACCATGAAGGATCAAACATAAAAAGACAACTATAACACGTCCAAAAAAATTATTAATGTATCGTGAACGCAGCATTTTTTTCTCATTTATCATAGTTAAGAATAAAATAACACCAGATAGACTATTAAAGAGACATGTTAAATTTTCTTTCACAGTTATTTTTACCGTTGCAAATCGTAGGATCATATCCATTTTTAGAAACGAAACAAACAAAAAATATAGATGTTCGAGAGTTTACCTACCTTGAGCTTGTACACCTGACCGCTCTACAGGGCAGTAAAGCAAGGCCAGAAACAGGCACAGCGAAGATCCGCACTGCAGGTACTTCATCCTTTAGTTTTATTAATTTTTTTTTCAAACTTTCGTTTTTTTCCCCTTATGATGTCAAATTCGGGTTTGGTTGACACCGAAATATTTAAAGTTTCTTGAAATTCCACTACTTGAATTACTTAATATGCGCGTTGGTGTACAAATATAAACCAAAACGTGTTTTAAGTAAGCCCAGAGCGATTGCTGCAAAAAGATGCTTTTTATAAAGTTAAACTTAATCAGTTTTCTTTCCGTTATAAACTAAGTTTGGCAGTTTTATTCAATCCGTTCTCTTTTTATTCACTAGTAAAAGTTTTAGAGAGCTTTTTCCGTGTATTACTTTGTCTATGCTGACCTGAGACTTTGTTCAAGGTGTCGTTGCTACCGAAAATTACTGGCGCTTTGAACCGATCATGGACTATATCATCTTGTTATCATGTGCGCACCGTGGGAAAGAAAAATGAGACCCCAAGACACGCAGAGCGGAAGCGTAAAAACTAGTTAGCCTAAGTGTTCTTGGCGCAGTGATACTATAGGGAGAGGGTGGGTCCTGCGCTTGCGCGGCGATAGACGTCCTTTTTTGGTCCTCGGGCCCGTGTCCCTTGCTTGCTCAATCTTCTCTCGGGCCGCGTAATTTTGGTGGGCGCATGAATATGAAATAACCTACAATATCTGAGTGTACATTCTCTGTGTTTCCAACAAAATTAATTTCATTTTAATTTATTTTAAAGTGAGTAAAATTATCTCCTTTCTTCATAGGTTGCAGTTTTATGTATGCAATGACTGACATATATTTTTCCTACTTTTCTCTGGTTTAGTAATTACTATAACAATATCTCTATTAAGCTTACCACAACTCTATCGTAAACGGAAATAGCCAAAAAATTTTGTTTCTCGAGCATATCCAACGATATTCTTCTTTTAGCATATCAATATTTTTCTGCCGCTTTAAATTTTACCTTATAGTTCTAGTCTTGTACCTTTATTCTGGTTTTTACCGTTCCGGTTTCTTTCTTATGCCTACTGTTCCCTTTTATTGTTTCGTGTGGATTTCTAGGTCTATCTGCCTGCCTAGTCCCATCTTCTTCCACCCCTCCCCTATCTCTCCCCCCCCCCCCCCTCTCTCCTCTCTCTCTCTCTCTCTCCCTCTCTCTCTCTCTCTCTCTCTCTCTCTCTCTCTCTATCTCTCTCTCTCTCTCTCTCTTTCTACCTCTCTTCCACTCTGAAATGTTTTACTTCTTTTTCTCTTTTTTTCAACCTTTTTGATTTTAGCCTTCCACCTATCACTACCGGTTCGGTGTTACCATATTTATGCTCTTAATGTTATAAAAGAGAGTATGCAGTATTAACACACTAGTTGATTTTATATTTCTTTCTTTACGACTCTTTATCTAAAATCTCATAACTGGTTCCCATGACCTTTTTACCTATCTCCCTTTTCCACTTTCTCTTTATTTCTCCCTCTCTCTCTCTCTCTCTCTCTCTCTCTCACTATTTCTATCTCTCTCTGTCTATCTCTATTTATCTTTGGCAATCTCTGATTTTTAAACGTTTGATATATTTTCTATTTCTCTTTTTACCTACCTGTCTCTCTGTATGTCTGTCCCCCTTGCCAACCGCCTGTTTCTACCTCTTTGTGCTTGTCTGTTTGCCCAGGTCTCTCTTGTTGTATGCATGAATGTATATACATTTATATATTGTTGCCTTTCCTCCTTTCTTTTTTGTTTATTTCTCTCTCTCTCTCTCTCTCTCTCTCTCTCTCTCTCTCTCTCTCTCTCTCTCTCTCTCTGTCAGTCTGTTTGCCTCTTTCTCTTACTCTCTTTCATTTTTTCCTCTTGTTGATTTTGTTACTCTTCTTTATAATAGAGCCACTTTAATTTATTAACGTTAAATTATTATAATAACTAATCTACAAGAGAAATAATTTATATACATGCGTTCATTGATGAATTCGTACGCATTCAACAACACCTATGTAGACAATGCGTATTTAATTTTCTCGTAAATCTTTGGCAGCATTTTCTCTTTTTTGAATATTTGCTCTTTTGTGTTCAACTCTCAAGTAAAAAACAACAAAACACTCACTCAGACCCGCTTAAAACATTGGGAAAGTGTGCATTTCATCGGCGTTAATGGGGGACAAACATTAGATGGCTGCATCACAAACGAATCATCCAAACAGGTCACAAATCATGCATTTTGCGACAAACATTAATTTTATAATAGCCATTCAAAAATCTGATTTTTATTCTAATAAGTTTGAGAACGGAAATTGAAGTCTAGAATATGACTACATTAATTTTATGTAATATATTTGAACAATAAGATTCAATATAAAAAACAACCAAATTTAAATTTAAAATTTTACGCAACGGAGAAATACAGATTACATTTTGTAATAGTCAATATATAAGCACTGCAGATACTGATCCACACGTTTTAGGGCAATCTGAACTACAATGATGTATAATTATGCTCCTCCTAGGGCTGTAGGAAAGCCAACAAGTGCCTTATACATATACATTCTTTTTAACCATTGACTTCCGAACTAGCAGGACTAAGAAAGCCAACTGGCGCAAGTGGTAGAGCGTTGTCTCCCGATTGGGAGATCCCTGCCCTCTGGTTTGAAACCCACAATTGGTCAATAATGTATTGGTGTGATTTCGCACTCTACTGCTTGAGCCGTCAGTATCATGTGACCGGCTGGGACATGAGCAATGGTATCCACAAACTGTCTCTCTGTGGCAGCACGTAAAACAGTCAGACGTTAGTCAAGGAACCCGTCCACAATATAGCCGATAGAGTGCTGACGTTGGGCGCTAAGCATGAAATTCAACCCAATGTTTAAATTTATCCAGCAGGACTGATAGCTCAAATCACACTTTTTTGATTCCTTTTGATTGCGCTGTGTAGATCTAGGCCCTGGTAACTTGGGCTGGCAGCCCTGGTGGCACATGCATAGAAGTCGATGAGCCCGGCTAACCAAGGCAGAATATAGCATCGATCCAGACACGCCTAACATCATTTCAGCTCAAGGACTCTTATGACCCGCGCCAAATGAAGTGCAGACAACGCATCCCCACTCCACATTTGTATCAATGATTGCCACTAGACATTTGAGATATCACAATTGAGAGGCATAAATCGTGCCTGTTCTCATTTTCTGATCCCTCGTAATTCAATTGTTGAGGTTCACCTGACGTTGTTACAACGTTACCTATGGCTATTGTTATGCTCTTGTGTGCTTCTCTGCAAGCACATAACGCTTTTGACGATTGACACTCTCCACAGGTCCACGTGGGCAAATGGTTCGTGAAATCTCTCCTGCTGCCGGGGGCTGGAGGGTGCCGCGAGCAATCGACATGTCCCTCGGGTGGCGTAAACCGCTCTACAAACACGGCCATCCCTGGCATACTCCGGTCCAAAGTTTCATGGTCTTGTCCCCAGCCGCCACTCATTCTTATGCTAATCAAAGCTAGGGATACAAACCAATTTCCTCTTTGTTTTTTTCACAGCCGAGTGGTCACGCCCACAGAACATTTTGTTTTCAGTATAATTTGAAGGCAGACTATTGCTCACCAATAACACCCACTATTTTTTCCGTACCCTTTTTCGAAACTCGTACCTTTTCTGTTCTTCTTCTATAGCATCATAAGATTCGTCATGGCAGCATAGGACCAGGGCTGTAGAGCAAGGTGGGCGCTATCGTGCTGGAGTGGAGAAATCATCAACGCGAACCGTGTGAGGCAAAAAATACAAAAGAGACATGACAGGATATACCATTCTCGTATCTTGACTTATGCGACGGAAAATAGATGAGAGAGGGTTACTTCGGCTGGTTGCAAAACCTGACACCTCGCTGCATAATCTCTCCAAAGCGCTAAGAGGCTAGAGTGGAGTCATCCAACGCTCTGGGTTACAAGACTTTTATGTTATGGTACTTTAGCGTACGTCTATGGCAAAATATTGCATTATTTTTTTTTACAAAGATCAGATCTTATGACGTAAAGACCCGTATTTAAAAAATGTAATTATCTCTGCTGTGACTATGTCTCTGCACTAAATATTAAGAGTTTAACAGTTACCTCCAGAGCTTTCTTTTTCTATTGAGAATTAATTTTGATGACCATGAACAAATCTGAAACAGGACAGAAGCCCTAATCACATCTGCCATAATGGTGTCATTGGTTTTAAAAGATAAATGTCTTGGAAATGGTACATCTTGTTTTTAAACGGCACCGGCTAGATCTGAGCTATTTCGCCCATTGATGCCGCCTATGGGAAATCCATAACGGGGAACTACTGTCCCAGTTAAAAGTTTTTTTGGCTATTAAAAGTGCTTGTTTGACGTTTTATGTTGAAATCGTTCTACCTTTGTAAGTTCATTTACATTTTACTTCTCTATTAAAAATCGTTTTCTTTATTTTTCCCTGCCTTTCTCTTCGTTCGCTATTAAGGCTATTCTCCGTCGTGTCTGTCTCTTTCTTTATAATTTTATCTGATAATTTATATACAGTGTAGTAAATTTTATATTACTTTATTTCACTTATGGCCTATTTATCCGAAAAGCACAGTTCACATCTTTCATTCTTCTTTTAGATTAGTATAACTATAGTTGTTTTCTAATTGTTTTTCATTTCCTTATTTATTTATTATATTTCAATTAAAAAAAAAAAAAACAACCATCTTTTTCTGTGTTTTGTTAGGGCTTAAGGCAGGAAGCATACTTTTTTGTATTGTTTATTCATTTTCAGAGCTGGTGAACCCTTCTTACAATAAATGCTTTCAATTGTTAACATAGAAATAGTGGGAAAACTAGAAGTACTGTCTCAGCTGTGCACAACATACTCCGTCTCCAACCAAACCAAAAGAAAGCAAAACGGTTTTCTCCTTGTATGAGGTCGCTTGCTCTGCCAACTGACCAAACTTTCTAAGCTACGAAAGGTTTACTTTATTACATAGAAATGTCTTAGTCTGGCTTTATTGTCTTTCACTCTACGTCACCCTTTACCTGTTTGTGTCTGTGTCTATCTATGTCTGTTTGGCTCTGTCTGTCTTAGCCTTTGCCTGTCTCTGTCTATGTCTGTGTCTGTGTATCTGGGTATCTGTGTGTCTGTCCGTTTGTCTTTTCCTTTCTCTTATTTATTGAAATCATAATTATCAGTGAATGTATATTATAAACGATTGCTACACATGCTTTTTCTTTCTAAATCCGCCCAAACATCACCCTTTCTCACATACTCTCTCTAACACACTCTCTCTCTCTCTCTCTCTCTCTCTCTCTCTTTTTTTTTTGCTGACTTTTTCACAATATCAATTTCTCTTTCTCCCTGTACATTTTCTACCTTTTTGAATTGTTATTACGTGTATTTCTCTGTGATAAACCTTAAAGAAAATTAATCTTCCTGTCCATTGTCTTTACCTTCTTTCTGTTCTTCATGACTGGAAACAGTTTTAATGCACGAATCCGAAATTGCCAGTTGACTGACAATATTGCTTGGACTTCTTACACAAGGAGATAACTTATCAGTACTTAGCTCTAGGGCTGACCTTCAGCTGGGCTCGCCACATAACTAACATTGTTTCACATTTCAAGCTCGACCTCTTTAGCGTCTAAATGCTGCATACTTAAATAGAAATTGACTCGAATGATGAGTACTTATTGCCTTTAAGTTACCTTTTTGTAATTAAAAAAAAATTATTGTGTAAAAATTGTTCAAATTATTTTGGAATGTCCTGTCAAATTCCAACAAATTATTAAATATTTACAATTTAATTGTACAATGCTAACATTTTAACCATTGTTTATTTTCGTATTTTCATTGTTTTTTTAAAACTTGCTATGGCCCAAATCGGAAATGCGTTTTCCAAAATTTAATGTTGGTTGCAGAGCGACGGTCCCTCGAAGTTTAAAACTAACCAATTGATTTTAGCCATATCTGTTTGACTCTCTTGAAAATCAGTTTATTTACGTAACGCTAAAATTAGGGACAATGTAGCCAACCCGTAGAGCGCGAGATTTCTATTCCGGATGTCCATGGTTCAATCCCCGATTGGGCCAGCTTTATCCTTACTCATTGGGTCGGTCAGTGTAATCATTGTCACTAGTTTAGACAGAGGTCCTGGTATCCCACGCTCTCTCTCTCTCTCTCTCTCTCTCACTCTATCTGCGTATTACGACATTCAATTTTTATCATAGACTTGGTACCTGTCCACAATATTGCCTGTGATTCACCAACAAATTAAACCATAACAAACAAACTACTAATTTTTGCGTCTCTGCACGTGATGTAACGTATTTGCGATTGGTGGAAATCAGCTCGAAATCTAATGTTTGGATCTCTAATGTCGTCTTGGAATAATTAACTTTAAGATCATAACGAAAAAAACACTAAGTAGCAAAAAACTAATCGGTTCAGGTTTAGCTTCTCTCCTTTGTGCACAGCCTTGTATAAGTTACGTTATAAATACTAGATATGCCTATCATTAAAAGACAAAGTTATTTAAGTTCTATGCATCAATATGTTGTCTCTTGTAAATTCGTTTAATGTCTGCATACGCATCTTATTATTCTATATTTTATGTAAATGTTATTAGTAGATTTTAGCGTTAACGTATGACACTGACGACGGTTCTCTGTTGGCCATTTGTTGACCTTTTTATCAATCACGACCATGCTGTGTATGTGTTTGCTTCACATAGATATATCCTGTGACACAACTGATATATTACGGCTTCGTATTGCCAGTCACCGCTGTTTTCCACAGGGAGCATACTGGATATCAAGGACTTCACAACCGCTACGCTGCTTAAGGACGCGTGATTTTTTTCATTATTATTCCTTATCACAGCTTAATTCAAAGTAAATTGAAAACCAAAATACTATTAACTACCAAGAATGTCAACTAACAGAGCTGTTCGAATTCATGGAAAAAACGATATCCGAATCGTAAGTAAAGTAAATTAGAAAATTTAGTTTGACAACAAAATAAATTAGGTTACCAGCAATTTTCCTTCTTTAAAAAAAATCTATACGTTAAGATGATTGTAAAAAAAAGATATCATTATTTGATTGATATATTATTAAAAGCAAGGAAACGAAACTGCATTTGGAATATCTTTTAAAGCCTTCTTTAAAGAGTAAAATATCTTGTATGCAAAATGTTTCCTATGATTTAAAGCCTGTTTTATGGCACACCCACAGGGCTAAACTAAAAGAATGGTCTTGTTTTGAAACAATGCCTCAAGGTGTTAAAATAAAATAAAAAACACACAATTCAAACTTGTTTCCCCCATTATTAAAATTAATTCACGTCCAAAGGAGACTATTGCAAAATTAATCTCCACTTTCTTAATCTGCTTTTCGGCTTCCACCAATTCAGTACAGACTAAATGTTTATTAAATATTTGTTATTTTTAGTGTCCCTTAATTGCCAAGTTGTGCGTATTTCTGTATTCGTGTATTCGTGAAAAGTACCTTCTTTACTTGCACATGTATCCGCTTGAGTTCTTAGAAACAGGGAATGTTTAATGTTATGTGCTGGGCAATTGTTTTTCCTCAAATCATCTTTCACATTTAAATACTTACACTACAACAACAACAACAACAACAACAACAACAACAACAACAACAACAACAACAAAAACAACAACAACAACAACTACATGTTACTACTACTATTACTGCTACCACCACCACTACTACTACTACTACTACTACTACTACTACTACTACTACTACTACTACTACTACTACTACTACTACTACTACTACTACTACTGCTACTACTTCTTCTTCTTCTACCACAACTGCTCTAAATACTTCTGTATTATAACTACTTCCTTAAATATATATGTTTTTCAATATCATAAGAGATAGAATAAGGAGAATAAAATTAATAGTTACGGATCTTTATAGCTGTCAAACCATTTAAGCATGCGCGTCCACTGCAAAATTTAGCCACCCTCATGCTAAACTGCCATGAAGTCTCGCAGATGAAGCCAGTCAAGGGTTTGTTTCCAAAGCATTTTTTAAAACCTCAGTCTTCGACGGGTTTCCCTTCTCAATGGACGTTTGGACTTAGGAGGTGAGGGAGCTGTTTATTTCTGTGACAAACAAAAGTGATTTTGAAATATGCCTTACAATTTTGCAAACCCTTAATTGTTAGTTGCGTATCTGAAAGACAGCAACAGCAGCAACAACAGAAACAAAAACAAGAACATCATCATCAACAACAACAACAACAACAACAACAACAACAACAACAACAACAAACAAGCAACAAAGTAAAACAAAAAAATTAGAAAAATTAAGTATTGTGTTTTGTGTGCAATGTAAATATTGTGCTGATATGTTTTATGCAGATACCAGTTCCGATTAAAATTGCGCTCGATCGTAGGTCTTCTACTTTACATTATTCGCCCACACCGGCTTTATTAGCCGTTTCTGTGATTTAGTGTTTTAAATTATTTATACCCATCTCAAATACTCTCTTACGATTCCTTACAAGTCTTTGAAAGCGTCCACTCAATGTCGCTGCAACAACAAACGATTACTTCGAATCACTCAATCTGGGAAATCAAGTGACACATTACATTTGGCGTATATCGATGAAGGATTGAAATAGGGATGCTCTGTATCTGTTTTACCACTGTTTACTGGAGAGGATGCAGAGAAGCGTGTCCTATCTTTTCTACAGTTCAACCTTTTTCTTTATTTCCGTTTCTAAAGGAAAAGAAAACGTGCAAAAAATTAATTGAATGGTGAATGCAAGCACACTTTCAGACTGTTTGTTCAGGGGAACAATTCAAGATGCTTTGATCAATACCACGGCGCTATCGCATCGAGTGAGACAAGTGAACAAATAAAAACAGAGGAAAAAAAACAGCTTTCCTTTAAAAACTCAGCATTTGAATATATATTATAGTCTCTGAGAGAGATAATAATACTGAGTGTTGTCTCAACAACAATTCCCTTTCTTCCCTTCTTTTTTTCAGGAGAACTTGCCAATTCCAGAGCCTCAAGAAAACTGTAAGATCTTTCAAATTCACGTTTGCGAAGTTTTCGTAGTTGTTTAATCAGGACTATTTGTTCTAGCGGGTGTCTAAATTTATCTCGTGTTGAAAGAATGGCTACGATGCTTTAGTTTTAAAACTCACTTAATTTAATATGCTGCAACTCATATGATGTATAGTATGCTAAAAATCATAGTGTCTCTTTATCTTTGGTTCTTATATTATTTCTGAACTTTCCAAAGCCTGTTTTTGAACGAATACAAGATTTGTTGACCAAAACACCAACAAACCTTCTATGTACGCTCGCAGTTTTTTTTTGGAATGAATTACTTTAAAAGTAAAGGCATCACAAGTTTAATTATTCATAGGTCCAAAAATCTTGTTTAATTTCTTTCCTAAGACTTTGTTTATAACTACACATAGCACTTAGTTTATTAAGCTGGGCCAGCATTTAGTCATTCGTGCTACGAACATTATTTTTTATTCAGAGTGCAAGATCAGTGCATGCCCAAATGTAATGTATATCTTTCGTCCTTTGTAGTGCAAGAACTAAAACCTTTGAGCTAACAGTTTCTATTATTATGTACACAGATTCCATTTTGACGTTATTGTTCTCATGATGTAAATAGTTTTAAATGCGTTTGAAAGCAAGGTAAAGTTACATCAAGCAAACTAATATGTATTTCTTGTAGAAATGAAAAGCCAAAGGATTTTACTAGGGAGTTCAAGGGATATTTATTATTGTCCACATGTCCTTGAATAATAGCTGTTACTGAAATGTACTTCTCTTGAGTGCGTCAAATAATAAATCCACGATCCCTCTATATCTATCTCTATCTATCTATATATATATTAGTAGAATCGAGGGGTTCTTCTCAAAAGGCTCAAAGAGGGCTCAACCTATCATTATGAACTTTTCACAGAAGCTACATCTTACTAATTAATACTTAATTTACCTGGCCCTTTGTTATTGATTTATTTTTTCATAAATTTATTATAATTAAAAATGAAAATAGTTCGCCTTTAGATTTAAACCACACCGCACTAATTTTATCAATATGCTGTTACTTTGGTGCCAGGGGTCCAGCTCCGAATGTCATCCGTGGGACTGTGCAGGACGGATGTCCATCTTTTCGATGAGGGCCGTGTTGACCACATAGTCATCGACAAACCAATCACTATCGGCCACGAGATCAGCGGCACCGTGAGCAAGCTTGGGTCTGGGGTGACCAGCCTCGCCGTAGGTAAGTCAGGAAGGAGATGGGTCTTCGTTTGCTTGGTGTCCGAACGTCCAACGTCAGCAGGAAGAGTATATCGTGCACGGACCCCAAGACTAAAGTTTCACACTTGTTCGTGCTTCCAAAACAGAGCCAGTGCGGGGATACCAGGACTACTGTCTCAGCCAGCTATACCTTACTCATTTCCTATCATCAACCTAAGCAGTATGGGATAGGGAGAAAAAACCTCGTAATTCATACACGCCGATTTTAAGGTGGAGCTGTCAATGTTTGGGCCGTCATTTCATCTGCCTAGAACACTTTGTCGTGGAATGGGTGGAATTTACAGCCGTGTTTATTTCATCTACTATGATAGACAATCGTTACATGAATCTATATGCCTAATCAAAGGGTGGGCAATCAAAGTTTACGTACCAGCGAGGGCTGGTGAGGATTCCTATACAGAACAAACCGAACAAAAATAATAAGTAAAAAAGCGATCATCCGAAATGGCTGCCAGGATGAAAAAAGGGTGAAAACCAATTTTGAATCACCCAGGAAAGGTCAAGCAAAAACGGTTTAACCTAAAATCACATGCTTTTATTTCAACCAAAATGGGAGAGTAAAGATAAAATAAAATTGTTAGTTCCCATTACTGCTTTATCAACTAATTGAACAATATTTCAAACACATAGATTATTGCAGGCGCTGCTTGTTGCCATTATTATGTTAACTAACTAATTTGTCCAAGCAGCGCTGCTGTTGCCTTGAGTTAAACAGTTGTTTTCAATATTTGAAGCTCAGGGTTAACTGGATCTTCAGCAATGCTCTAAAAAAAACAACAACTAACAGCACGTTCAAAACCAAGGGCAAATGAGTGCAGAACGTAGCGGTCATTGCACAAATTGAAGTCTATTATGTACATTTGAATTCATACAGCGTTCTCTAGAAACTGATGGCACTCTTGTCTGGTCCTGACAAGACTGTTCGGTGCAGTGTATATTTAAACCACGTACATGTCATTCATATTTTGTTTGTATTTTTTCTCTTTTGGTGTATACATTTGTCTTGATCTATATCTAGACTTATGATATATTGTCCTATTGATTTCTGCACTAACTACCCTTATTTCAGTAGTAGTAGTAGTAGTAGTAGTAGTAGTAGTAGTAGTAGTAGTAGTAGTAGTAGTAGTAGTAGTAGTAGTAGTAGTAGTAGTAGTAGTAGTAGTAGTAGTAGTAGTAGTAGTAGCAGCAGTAGCAGTAGTAGCAGCAGCAGCAATAGAAGTAGTAGTAGTAGTAGTAGCAGTAGCAATAGCAGTACTGTAGTTTTAAAATTGTTAGTAGCAACAGTGGTAGTTGCTCTGTTAGTAATGATTGTTTTCTACTGTGTAGGCGACCGAGTAGCCGTGGACCCGTGCCGTGCCTGTGGCGACTGCCACCAGTGCTGCAGGGGCCGGCCCAACATCTGCAGACAGCTGCACTGCTGTGGGGTGCTTCACGCTGATGGAGGCTTTGCAACATACATGGTCACCCCGGCCAAAACCTGCTACAAGTAATGCATTTTAGAATATGCTTTTGGTTTTTTTTTATACTTCTACCTCCACTTTGTGTTTTATTTAAATGTATCTTATCTTTTTCATGTTAAGCTAAAATTACTATAATTTCGTTTTGCTATGTTTTCTCAATGTTGTTTGTTTCATTGACACAAACTTACTTATTAAACAAAATTGTTTACTTTATTAGTTTTGTTTATTTTAAATGTTGTGGCGCTTTTATTATTCTTGTATATGTACCTCTTATCCATTTTGTTATGGATTATTTTGTTTATGTCGTTATTGTTGCTGTTGCCTTTGTTGCAATCATTAATATTTCTCGTCTAATTTTTAAAAATTTTTTTAACTTGCTGCGGATTATACCTTCCACGCTCTAGTAGAACTCTTTACTGACTAACTGCGAATTTAAAGCAATGTTTGGGTTTGCTCTTGGTTAGCATTATTTCCATCATATGTATATTTGTCGCAGTAAAAAAGTTAATTTTATCGGGGCTGGAATTATTTGGGGGCATTTGTAATGAGTTGGTATTTTCTGGAAATTACTCACTTTAGCTGGAGCAAGTATATTTAGACAACCAAAGTGAATTTAGTAATCATTTGGATAAAAGAAGTATTGGTTTCAGTAGTACCAAATGTATATAAAAATATTTATGGAAGCTATCGAATATTCTTAAGGCAGAAATATCTTAGATGTATTTCAAAGTTAAAGAAAGTTTGTGGTATATAATACATTATGAAAACAGATAATGTGAATTTACGCTAATACATGGCACTGTCTCAGACTGCCGGACCACGTGAGCCTGGAGGAGGGCGCCATGATGGAGCCACTGTCTGTCGGTGTGAACGGCGTCAGGAGAGCTGGGATGGTGGACGGTGACGTCGTTGTTGTTATAGGAGCAGGTCAGCTGAGCACAAGCATGAAAACTGGCCCTGTATTCTCATTCTCTATTGATTTCTGTTTGTGTGTGTGTAAAGTTTCTCAATATATTCAGATATATAAATAGATAAACTGATTTCATAGATCTGAACCTTTACCAAGCTTTTCTTGTGTTCTTCCTCTTTTCCTTTTACTCCCTCATTTTTAAACTTTTGTTGGTATAATTCTGATAAATTATTACACGATAGAACATTTGTGTGAATCAATATCACAAACTTGTACATGCAGTTGCATTAATCGATTAAGGGTATTTATTAGGTGGACTCAGGCCAGGACAAAGTTGATACATCAAGCACTATGTGAAAATGATAGAAATAAATTAGTAGGCGTACCCCGTGAAAGCCATGCTACGTTTCTCCCTCAGGACCAATCGGGCTGTTTGCCATGCAGGTAGCGAAGGCTCTCGGCGCTTCCCGGGTCATGATGGTGGGTAAGTCGATGCTTAAAACTAACAGTTTCAAAGGTAAGTTATTTTAAAACAGTGCTCGTCTCTCTTTGCTGGAAAACAACTAGATAATCTGCTTGGGATTGTGCATAGAAACTTTTCGTTAGTTTCAATCAAAATTCGATGACATTTATAAGTTATTTTGAAAAATGTTTCCAAGTATTAGATCATTAAGTTCACATTTTAGTTAGTCTTATTTTATTACATGATTACTTAAATACTTACAATTTAAAGTGAAATATTTGATGGTAGCCTTTAACCATTTTTAAACTTTAGCTAAATCTCTACTTGGGCACTAAGAAAGTTTGAAGGACATCTCATAAGTCAATAGTTTACATCTTCTCAGTTTTCCATTGTTCCATCGTAATATACAGCATTGCTTGAACACGACTTTTCGTACACAGATATTAACCCTAAAAGGTTGGAGCTGGCTCTCCAGATGGGCGTGGACCAGGTGTTAAAGCCAACAGTTGGTCTGTCTGATCCTAAAGCAGCCAGCGAAGAGCTGAAAGCTGCCCTGGGGGACGAGGCTGACCTGTGCATAGAGTGCAGCGGGGCGCCTGGAGTTGTGGATCTGGCCATCCATGTGCGCTTTAGTGTAGAGTTTCCTCTAGGATTGTGTTCAATGAGTACTTGAATTACTTCAATGAGGGGATATTAATGGTAAAGGTAATGGTAAAGTAGAGCTCTTCATATAAAAGCGATAGGCAACTTTTAAATGGAGGAGTAGAATTTATCACAAACCAAGATCTTGCCTGTAACAATTACACGATAACTACAATGCAAGGAAATGAAAACGACGTGGGTGGGCTTTATATCAAAGTCATTAATCGCTTTAACTGAGACAAGACCTAATACGGTAGCTCCTAAGACTTTTAGATCCTTAAAATGTATTCTTCAAGCAGAGCGTCAGTAAAAGTTTCTGGAAACACCAGTCCATTTTCACAGGATATAAACAAAACTGATGTACGTCAGACCTGCATGATAAACGGGACCAGCTTTGAGAACAATAAGACGAGAGGGTTGACGTAACTGAACTATAAATATTTGCATATGACAAATAAGTGACGCAACAGCCTTTATGAAACATACTGCACACAAATTTGGTTGTCATATAAATCATAAAATCTAATGTGAGAAGGCGTCTAAATCTAAGACTCCTGTTTTCTATGTAATTTCTTGTATTTGTGGTTGTGCCATTCTACAGGCCTGTCGCCCTGGGGGCAAGGTGCTAATGCTTGGCTTTGGGGACATGGCCATGAACGTGCACCTGGGCATGGCAGCTGTTAGGGAGATCGACGTCATTGGCTCTTTCGCAAACCTCCATAAGTATGTATTACTCGTTGTTAAGCAAATACGTACTCAATATTAGAGCAATTTTATTGGGGCATTCACACCTTCTTCGTCAAACATCTGCTGATGGGTTTAACTGTAAGTTCCAAAAAGAGATATGGGTATATGTTTATTCTTGTATTTCCATTCCCTACCATGCGGTCTACATATACGGATATCATCATTTCAAAGCTTATTCTGAGATTACGACTATGCTTTCTGTTGTGTTTTAAGAAATGTATTTTCTTTTTAAATTTCAAAATACCTATTTTATATCAATTACATTGCAAACATAAAACAAATGTGATTTTGGCTTTTTTTGTGAAAACGTTTTTGAAAGATATTCCTACATATATTTAAGTCCTTGCCAGGCTAGACAGCCCACATTAACCGTCGATTTTCATCAACAGCTACCCAGAATGCATCCGGCTGGTGTCAGAGGGCAAAATCGACGTCCGGTCGGCCATCACGCACAGACTGCCTTTGGAAAACGTCATGGAGGGAATAAATCTGGTCCGCTCGGGAGAGTCGGTCAAAGTTGTTATCAACTGTGGCGCTTGTTAAGCTTAGTTTGTACATATTATTCGCTTCTAGCAGAAATCACAAGACCTGAGAGATATCAACATTCCTCCAGTTTTCTATTGTATTCATCTCCAAAACAACACATATTTATTTATCATTTATGTCTATATATACTGCAAAAACTACTGATCGACCCCTTTCTCAAAGTTAACCAAAGACAACCGACTAATCGTTATTTATTTCAAATATTTACTTTCTTTAAATTATGTTAATGTATATACTCTAAATAGTGCACCGGAATAAATATTCGTAGTACACATACACTTTTCTTGTATTTTCTCCTTCAATTTAATTTAAAAAAAATAATGATTTATGGTTGACTCAACGCAAACTGCCCTTATATTAAACATTGTAATAAACAAGCGGAAAATCCTTGCACTGTTTTTTTTACGTGGTTTTATGCCACAAGACATGAAAGCATTTAGTTTTATTTTAACTGAATAAATTAATGTTGAAACTTTTCTGTACTGTTCCATTTGGTAAAAGATCTCAGCAAATTTTGGAACAAAATCTTAATTTCAATAATAAGTGGCAATTAAAAAATTATCAAAAACAACAACAAAAGGGATAGAAAATCAACATTCTAAGAGGACTTGTCAGTCATTAAGTGACTTATTCATGAATAGGAGTGAGTCTGGACAAAAGCCTCCTACTCACTCCCTTTACTGTGGCCGTACCCGCCATCGCGTGAGGAACTGAAGCATCCTCCCACATACATGAAATAGTAGTATAAAAATATTAAGCCTGAACCATTATCATTCCTAATGCGATCGTTTCTAAAAGTGCTTTCAAAAAGTTTATCTAATGACAATTTGTGTGGGTGTTCAGTATAATCCGTTTTCGAAACCAATTTATTTTGTTAAATCAGCGCTATAATGACCAAAGAAAAGTTTATTTTCATATTTTAAAACTTTGTTTATTTGGTTGTCTCTTGACAAGCTTAGAAACATGGGAATTGCTTATATAAACTGATTTAGCATTAAATGGCATTATTTATGTAGAGCATCGGCTTCCGATGCAGGTGGTTCGTGGTTCGAGCCCTGCTCTGGCGGCCTCGTTATTTCTCCTACTGGTTGGATTGGTACCAGTGAAATGTTTTCTACTCTATATGGGATCCCATCGCCGCAAAGGGTTTTCTTAGCGCCCTTATGGTCTTACTTAATTCTAATCTATTATATGAGTATAAATGACAATTTTAGGAAAATCAAATAGGAAATTATAATGGTATTCGTTAAAATTAAAGGTTTTATCGTTCTAACGGGTCATTTAGTTATGGCAAAAAAATTAAATCGAGCCGATAAACCCCTTTGCCTTATAATGTACAAATAGAGTTGCAAAGAAAAATTGATGATAACACCACCATTACCAAAAATGCTCGTATAGGTAAATATTTTAAATTGTAGACTTAATTAACCAGTGATGTTCTACAACACTTTGTTTATATACAACATTGAAACCTACAAGTAAAAACTAGGTATAACATTGTGCACCCCCGGCATTGTGTTATCCAGCCATCTTCGTATTTCGCAGTTTCCATCTGTTTGGATAGTTGAATTTGTAAAGTCATAAACAGCTTTGTTGTAGATGATTGTTGCAAAAAAAGGTACTCACCATTTCCTTAGACTTTGCTCGATGAAAACAATTCCATCCCATTTTTCAAATCGGAAAGATTGTAATGCTTGTAACTGTAAGGGTTTCTTCATTAGATTTAAATGGAAGAGCGTTGGGCTTCTTTTTGGGAGGTTTTATGTTTGATATTACAATCAGGAAAAAATACTTGCCAGATCTCGTCTCCTATTGGTTGAGTCGTTGTCAGTATAATGTGATCGATTGAGAAATAAGTCATGGCTTCCTCGCACTGTCTCGTGGTGTCAACACATTAATTGTCAGAAAATGTCTTGAGGAAAATAAGTAAGACCAGCTGTTGACGTTGGACGTAAAGAAAGAAAAAGTTACATAAAGCAGAGCTGCTGTGTGATATTCAAAGAACTAGCTTCGTCCTTCTAATGATGTAATTTTATTTCCTACATTGACATAACTATTTAAGTGACGCTCCAAGAAAGATAATCATCGTTTTTGGTGTTTTTCCTTTTTAAAAATATTTTTAAAGCGAACTACGAAACAGTTATGAATTACTGTTTCTTTCTTTCTTTTCTGCAGCTGTTTTGTTAAGCAAGGATCGTTATTAAAAAAAAAAAAACATGGAGTGGCGGAGAAAGGGGGGGGGGATGAGCTGGCGAAGATGGCAAAGCGTTGGTCTCCAAACTGGGAAGTCTGCGGGTCGACACCCACGATCAGACAGGTTTCATCCCTTACTAGTTGGGCGGTATCCGCGTGCTCAGTATAATGTAAACGGACGAGTCCCAGTATCCAGCTACGGAGACCCGTCGCCGTCTAAAACCTCTCTAGGAATAATATTATGTAGAAGTTTCGTACAGATGAGATCAATAAGGGCGTTTAGTCGCTAATGAGAGACAGGTTTCGATAAAAAGGATAGAAAAGTTCTAAACCTATTGTTGCATCCATGAAAATAATCAAATACAAAAGGTATTTAGGTTTTGCAGTAAGATTAAATGAAATGCTCATAGACTGTCTAAAAAAATGTTTTTCTTCCATTCAAAAATATAAATTGCAGTATAATCGCTTGGAAATTCGACGTATTTGTCAGATCAGCTAAGTGGTGCTTAGGTCGCTATTGTTGAGAATTATCATTACTCAAGAAAGAAAAAAAACTGTCGGTAAAACTGTTGTGATGTGTTATTCGAACAACTAAAAACATAATTATGTGCCGCATCAGAGATTTTAAAATATGTTTTGTTCGTTGTTACAGCCCCAAAGTTTGTAAAGGTTCGAAATTGAAGTGTGTCACATCCTTACACGGAACCGACAAAAGTATTACTGCATTAGATGAGGCTTAATCTGCGCGTATTTTGAGCTCCGTCTGTTCCTTTTTTCTCTTGCTGGTTTTTTAAAAATTATTATGAAAGATTGTTAGGACCAGGAAGTGGTGTTTACTGTTCATATGGCAGGACAGTCTAGATAAGTATACTTGCTCCCCGCCAGGATCGCCAAAAAGTAGCAATAATGTGGAAACAGCACGCCATGAATTGGCGGTTCGCAATGTGAAATAAATCCAGCTATTTATGCATTAAAGCAGAGAAAAGAAAAAATAACAGAAATTAAATGAGTCAAACAAGTATTGCTTTTAATTTTCACCTGCGTAACTATATAGTTTTTCTAAAGAGTTTTGCTCTTACATAGTGCGGTAAGATAAGAAAGATACTGTATGTTGCGGTATTTATTTTTACCTAGAAGATACGAGAAGACACTATACTATCCGAAAAAAATATTCATGGTTATTTATTTGTTGTTAATTTTTGTGTCGCAAGCAGATCTCTAATAACATAGGCTACACAGTCGAGCAGACATCACATGTTAACTGGGAGCCGTAGACAAGACATGAATCGGACCCCACTGTATTCAGGTGTCCACTGAATGTACCAGGTTTTTTTTTTTTTTTTTTTTTTCTTTTTTGGGGGGGGGGGGGATCGAAAAAGAAACATCTGTCTAAGACTTAAAATTTCTACATTCTTTTCGGGTCTTTTGGGGATCTTTTTGAATCTTCTCGGGTAATTTCGGATCTTTTCGGTTTTTCCCAGTATAAATAGGTGCCCGTAAAATCTAATGTTAGATTTATAATATAAAACTTTTAACAACACCTAATGCACACCAGCTTGTTGTGCAGAAATGATAAATAACCTTATTTAAAAGACAAAGAATGGCTTAAAAATAGTAACATGCTGAACATAACTTTCAATAAATCTGATCTAGATTAATTTAGATTGATGAGTGTTTTTTGTCAACGTTTCAGTGTCTAGTGGGTCTGAAAACGTGTAGCCAAATAAAGTTATTAAGGTGCTACCGCTTCAAGTTTTTTTTAATTGTTTATGGTGAATCGTTAGATGATTCGTTTCTCATAATTTATGTTACTGCATCTTTATTATTATAATAATAATAATGCATTGACATTGTGTTGATATATCTTACTTAAAATAGGCATTTCTTTTGTATTATAATAAGCAGACCAAACATGTTGATAATTATGAATATAGGCTACAACTCCAAGAACACGTATTTGGTTTAAGTTTATTGCATAGCAATCGAAACAATGTATCATTTTTGTTACAATGAAAAAGAGATTAATCAGAATAACTTCAATATGCTGCTCTACTAGCGCGGGGGAAAAGCGGTATTACTGCTAGTGTAAAGAAGTACATGTTACAGCGAAAAATTACCAGGCGTATAATAAAACTAATATTGTTTTAGAGGTTGCTTAATCCTTCATATATGCATGACAATGTTTCTGTTACATATTTTGAGCTTAAAATTGAGTTACAACATTCGACAGACTGGAGTAGATTCATGGTACTTTTCAGAAAGAAGTAAATTAATTATAGTCTTTCCAAATCGAAGAGGAATTACTTACTTAGTTGAAAATAACGCGTGTCAAAGTGCGTCGTAAAACAATATCTTTCATAACACAGGGAATCAAGTGGTTTAAATTAGGTATGTGACAACTATTATAATACGCCGTTTTAACAATACGCAATGTTAGATCCCACCTGCGTGTTTTTTTATACCTTATGCAAGAGTGATTAATTAATTTAGTTATATGATGTCACATGGCAATCATGTACACAAATTGTGTACGCCCTTCTAATGATATATACGGAATCAATTATCTATGAAAGGCAAAGAGCAATGTAAATGTAATGATTTTACATATTTCTCACCAATTGCTATCAGTTAAAAATGACAACAAAACTAGTGGGCACTTTTGCCAACAAAGATCCGGCAACTAGTTGGCCAACATACTGGTCATTTTCTGTTATTTAGGAGAGTAAATATGCCTAGGACGTAAACTTTCCAAGGCAAACTATGCAGTTTTAGTATCACTTATATTTCGACTTTTTTACTGTTTAGGACAAAGTGTAGTCTCCAAAAACAACAGAAATCCAATATTTTCTAGACGTAAACTCAAAATGAATTCCTGCAGGGTTTGAATCAGAGCAACCAGCCAACACATCATTGAAAACCATTCTAAAAGCATCATCAAGCCGTGGTATTTTAAGTCCACAGTAAATTTGCAGACAGGAAAATGAAAGTTCAGTGTTTAACTACCAGGCTGGTATTTTTCTATTGACTACAACGATGCCCCATACACAGATTCAAAACTAACGTTAGCGTGACACTTTCATGATTCATGTAGCTATTTCGTGCCCTTAAGAAAGAGCACATCCAACTAGCATGATAAGATTTTGATATAACAAGTATAATACATTTACCGGGTTGCATTTACGAGTATGATATTTAAATCAACAAAGAGGTCAAATCGAAGTGAATAGTTAGCACTTTCTATAAGTATATCCTTCTAATTTTAAATTATATCCAGTGTATTCCATGTTTACTTTATTATTTTTCAAACAAAAGTTCCTCGTCAAAAAATTAATATTGCCTTAGTTGGTTTGGATATGGGGAAAATAACATTGGCCGCATTCTTTACTCTACTTAATGAGCTATAATTCTAATAAACATTCAAAATATAAAGTATGTCATATTATTCAGTCAATAGAAACAGGTTTAATACTGTGGAGCAAACACGCGGTTTTAAAGCTCAAACAACAATATTGTAAATGCAAATATCAGGAAGACAAAGTACTTCGAAAGCGAAACTAACATTGAATAATATAACATCTGTGTATCAAATTAAACACCACTATGCCGCGTGTATTACTGTTAGCACAACCATCTCTTAACACTTCACCATAGAAAAAGTTAAGGGTAATAATAAGATTAAGATATACAGGGAGTTTAGTAGTACAATTGCTATCAACAATTCAAATCACTGAAAACATTTCAATCCGGGGATAAAAAGCTGTGATACAAGTTTATTTCAAAGCTTATTGGTGTCGTAGCAGCTTCTGAACAGCTATTGCAAAGAGCACCAAAATTAATATAAAAGTAAGTATAGATCAGCTCAAATCGCATCACAATACAAAGTGCGGTTGTCTTTGTGTGTGTATGACAAAGGCTTAAAACCGAAAAAACATGTGTTTTGTATTGCTTTGTAAGTATTGCAGCACTATACATACAATATCTGTGATGCCTTGCCATTGAATACACTTAAATTATCAATAATTGGCAATAAGATTCTAGATGCATTTCACAATGGATTTATTTGCAATTGTGTACTCTGTGGGTGCTTAATTACATAAACAAACCACAGAATTACAAAAAGCGTAAAATGCCAAAACAATACGAAAATCCTATCAATTTTTTCTTGTTTTGATTTAGATGCTTTATATAGGACTTCATCCAAAACAAAATGAACTTGACAAAAAGAAAATGATAACACAAGAATGTATCCTAGTTTCAAGTCTTATGTAGAAATTCTCACAGCAGAGAAGACGGATTAAGTGAAGTTGGCAAAGCAAAAAAGAAGTTTAAGTTGGAGACAGAAATAGAGAGCGACGAAATAAAGAAAGAGAGAGAAAGAGATAGTAGCAAAAGAAAGATATATATTTATATATAGTTTATAGACAGAGAGTGAGGAAGAGAAAGAGAAAGACAGACAGACAGATAGAGAAAATAGTACAAGCCCGTCAAATTTAAACACAAAATACAAGACTCCTGCGTTGTTATATACTATCAGATGGAACAACAACACAGTGGTATTACTTTGTTTGTTGGATAGTTGTATTATTTCCTTTAAAATACAATCATACTGTATACCATGGTCATTGTTTTCAATTATCTTTTATTTTTTACAAATATTTGTAAAGAAAAATTAATTAAAATATATTGTTGAACCTAGTGCGCTTTAGATTATCAGGTAAATCTTTATAAAGAATACCCCATCAACAGCAGCCACTAAACATGCATAAAATCCATTCATCAAGGTGGTATTTACATCATGTTTAAGAGATGGGTGCTATCAATTTCCATTCTCTAACAACATCATAGTTAAAAATTTGCTAAAGGTGCCAGTAATAAAAGACAATTTGGAAATATACAAGAATATATAAATATAAAGTTCAACGTTTTGTGTCTCCTGTGCAAGGTGAATATCATTGAATGCCACAGATACGTTTCTATCACGCTTAACTCTCAAAGCACTTCGAAACATGATGTAACATTACAAAAGTAATAATAATAATAATAAAAATATTATAATAATAATAATAATAATAATAATAATAATAATAATAATAATAATAATAATAGTAATAACAAAAATAATAATAATTATAACAATAACAATAATACATAATATACCAATTAATGTTATTTGAGTCATCACTTCATAAACATCCCAGGCCGTACTTTGATTTCAACTTTGTAATAGAGTATGTAGCCACGAACATCAAAAAGTATTTACAAGCATATACAGTATTTTAACACTAATGAAAATGCAATAACAATGAAGATAAATAAAATCGCACCAAAACAATGTTTGGTTTGATCAAGTGTCTTCCCTTCAAAGAATGAGGCAAAATAATATCTCAAAAATTCTGTCGGAGGCATACATATTTATTACAAAATACTAATATTTTCGTTATAATTAACTAAGGTCTTCGATGTTGCAAAGAACTTATGGTAATAGAATATATTTGAGAGGGTCCACGATCAAGTCAACTTGTTGATATCAGGCTTGGGGCGTTTGTGATCAGCACAGGTCCGGCAGCACTTTGACTGGACGTACTGTTTGTGACACAGACCAATCCGCTTGAGCATGCGGCACACCTTGTAACTCATCTCGTTAGACTCGCACGACTGGGACAAAGCTGGAGAGTAAACACAAGTACCGTAAATATTATGTTACATCTACATCAGGAGGACATGTGTTATATATAAACTATTATACAAGGAAGACACGGTTATTACTGCTATTTTACCAGAAAACAAGTTTCATGATATATAGTAAAAATAAGTGGCAGAAGTAGTGCAGTTTTAAACTATATTTATGTTAAAGCATTGTTCCTCTTTACCTACGCTCTACATTGTGTGCTAAGAGCTTCGCCAATTCCTTTTCCCACTCTCCTTCCCCCTGTACATACTTTATCCTTGAATGTGTTTTATTCATGTTCTTCAAATCTTCAAAAACAACTCCATCTTTTTCTTTTTCATCGTTCATGGACATAACAAAAATATTAAATTCTCAGGTAATTAGCATTCCTTTATAGACGGCCTTATTTGATTCATATTTTCTCATCTTAGTTTTACATTTATTACTCTATTTCGGTGCCATTTATGTCAAACTGAAGTTTATACAACGACTGAGCGTTTGTAGTTACCAGTAGTATACATAATTATGTGATTCTTTACTCTATTTCTGTTTTGCTCAGTTATTGTATAACATGTATCATAGTTTCTGTCCATGTTTTAGAACATTTTACAGTAAAACCTCCCATAAAACCGGAGTAAATGTCGATAGCACGTAAGTACCCCTGATATCTACTTAATTTCACATTCACTCTACATAGGTGAGGTGGTAAGTATCATAGAGATAGAACCCTAGTCGAAAAGAATTTTTTCCCAGTAAAACCTACCCTTAGTCCGATAGCACGTTATTACCCCTGCTCTATACTTTACTCCAGAACTCATGCACATAATTTGATACTATCTGAAATAAACAAAAATGCACAAAGAGAGGTATACCTGCTCCGACATCCTTCGGACAGTCCTCTTTGTTACAGTCCTGCGCCTGGTCTGGCATGGAGTCGTGGCTGCATCCCTGGACCAGCTGCTGAGAGGTCAGGTTGACACACTGGACCAGACGCTCCTGCCGCCCGATGCCGCAGGTCTTAGAGCACTAGAGCAGTATCAAGTTTGATCGCCAAGTTAAATATGTGGCAATACCAAGATAAACATACATGCTGTTCTTATAATTGTTATCAATATCCTTACCCGCCTCCTCCTACCCCTCCCCACCCCCTCATGCTCCTTTTTATCATCATATCCACCACCATCATCATCATAACAACCACCACTATTCTTGCAAAACTATCATCGTTATATCATTATCATGAGATTAATTTTGGCTGAGCCACGAACATAACCAGAAGTCTTCTTCAGCGATTGTGATATTAAGGGTGTTTTAAAACATTCCAAGTTATTCTTCGCGTATCATTATTATATTCCTTTTGGTTCATTATTACCACCTAGCGATCTAGCTTTGGCTGTACCGTCTAAGACTGACCTTGCTCCACTCCCCATAAACCCAGGCAGTGCAGGGCGGTTGGTCCAGGCATTCCCTCTTGGTCTCTGGTCTTTCCCCAGCATCACACATGTCCTGTTTTGGACACATCACATTCCTGGTCTCTACCCCGTACCCGCAGGTGCTAGAACACTGAAAGTAGTTAAAAAGTAAATAACTAGTTATAGTACAAGAAGAAATAAACCTTAACATTACACAATTTAAAAACGCCTTTGACTGTTTGAACATTTTTTATATTCATTTATCTATCTAGCAATCTTTTCATACTTCCAAACCTTAGAACTGCAGCAACACGGTTTTTAAACATTAAAGGGTTATTTTACTTCGAAGTATCGACATTTAAGCATATCACCTTCAATGAACAATAATTATGAAAAAGTCTTTAATTTCTTACATATCATTATATGTACTCGTAGTTTGAGGGTTTTAAAACATCTCGCATGTATTCTATTTATGGCTTTACTCAAAAGGTGAAGAATGCAGCCGTTTCCCGTTTTGAAATGAATCATTCTGTATTTCCCCCTTACTAAAAATTAATATTTAAATCCACAATGACTAAAGCGATATCTTATCAAGGCTAGTCGAGATCTCTCCAGCATTATTCTCGATAATGGGGATGGTGTGACCTCTGATGAATCACAACGCTCGTTTTTCTTTACAGAAACAATTAATTACTAAAAAGCTTTGCGATCAATCCTAAAAACACATAATTTATAAGTAATAGTGTTTGATTAAAATGATTCCAAATGTTATTTATTTGATAACTTTTAAAGGCATCCATCCATGACTTTTTCCTCATTGTAACATTATGTAAATTATTTAAAAAAGTGCGTGTTGTTTTTAGTTACAATTAGCGATGGGGTTGAGAAAGCAATAATAAAAAAGAAACAGGACATACGTGAGTCCAGTCCTCAGTTTGCCAGCTGAGACAGGTGGACTCGGTGCACTCCATCACTGCTGTCGGCTTAGTGGTCGGATCACAGGCGCTGGCCTCAACCTGAGCACCGTCGCTAGCCTGGGCACACAAAACATCCCTGGTCTTTTCACCTAATCCGCATTTTCTTGAGCACTGGGGTAAGAGAAAAAACAGAAACGTTTATAATGGGAGTTACAGCGTTGTTGTTATTGTAGGCCCCTATAAGCGCCTTTTGTCGAATTACAATAAAGGATAACAGAAACATTTTAAATTTCAAGTAGTAAAAGGATAAAACCAATTGGAAAGAAATAAGTGAAATTGTAGAATGCCACATTTATTTTCCTAACAGTTGTATGACTGATGGAATGAATGTTGTTTTCCTTAAACATATTGCAAATCAGAAGTAGACTTCTAAATGTTTTAGACCAAACTAAAAAAAAATCAATTATTATTGTTCTAAAGAGTACAAGGTACGTAGCGTGAAAGAAAGAGATAGACAAACAATACAGGCAACTGCAACGTAAAACCAACAGTGCTGGGTAGTATAGGAAAAGTCAAAGAATGACAATGGGGGTTGGAAAAAAACACGTAATTATAAAAGCGTTGGGATGAGTAGTTATTTCTTTCATATAAAGGGTAAAAGAATTATAGTATGACGTTACGAGAAAAGCCTTACTTCTCTCCAGTCCAACGTTTTCCAAACGAACTGATCCTTCCCATCGTCTATATGTTTGTTTGTTGTAACCACAACATTAGTAATAGTAGTCTTCTCCGAGTCAGTGTTTACAATCTCTGTATCCTCGCCACCTTCCTTAAGCTCTGGAATTGACTTGCTAAGGGTCGTAGACTTCTCTCCATCATCCTCACTTAGATCGTAATTATAGTTAGTAGGGTCTTGTGGTTTCTTTGAAGGCGAAACAGGGGCGGGTGAAGTAGGAGCAAGATCATCATCAGCACCCGCGTTTTCATCATATTTATCACCGTCGTAATTCTTGAGAAGGACATTCTCTGGTTCTGCCTCACGCGTGTCTTCTCCGCCTTCTTCAAGTAAAATGTTTGCATCGTCGTCTTCAGCAGCTGGATAGGCCGAGTCTTCCATGTTACTAGGTTTAAGAACTGAGCCAATGGAGTCGGATATTGGAAGCTTCTGTCCATCTTCTGTTAGAGAAACAGGGACCGCAGTTTCCGTAACCTGTGGACATTGGTGTAGATTGCACGCCCTCTCTACGACTGGTTTGGGCAATGGACATCTCGTTCCGTTCACACAGACCACTTTGCGGAACTGGACTCCGCCATCGCAGCTCCGTGTACACTGTAAAAAGTAGGGCGTATACAAATAAACTGTTAAATACTGATATCAACATTTTTGGAACATGACATATTTGTTTCGTTGACATTCATCTTAGATCGTAATTATAGTTAGTATCTTGTGGTTTCTTTGAAGGCGAAACAGGGGCGGGTGAAGTAGGAGCATCATCATCATCATCATCATCATCATCATCATCATCATCATCATCATCATCATCATCATCATCATCATCATCATCATCATCAATACAATGATTATAAACATCATCATTATCATCATCATCATCGTCATAGTCCTTATTTTCAAAACCACATGAATAAAAACCGTAACAAATACTAATTAATGTTCCCCAGGATCCCTATTCATCATGATTTTTATCTCATTGTATTAATATCAAAATCATCATCCTAAACAGCAGCATTGCTGTAAAATACCATCCTTATTCGGCTTTCTGCTCACACAGAGACACACTGCAATGCACTAAGCGTAATGAGGATCGAATGGGATTTTTTTTGCGCAGAGAAAACAAACACTGCTCTTGATCATCGCATATATGAATGAAACCAAAGAATGTATTTGGCATCAAGTTGCTTTGAAAATGCGCATCGAATTTTTTAAACCGATCCTAATTAGCAGGGGTCAAATTAGCTCGAATGGTAGAGCGTAAACTCACAAGAGGAAGGTACCCGGTTTGAATCTAAGGGACGTCAAAATGTATCTGCAGGATTTCGTTCTCTACTTGATTAGCTTATGCATTATTATGTAATACAGGATCTTCCTTGGAAACCTGGGAGGCTTTAAACTAGTAGAGACATTCTCTACTTTCAAGAACATTTTTCGACTTCCTGGTGTTTTTGTTATCCGGCTGCTTTGAAGAGTCAGCCGTGTTTGTAATCGCTACGACTGCCCTACTGCTATCATACTATCCCTGTGTTTCACCCACTCACGTTACTCCAGTCCATGAGCTGCCATGTGCCGAGGCCCGGGCAGGGATCCTTGTGGTGACACGGTGACACCTCGAGCGGCTTGTCCAAGCCCTCGCACACCTTGTCCTCCAGGGCAATCTGCTCGTCCTGGCCCAGACTGCGCACACAGATCACGGTGCGCCGGTGGATGCCCTTGTCTCCGCACGTCACGGTGCAGTGCTGCCAAGGGCCGGCCCACCACCTGCACGACCGTCAGGGAATTAGTGGACGTTCCGACAGATGGGAACATTGTGGGTTTATTGTTATAACACGTCTTTAGTGAGTTACGAGAACCAAGAGGTAGAGAATTACACTAAATATTGCTGATTGGTTGAATAAGGTTTACAAATGGGGGCTCTAAAATCAGGGAATAAGTGGATGCGAGATTTAAGATGAAAAATAGGCATAACTTGTACTGCATTTATAATGCCCTTCATACGTCTTCAGTCGTTATGGATTTTAAAATTTTAACCCTACTTCATCAGTTCCTTATCTTAAAACTGTATAGTTTGTTTAATGGTGTCTTTTTCGTGACAGTCAATGACTATCTTATAGTCTTACCTTGCTGGACACAAATGGACATTACAGGCTCTGAGTTGGTCATCTGGCTTTGCTGTTAGATCACAATAGCTCTCGTGCACAGCGCCCGCTTCCTTCTCTTTGCACACAACTGCTTGCCTCTGGGTTCCTGCCGAGGAGCCCACAATTTTTTTTATTTCGACTTTTTCTATTATATCTCTTACCTGTCTGCTTCAAGGTCAAAACAAGCTTGAATAGACTTAAAATAAAAAAAAATGTTTTCGTGTATATGTCTGTTATGGTTTTACACACTACGACACTAACTTTCAGCAGTGACTTATGCCAAGACTGAACTTTTTCTATGACTATAGTTACTTTCTATTTTTTGAGAATTATAAAGATACAATAGGATAAAATATTATATAAAATTATACAAATGGCTATGAAGAAGGGTGGTATGGGGCATTCAAGTCAATATGTGACTGTCGTAACTAAGTTTCCTACCTCCTCCACAGGAGACCGTGCAATGCGACCAGTCCGTGAAGTCCCAGTAAAACTCAGGTTTCCGAATGTCGGATACGTTCTCCTTTGGTACCGTGTACTCAAACTCCACGCCAGGGTTATGAGTTTGAATCAGTAGCTGGTTGCAGACATAATTACAATGTATTTATGCTTTCGGAAAAGTCCCCTAAAAAATACTTATGCGTTTTTCTAGCATACTTCCCAAACAAGATAGTTATTCATTGAATATAATTAATCCTGGAAAGCTCTTATCTCATTTTGAATGTGGTAGATCCGTTTTAGTAGTAAAGATTCATGAACATTTTAACTACAGTAAAATGATGTTTTATGTTTCCGAGAAAGCAAAAGCTATAATCTTTAAAATCTAAAAATTACCAGTTTACACTTTGTCTATCATCCTTTCCCTCCCCCCGTTATCCTCCTCGTTAAATCTACCTGTTACTTGATAGTTAGCTTAGGAAAATATCTTAATTCCCACCATGATGTGAAGCGGCTCCTTGAGAGGGCCCGGGGCGAGGAACTTTTCCTTATTGCCTGTGCGTTTGTAGTGGATCACCGTGCCTGCCATTTCGTAATCACCAGACCACTGCGCCAGGTGAAGCAGCAAATATAATTATAAATATTGTGTGTAATAATCCTTTAACCATCTCTACGCTTGATACATTGTTAAAGTTATAAGTATCATTATGGTTATGAATTTCTCTGATGCAATCACGTAAACTAACAATGCAAATATCAGACAAAGCGAAAAGTATCCTTCATTGAATAAACAATAATCATCAATAAATATCCCTGGCTTCTTAAATTCAAGAAACAGCTCATTCAATTACACACAAATCCTTATGTTTTTCTATTTTTTCAGAACTAGTTTTCTATGAGCAACAAAACTTTGCTCTCAATTGATACCATACAATGAAGAATATGTATAATTCCATTGTTCAGTGGTATTAGTATGAGAGCAACAATGGCAATGCTTTTTCAAAACTCTAACTTTCATAAATCTCTCTCCGTATCTGTCTGACTGATTTTGCCTGTTTTTCTGTTTGCTAAATCTGTATCGAGCTCTCCAAAAGCCCAAACAGGCTAGAGCTCGACTGACCTGTATGAACCAGTGGCCGTTGAGGTAGTATTCCCCTTTGTCGTTTCTGAGGGCGAGGAAATTGCTGGCCTCGGCCACTTCCTCTACTCGAATGTTGCGAGCACCCTTCGGAATGACCGTCGCCTCCACGTATCCTGAAAGTAGGTTGCGTGAATTATTAGGGCCCGTTCAGTCTACCGCTCATATTCATATAAAAAGTAGTTAGTCATACATTTGTTTCAATCCCTCAGTCACTTCCCATTGCGTTTACATGACTAGTGAGGAAAAACCAGAATGACTCGAGAACGGAAAAACGACTCGTCATAAAAACCGAAAATACACGATGCTATTGCAGTTTCCACAGAAACGTGTGTTTTCATCATATTTTAATAAACTAGTTTGGAACCCACGACAGTCTTGGGGATTGTTTCATAGACCGCAATTTGTTCCAAACAAACGTTTAAAAAAAATATCATAATCATCTACAGCTACAAGCCATTTACCTTACCACGTTTTCTTTCTGGTCGCTACTTAAAGGCAACTGACTGTTTCAATATTTAGCGCGGGGAACAAAAAGTAAAAACTAAATACAATAAGTGCAACCATCCTTAAATATGCATTCGTTATGCTAAATTTAGAACTTCTCCTCATCGAATAAAAAAAACCTTTCATATTATTATTTTTTTCTGTTGCTTTTATTTATTTAGCTTTTTCTTAATATTTGAAACGTCTTCGCTAAACAACTTTTGTAGACGGTTTAAATTCATATCAATCATGGTCATATTTTGGAAATATATAATTAGTTTTTATGGTAAATATCAGGTCTATATATAAGATAAATCTGTACTCAAGAATAGTCATTTGTACTAAGCTCAAATGAAGAGTGGTAAAAGAAGGACTCCTAATTTAACTTAAGTATACAATAGCAATGCTGATAAATTGGCGAACCAATTAAACGAAAAAAAAAGTCCAGTGCATGCTCAGTTCAGACTTTAGAAAATACGTAAACGTGAGTGGGAAAGATCCTATCTCTGCTTTCGGAATCAGTAATTTAATAAAACGTATTTTTTCACCCAATCTAAAGTCAAGTACACTTGCACTATATTCCTGAAATGGGAGGATTAAATTTCTTCAAAGTAGCGCTTAAATTCTCAAACTATTCTAAGTCGAAGGATATTGAGAGACCTTAAGATGTGTACATAGTTACAAAAAATGCACCGTGTTTCAAGGCAGAAAAGTAACCAGCTGAGAAAGATAAATCTTAATTCAGCAGGAATTCACACGGCAATTGGAAAAACGTGCACTATTTTGATCACATCAGAAGACACCAGAAGACATAAAAACTTACAACAAAACACATTTGAAGCACAAATAGATGGTAAAAATGCAGTGGTCGTAATTGAAGGGTCAACTGATTCAACGAAATCTCTATTGTGTTCATATAATTTATAATACATTATACAGAGAGAGAGACACATAGACAGAGAGAGAGAGAGAGAGAGAGAGAGAGAGAGAGAGAGA
>RQTK01000005.1:0-75709 GCA_003991915.1 Elysia chlorotica | reverse complement strand
GAGAGAGAGAGAGAGAGAGAGAGAGAGAAAGAGAGAGAGAGAGAGAGAGAGAGTGAGAGAGATGTGTACCACGTGACATGGAAAACCAAAATAGTATAGACATAAAATTCAAAAAATATTTTGAAAATGTGTTTAAAACTTTTTTTTACATGTGTCTTAACATTTTCGGAAGCACATATAAAGAGAATCCCACACGCGTAAAGCTATCATTCAAACTTAAGGAATGAAGAGATCCACAAAGTAAATTACAAAAGTTTAAACTTGATAATAATCATGTATTCTGGTGTACTCACCAAGTCTTTTGCTTTCAATAAATCTATTCTTAATGGTCGTGCAGGTAGAGCCATCGCCGAAACACACGCCACAGCGATCCTCGGTGGCACTGGAGTCCAGGATCCAGTCACAGCCGATATGCTACAGGGAAGAACACACCATTTTATAGTCGATAGAGAGAGATAAACAGAAGAACACGTATATATTAAACAACTTACACCACAGAAACTAGAAATGTTCTTAGGGCCGTATGTATAATGTTCAGACAGGCTTACGACTCGACTTAAGATATTTGAATAGGAAGACTTAAGACAAGTTGTAAGTTACTGAGACGTTGTACTTACGATCATACAACTCCCCAAACTAAAACCATATTTGAAAATAGTTTAGAGACATTTTTCAAACACACATACACGCACTCATATAAAAGATCGAATGTGATCATATTAAGTACAAATTTTGTACATTTGCATAACTACTCAAAGTATCACATACAAATATAACAACCACTTCCACATGTGTTATAGTCTCCTGCAACGACGCCCTTTGTTATTAATATTCAGGGACACTGAATACATTATTTTAAATTTAGTCTTTGATTACATTTTAAAAAAGAGCTGGGGGCGAACTGGCTAGAGCGGTCGAAGGCTGGTCGGAAGGTGTATGGTTCGATCCCACGATCGGGTAAAAAATATGTATCAGATTTCTGGGTCAGTGTAATGTGATCGCGTGATACAAAAGTACCGGTATACCCGCTCTGCCTGTGTGTGTGTATGTGGCAGCGTGTAACATTGTCAGATGCGATAAAGCCTAGTATTGTTAACGATATGTGTTAAGAAACCGACACACTATATTATGTAATGTATATTAGTGACGGCCCCTAAGACTAATGTCTGACAGTTTTTCGCGCTGCCGAACATAGACAGTGCGGTGAGACTTGGACTCCTCCTGTTTCAGCACCGACTCAGTGCAATAGGTGACGAAATCAGACCAATACATTATTGGACAACCGTTAGTTCCGAACCAAAGACCTCCCAAATTGGAGATCAACGCTCTACCATTTGAGTCGGTCTGTCCCCAGGGCTGCTATGCGTGGTACTCACCCTGCAGCGGCCGCTGATGCACATGTGCCTGGAGCCGATCATGCAGGGCGTGCCAAAGTATTTAAAATGACAATGAACAAACATTTAATATATATAAATATCATTATCCCTGTTATTATAAAAATACAGATGATAAAGATCATCATTAAAAATAACGAACAATAATTAAATCTTAGAAACTATTTCTTTAAAATTACAGAGAGTAAAATTACAATAACACTACACAAAATAAAAATATCGAATGTGTATACATTTATAGGTCTGGTGCGTCTCAGTAAGGTGTTATGACTGGCATTTCTTGTAAACTAAGTTGATTATCAAGCTACCTCAATCATAATTATGTCTGTCGTTATCAATGACACACGTTTCTTCGTTAATTATTCTATATTATGTGCAAATGTCAAATAATCTTACGTCCATTTTTAGCCGCATGTTTAGCACACTGTATTAAATATTGTATACATATAGAAAAGATGTATGTGTGCATTAGTTTTGCACTGAATGCGTTACAAAGGTTACAATTTCCATTTTAGGATCCACAAAAATTGTTTTCTTTTAATCACCTACTAAAATGTTTTGTTTCGCCTACAAAGGCTTTTTACGAATTTTATTTCAAAAGTTTTTAATAGATCAAGCGGAAGTAAAGTCGGGATACGTGCCTTGAGTTTCTTAGGCTATGTGTTTATATTTTTCCCCTGCCTAAAGAGCAGTTAAATTAGTGAAATTGTTCTGATGGCGGATAATAAATCGCCGTTCGTTGATTTTTATTTTGTCTGAGTCCTCCTTCAACCATACAAGTATATTTTTACTCTTAAATCCACTAACAAAAAACGACAACAACCCATGAAACAATGTGTGTATCTATTTACATGCCTTTTTGCAGTTTAACAAGCTCAGCGCAAAAAATATTGATTTTTTTCCAGACACGTAAACTGCGCCGTTTCGTAATAATGTTTGGTTTATTGTGAAACCAGAATACGAACGTGAGCCTACGTCAAGGAACCCAATTGCCCTTTAAATACAACAAATGCTATTTGGGCCCATTTTTATGGCGTATAAAAATGTCCAAACAAAATATTACGAATGGCAAACAAAGGTACAAACAAGGCAAAAAACAACAACAAAATACAACAAAAACAAACAAAAACAAATGACTTTGACCTCATTGGCGTTTTTCCCAACATAAAAGAGTTGGTTTATTTATCTCTTTTTGAAAACATTTTAATACTTGAAAGTTTCTCACGTACTCCAAAAAAAAAATTCCATTTTAAGAACATCTTCAAATCCATTAGTAAATTTCTCAGCTTTTCTCATGCCACAATACCCACGAATGACGTGGGTCGCCAACTTGTATCTGATAACGATAATTTGACAAGCGGTAAATTACCTGGAGTGAGGATGGGTTCCCATTGGTATGTTTTTCCCTTGTAGGGCAGGTCATTGAATTCCCCACATTGCGCGGCCCTGAAGCTCTCAGCGTTCTCATCACAGTTCTGTGAATGTCATACAAAACTCTAGAATGTCCAATGTAGGCGTGTGATGAAAAAAACGCGGACAACAGTTTAATCAACTCCTTTATTGATACAAGAAAATAAATCCCAGCAAATTTCTAAACTAGCGTTGTAAAAGTAAATCAAAATCAATAAATGAATAAAAACATGAATCTCTCAACTCATTCTCAAGCGGATAAGTACTTATCAAGCATTCCTTAAAATTCCCGTTAAGGCTTTATACCAATTACTATATTTTTATATAAAATCTTATTGTAATAATAACATAAGACATAGTACCAGTTAGAACACCTTCAACACTCACATCAGTATTGCAAATTCGGTATCTTTTCCTCTCGCCAGTGCAATATTTCCCACCATTAGATGGTCTGGAAATCAAAAGAAAGATATTACAATATTATAATTATGACAGAGGGGGATAAGGGTGATAGAAAGATAGATGGATAGATGGATAGATACTTTTCACCAGGGGATCAAATTGGTCATGATTCTGAGATTGTTCAATTGTTCAGGGATTTCAGGCAATAAACTAGTGTATGTTACTGTTGTTTTTCTTTTCCAATAATTTATGCTCTACATTTACTAGCTCTGTTACATCATAGGAGCCAACCAACCTAAAATACAATTATGAAAAGATTATATTGCACTTTTTAAAGTATATAATCTGAAAAATTGGTATTTAGACGCAACATTTTTCTAAATACGACTCTATGGGCGAACACGTTTACAAGCTAGAGCACCACTATCAATGATGTTTTTATACTTTATTAATTCTGCAAGTACCATTGTTCATTAGTTCTCTTACGTATTCTTAAAGAAATTTAAAACAGAATGGCTATTATTGTAAATGTATTGTCTAAAAGACACCTGTCATTTTTTATGCTGTTCAGAAGTAAAATCTCTTGTGTTAAAGCCTGCAGGAATAGAGAGTGGTAAATGTTGGTGGTGATTGCTACCTGCTGCTTGCCTTGGACCAGACCGCTCTTATAAATAGGCCATTCGAGGACTCCCGGAGAAATAGACAGGGGATAGGAATAAATAGTAGAGAGTGAGTGGGGAGAGAGAGAGAGAGAGAGAGAGAGAGAGAGAGAGAGAGAGAGAGAGAGAGAGAGAGAGAGAGAGAGAGAGAGAGAGAGAGAGAGAGAGAGAGAGAGAGAGAGAGAGAGAGAGAGAGAGAGAGAGAGAGAGAGAGAGAGAGAGAGAGAGAGAGGGTAAATACGGAGCCATTGCTTTAGTTAAATATAGTTGTAGGGTGTTACAATATGAATAACATTCATAGAAGGTAAAGAATCAGTCTTAATGGTAGTTTTAACTCTCCACTAAGTACGAATAGGCGGTGCACAGCAAAAGCAAGATATAGTGCATCTGTTTGCAATGTGTAAAACTCAACATTTATTATGGAACACTCTTTTAAAAATAAATCAACGGAAACATCAAACAGAACAACAACAACACCAACAGCATCACTCCCAACGACACGGAGTAAACCACCAACAACAACAACACCAAAGGCACCACTACCATTAACAAGGAGTAAACCAACAACAACACCAACAGTACCACTCCCAACGACAAGAAGTAAACCAACAACACCAACAACAGTACCACTACCAACAACAAGGAGTAAGACAACAACAACACCAACAGCACCACTACCAACAACAAGGAGTAAACCAACAACAACACCAACAGTACCACTCCCAACAACAAGGAGTAAACCAACAACAACACCAACAGCACCACTACCAACGACAAGGAGTAAACCAACAACAACACCAACATCACCACTACCAACAACAAGGAGTAAACCAACAACAACACCAACAGCACCACTACAACAACAAGGAGTAAACCAACAACAACACCAACATCACCACTACCAACAACAAGGAGTAAACCAACAACATCAACAGCACCACTACCAACGACAAGGAGTAAACCAACAACAACACCAGCATCACCACTATCAACAACAACGAGTAAACCAACAACAATACCAACAGTACCACTACCAACACCAAGGAGTAAACCAACAACAACATCAACAGCACCACTACCAACAACAAGGAGTAAACCAACAACAACATCAACAGTACCACTACCAACAACAAGGAGTAAACCAACAACAACATCAACAGCACCACTACCAACAACAAGGAGTAAACCAACAACATCAACAGCACCACTACCAACGACAAGGAGTAAACCAACAACAGCACCAACATCACCACTACCAACAACAAGGAGTAAACCAACAACATCAACAGCACCACTACCAACAACAAGGAGTAAACCAACAACATCAACAGCACCACTACCAACAACAAGGAGTAAACCAACAACATCAACAGCAGGCCGTATCGCCGATGTCCACACACTGGCCGTTGAAACACCACTGGAGGAATGCGGAAAGAACAGCATGTGCTTGCAAATGATCGGTAGAAATAGATCAAACGTTAATAAAAAAAAACAACAAAAAAAAACAACAACAACAACAAAACAACTTTTATTTCTTCTGCTCCTCGCCCTGGTTGAAACACTACTGGGGAACAATGTGAATACCAGCAGGTGTTGGGAATGGACTTACTTGTGGAAATAGATCAAGCGTAAAAAAAAACAACAACAAAAAACAACAACAAAAAAACACAACAAAAAAGCAACGATTGTGATTTCTTCTCCTTGTACTCCTGCAGAACTCGCAACCTCAGATAGTTCAAAACTTAATAAGTGAAACATCTGTCTTGACAATGAAAAATTCTGCTTATGTTTATGAAATCTACGCCATATTTGGAAAATAATATATTAAAATAGAAGAAAAACTTTCCTGCAATACTGATATATTTTCGATTAAAAGTTTTAACAGTGGTCGAAAAAGGTATAACTATGTCCGCGATTGTAAAAATCCGACGATCTTTGATCGGAGAAACCGAAGCTCACTTCTACTTCAGTATCCCTTAGATGGTATGATGATGGGACACCACAGTGGGTCTCTACTTAGGACTTGATGGGTTAAATTATACTGACACCAAGCCAACCAGGGGGGGGGGGGGGGGGGGGGAACGTGGCGACTAGAGCGGGGCTTGAACTTCAACTCTTTCCTACGGCGGAACCTCGACCAGTAGGCTATGTATAACGTACCAATGTTTTATATACATTGTTATGGGAAAAACTCAAACTGTGTCCTACTTTGTTGGCGCCACAAAGTGTCCCCGCTGCCGCAGCCTGAAGTTTGGTGGAGCATTTGTTGTTCACACGACACCAAAGAGTCACGCAGATGTTCTGTGGAAAAGTAAAGGGAAACAATACTGAGTTAATTCTAAGAATAACCATGTTGTCTCCCTTACATGAGGGGAAGCACAGGCGCAGGTAAGGCAGTAGCAAATGTGGTATACACAGAAGAAAAAATTAATTGAATGACAATAATTATATCGGTGCACAGTCGGTACACATCAAACACAAATGAATATTTATCTTTTTTTAACTTCACGAGTTTCATAGATACTAATGTAATTGTAGTTGAGTTGGTTTAACTCGAAACATGGACCTTTTACGTCGGAAACCGATGTTGCACCCCAAGGCCACTGCGCCCCCGATAGATATTTATAGCGATAAGTTTTATAGATACTAATGACGACCTAAAATTACACCTTTTATTTATATTGGGTTAGATCAAGAGAAAAGATTTGATACGGGTTAGGAAAATGGACTTGTGGAAAGCAAAGGGTCTGATTTAATTCTGAAATGCGAGGACAAAGAAACGTGGAGGGACATAATCACCAACACGAACAGGAACGGAACTCCATCGTAAATTATACGTTAATGTTAATGCGTTCCTGGAACTCAGTAAACGACAACGGGTCTCACCTCTAAGAGCTCAATGCCTTTACAGCTCTCGGCTCCCTCTCCATAGAGCAGGCGACACTGGTGGTCAGCGTCGTACATGGTCCCAGCAGGCAGGGTCGGGTACTTGAAGTCATGCTGGCCTGGCGGGTCGTCCAGGCAGTAGCCCCAGTTACGGCTGAGGGGAACAGGGCATTGAAATATATAAATATATACATTGCACTTCAAAACTTCAAATTCTTTTATTGGTAAAGTTTAAACTCAATTAACAATCAGTAGAAGGAAGAAGACGTGTTCCTTGATTTTAGAAAGTAATCCTTATATTGGACAAATTACTCACTCTAGACCCTCTGTAAAAGATGTAGGGCTACAGCTGGACAAAGTATTCTCAGTGCTAATATTTCCAATAGTTTTGTTCCCATAAATGCGAAGAGTACTGTTTTGCAAGCATATCCAACATAGATTCCCCTTGTGGATGAATAAACGTTGCTCTTATATTATTTTATATGACTTAACCTACAAACTCTATGTTGGACGGAAAAGAACTCTTAGTGCTTATTTTCTCATTAACGTTTTACTCATGTACCGTGTTTGCTATTACAGTACTCGCTCTAGAAACTCTGTAATGGACGTGCGGCTAGTATTGAACAAAGTATTCACTCTAGGAACTCTGTAATGGACGTTGCGGCTAGTGTTGAACAAAGTACTCACTCTAGAAACTCTGTAATGGACGTGCGGCTAGTGTTGAACAAAGTACTCACTCTAGAAACTCTGTAATGGACGTGCGGCTAGTGTTGAACAAAGTACTCACTCTAAAAACTACTCTGTAATGGACGTGCGGCTAGTGTTGAACAAAGTACTCACTCTAGAAACTCTGTAATGGACGTGCGGCTAGTGTTGAACAAAGTACTCACTCTAGAAACTCTGTAATGGACGTGCGGCTAGTGTTGAACAAAGTACTCACTCTAAAAACTCTGTAATGGACGTGCGGCTAGTGTTGAACAAAGTACTCACTCTAGAAACTCTGTAATGGACGTGCGGCTAGTGTTGAACAAAGTACTCACTCTAGAAACTCTGTAATGGACGTGCGGCTAGTGTTGAACAAAGTACTCACTCTAGAAACTCTGTAATGGACGTGCGGCTAGTGCTGAACAAAGTACTCACTCTAGAAACTCTGTAATGGACGTGCGGCTACAGTTGGACCAGCTGCGCGGCGTGCGGTCCCAGGTGAGGTGAGGGGCCATCACGTACTGGTTGTCCGGGCCAGGCTTGCACTCTCCCTGCACGTCGTGTTTCATGCCGAAGCTACAGGCGCCATGGGCATGAAGAGGAGGGAGGTGGAATTAATGATGGGTGGGAGTGCACGTGGATTAGTCGGTTAGTGCTGAGGACTAACGAGCAGGAGGGTCGAGGTTCGAATGTCAGTTGGTGTTCCTTATTTCTATATATTGAACCTGGGGATATCTAGGGGACGTAAAACGTACAAAAAATCACTGTCATTTACCTAACTAGAATTGTCTCAATTTAAATTGTATGAGATTGTAGCAAAGACTGCAGTACAAATGAAATTTTTCTATTAAAAAGGGATCTATAGATTGAAATGTCAAGTCTACTTTTCAAAAAATGATCAAGGTTGTCCAGATCTTGACCAACACTACCATATTGAAGATTTGAGAAGGACAATAAGGATTCAGTCTGTCAGTCAGAGTTCATTGTCTTTCCAGAGGTTGGATGCCATGGTCCTCCATCATTCTCGTCCAAGGGCAATCTCGCAGCACTAGTGGATTGTCATTCCAGTCGAATCCCCCACAGTCGGACCCAAATTATCCGCCTCCTCCCTCTACCTCTCGTGTTTTCCACCATACCCTCTACGATCTTCTTCTGCACAGAATATTAAATTGTTCTCTCTTTTACTTTTTAGAGGAGTGGTTTTTGGTTGCTATTTACCATCTCTAGTATCTCAATGTTTGTTTTCTTTTCTTTCCAAGAGTCTCTTGTTAGTCTTGTATAAATTCACATCTCTAAAGCATCTATTCTTCTTTTAGTATCAGAGTCCCAGTTTCACACCCATACAAAAATGTCGACCAAATATAATATTTGCTTAGTCTTAGTCTTGTTTGAAGTGATACATTAGTAAGGATCTGCTTTAGGTTTGAAAAATTAGTTTTTGCCATTCCTATCCTTTTCTCTGTTACTATATGGCCCAAATATACAAAATGTTTATCTTGTTCCATTCTTTTTCCGTCAATAATTATATTTATAATAGTTTTTTCCCTTGTAATATTTATCAGGTGGGTATATTTTTTGCTCTTTTCTTTTACTACTGTTACAAGTTTTTGGAGATCCTTTTCACTTTCTGCCAGGATCACTGTGTCATCGGCATATCGTAGGTTGTTAATTTCTACACTCCGAACCTTTAGTCCAGGAGCATCTTCTATTTCTCTAAAAATAAAATCAGTGTATAATTATGTTAAATAGATAAGGGGATAATTCTCAGCCATGTCGAACTCCTCTTTTTATTCTGATTGGTCCAGAAATGTATTGATGAAAAGGATATAGGTCTATTTTCAAACCTGTACTGGGAACAATTGACTAAAGTAAAGCGAGACAACCCACTAACAGGTCCTGTACTGGGAACAATTGACTAAAGTAAAGCGAGACAACCCACTAACAGGTCCTGTTAGTGGGTTGTCTCGCTTTACTTTAGTCAATTGTTCCCAGTACAGGTTTGATAACAGGGCTATATCCTTTTCATCACTATCTTTTTTCTGTAAAGATTCAATAAGTTTTTTTTATGGTTAACTGTATCAAATATTTTCGAATAATCAATAAAGCATGCATAGGTATATTTGTTTTTCTCTTTATATTTTTCCAATAGAATTTTAAGATTTAAGTTCTAGTTTTAACACCGAAGTTATTTAAAGCTTTGATGATCTTTCTTGTTATGCCATCTATGCCACATGCTTTTCCTAATGACATCATCTTTAGTGCATGTTCAGTTTCATATTCCACAATTGTTGGGCCTTGCAGATACGCCTTTATTGGATTGGCTGGTCTATCTGCATCAAAAAGCTCTTCTACATAATTATTCTGTCCATCTTTTCAATATTTGTTCTGATTCAAACAAAACGTTTCCTCTTTTGTCCTTTATGCAGCCACCAGTAGTATTCTCTTTATTCGTAAATTCCTTTAAATTTTAATACATTTTCTTTTGGATAAAATTACCACAAATATTCTCAATCTCAAGACATTATTTATGATTCAACCATTTGTCTTTGGCGATTTAGCATTCTTTCTTTATCTTTTTATCGACAAGTTTATATATCTCTGTTCCTTTGCATTTTTCTGGTCTAGATAAGTTTAAGTATTTTGTCTGTCATTCATTCTTGCTGTTTTGTCAAATGTTCTTGGTTTGAGTTATTTATTTTTAGTGCCTTTTATAGCATCCCTCATACAAGTTCGAATTCTATCGATTTCACGTCCTGTATCTTCGTTTTCTTGAATTAATCCATTAGACATTCAAATATGTACTATCATGCCAATGAGTTCTCATGTTTAATTTTTTTTTTCAAATGAGTAAGATCAAATGTGATATGTTTGCGTGAATTTTTTTTTTATTTTGAATATAAATAATTATAATTATATTGTTGAATAATCAGAGTATTGTGATCTGATCCTATATCAGCACCTGAATAATTATGTCTTGCATTGTTCAATAGAGTTTCTAATCTGTATTTTATGAGGAGAAAATCTATTTGTGTTTTTTTAACGTCTCCAGAAATTTTCCACATGTATAGTTTTCATATTGATTGTTTGAAGAAAGTATCGATTATTGCCATATCGTGATATAAACATCTAATCTCTCTCATTACTTTTGCCAATATCATAATTACCAATACATTTTGATATTATATCCATTCATACTTTAGCGTTAAAGTCACCGATGATAATAAAAATATCTGTTGATTTTGTTTGTTGAATTGCAGTTTCAGTTTATCCATAAACTCTTCCACTTCTTCCTCACTGTAGTCTGTAATTGGGGCATATGCTTGAAGGATAAAACTGTTAAATGGTTTCGCTTTTATTTTGGACATGAATGAGGATTATATTGATCTTATAAAAATAGTAAAAGTTTTGGGGCTTGTGCATCAAATAAACAAGATGGAACGGAAACCGATATTGTTGTAATGAATTGCGTTTGTGGCTAATGTGGTAGACGTTAAGTGTAATGACTTATTAACAAACAACTACAACAATGCTGGTGTAGTGTCCAACTCACTTATGGCCCAGTTCGTGCGCGACTGTCCAGGCGAGAGACAGGCCGGTGTCCTCGTTGATGCTGCAGGTTCGGTGAGGCTGACAGAGTCCCGCGACCTGGGCCAGACCCAGAGTGCTGCACGGTTCGTTCATACGTGTGCAGATATTCCTCCTGAAATTCAGTTCAATAGGGTTATGATATACTTTTATTTCATTCACAAAGAGTACGGGTGTAGTGGGAATAAGTATAGGAATATAGAGTTCAATATTTTGATGATTGTAAAATATTTAATAAATAGTGTTTATATTTCCCTATGTCTCTCTTTTTCTTTCTCTTTCGCTTGGTGTCTTTGCCTTGATTTCTTCACCTCTCGCTCTTTCTTTCCCTATCGTTTCCTTAGTTTCTTTCAATTGCTCATCTTTTTTATCATTCATTTTCTATTTCTTACATCTCGTCATGTCAATGTTATTACGCAATCGACATTTTGAAATGTTCATTCCAATTCCATTTTAAAAGCAGTGATGCTATTAAGAACAAGTAGAGGTGTTACCATGTTTAAGTACTAACCTTGTAAGCAAAACTGCAACATCGTGGTGGTTTGGATGATCATCATCACGAAAGTTGATGTTTTTCTGCCACTTGCAAAAACTCCTCAAAGTATTATCGGCGTGGTGGGTAATTGTCAACTCCTCCTAAAGTAGTCAAACGTTGTGTGTGTTTTTCATTTAGAAACTTTTGCATCATTCAAAAAAAAGTTGTTAGGGCGTAATAAAACTTTCATGCACTGTAAAACGCCACTTGAACTTGTAAGTTCTTGTTTCTAATGTTAGCAAAGATTAAAGTCATTGACTGGGATTTTGTGCGTATTGTACCTGGTAAATGTACTTTCATTATAAACAGTGGCGCTTGAAATTTGAACATTTAGGAGGCAACTGAATATTTTTCAAAAGCACACATTTTGTAGAGTATTTGGAATAGTTTTGTTGCACTTATAAAGATTGATTTGTGAATGAGAGGTAAAACAGTGCTATGTTTTGAGATAGTGAGTGAAGTAAAAGTTTTGATAAGAAAATCAACTACGGTAATGATATTCAAAGTAAAACGATTATAGAAACTTTGATGATGAATCGTAAAAAAAAATAATTTCCGCCCAAGCAAAGGTAATACTATTTATTTGTGGCAATACCTTCTATTATAAACAATGATTAAAGATTGTAAAATGTGCAAGTTGTATAGTAAATCGTGCTTACGTCCGGATCCTGTAGGAGCATGATTCTCACGATGACAATGTTCACGGCATTTCCAATGGAGGCGTCATGGAACAGAGTGGCCACCTGGAATAAGAGGGGTTTTGTAATACAAAGCACTTGACGGCAGTCTGGATAAAGGCTTTCAATTGGTCTGGAATTTAAATGATATCGAAATAGATTTAGAGTAATTCCTCTAAAAATTGTGGCATTATGGCAAAAAGGGGGATAAAGGGGGTATTTCAAGGAGTAGAAATAAAAGGGATTGTGTCCCTCTGTACACCAATTCTTTGATTTTATATTACTGTTTAATGAAAATAATTTTCATTTAAAATAATATGTTCATGGTCAACCAAGTGAAGCATATTATTTTGTAATAACCTTATGTAATATTATTATTATTATTATTATTATTATTATTATTATTATTATTATTATTATTATTATCATCATCATCATCAATACATTATTATTATTATTATTATTATTATTATTATCGTCATCGTTATAATCATTATTGTTATCTCTATTTCATGACTATCCCCTACCATATTCATAACGGTAAGCACGTAGGTCTCGATGTCTTCGTTGATGTAAAACTGGACCATCTCTGGATCCACGACGATCAGGGTCTCTACGTGTTTCTCTATCGATATGGACCGGCGCTTGCGGCTGCGCTCACGACCTGATGTCTCATGTGACCTTGACCTTGAGGCGCCGCGCTTGTGACGCTCCCAGCGCTCTCTGTGGCTCATGGTGCGCTCATACTCTGTGGTACAAAATAAATAGATTTAACAAACTATTAAAAAAATGAGTAAATAAGTTTAAAAAATCCATATAAGCAGGAGTGAATAAACAAAGAAACAAAGAAATAATTGGGTTAATAGAGATATAGGTAGAAAACAAAAGGTTTAAAAATAATTTAATAAATGAAAATTAGTCAATCAGTTAAAAAAGTTTGCATAAATTACGTTTAAGTCACTGATAATTTTTGACGATTGTTCAAAATATTTTATTCAGAAATAGCGATCGAAAGCCTTTTAAATTATACCTCAAAATAGTATGTATTTTACTATTGCTTGAATCATTGCCCCCTTTTACGCCTGTGGAATTATCTATCTATCTATCAATTTATCTATTTATTTATCTTTCTGTCTCTTTGTCTGCCTGCCTGTCTGCCTGCCTGCCTGCCTGCCTGCCTGTCTGTCTGTCTGTCTGTTTGTGTCTGTCTGTCTGTCTGTCTGTTGTCTGTCTGTCTGTCTGTCTGTCTGTCTGTCTGTCTGTCTGTCTGTCTGTCTGTCTGTCTGTCTGTCTGTCTGTCTGTAAATATATCTCTCTCTACCTCTCTCAACACACACACAAACATACATTATCATATTTTCCATTAACCAAAAATTGCGCACTAGTTTAAGCGAAAAGTTCTTAATTTTAATGGAAAGAGACAATCCTGAATAAAAGAAAAGAAATAATGTCTACGTGCACGCACAGAAGAAAGCATCTTCTAAACAACGCAAAAAAGACGAACGAGACGAAATACGACCCAAAACATTTTTCTGATGCGAGGGGCTTGTGTAAAAATTGTAATAATTATATTAGTAATGATAAATCGTTTTATTATTCATATATATCATAGTATAATCTGATTCTATCCCTCCTAAATCCTCCTTTTTGCTTTTAAGTTTCTACGTCTTATTCAAACTGTTACCGTTTTCTTAGCCTATTATGTTGTTTTTTTTGTGATAACTGAGTGTGTTCATTTATCTAGATGGCTCTTTTTCCACTTCTTTAAACTTTATTTCTAGAAAACGAGTACAAAATGGTACATGTTTCCTTTTTTGATGTTCCATCTTATGAGGAGGTGGACTCACTTCTAAAGAAAACACTTTGTTTAGAGGAAATCGAAAGAAATTGATTTTAGTGTATTTTGCTGCGGAGCAATACAGCATGTACAAAATCTGTTAGTGTAATGAAAGAACAATGTGCTAGGGTGGTGTCCAGCGACGATTTCACTGATCCAAATAGGCCTACGCTCAAAACACCTGATTCCAATGAACGCAACCTTAGAAGAGGTAGATGTTCAGAGACAAGTCGAATCTTTTGTATCTGGCAGGAAAGCTTTTGACGAGTCGCACAGCGGGCATTGGTATCTCAGAAAATAGAGAAGCGTGGAAAGGTTATGCCAATGTGTGAGGAAAATATCCTTTTTTCACCTTGTGTGAACATCACCGAGCTCCGTTTATTGTGAGTTACAATACATTGTAAGTGAAATTCGCCCTTTCTTATTCTTGTTTTTGGGAACAATGCGTTTCGTGGACGTCAGTCATTATTACTTTTATTTCTCCTCATTACTTTCTCACTAACCCATTTTTATCTTGCTATTACTTTAGTTGTTTGCAACTTTGTCCATATTTCCTGTTCTAATTTAAAAAAATAAATTATTTTGCTCTTTATTCTCTGTTTCTCTGTCTGTCTGTATGTCTGTCTGTCTGTCTGTCTGTCTGTCTGTCTGTCTGTTTGTATGTCAGTATGTCTGTCTGCCTCTCTGTGTGTCTTTGTCTGTCTGTCTGTTTGTCTCTGTCTGTTTCTGTCTCTCTCTGTCTATCTGTCTATGTCTGTCTGTCTGTCTGTCTGTCTGTCTCTCTCTGTCTGTCTGTCTCTCTCTCTCTTTCTCTCCCTCTCTCGTTCTCTCTCTCGTTCTCTCTCTTTCTCTCTCTTTCTCTCTCTCTCGTTCTCACTCTTTCTCTCTCTCTCTCTCTCTCTCTCTCTCTCTCTCTCTCTCTAAAATCTCCTCTTAATTTTCATGTACATCTTAGATTTCATGTTTCTTTCTTCTAAAAAAAATCATCTCGCCCCATCTTTAGGATCCTCTTAATCATCACCTTCATCACCCCTATTAAAAAAATGTCATAGTCCGCTACTATAAAGTTCACCTAAAAAGGAAAGAGGAGGACAAACAACACGAGATAAAGAGTGAGAAAGCAATTGAGTGGCAAAGAGAGACGCAGAGCTAACGAGTGAGAGATAGAAAGAGGAAGACACAGAAAGAGAGATAGAGATAGAGAGAGGGAGAGAGAGAGAGAGAGACCGGGGAGAGAGAGAGAGAGAGAGAGAGAGAGAGAGAGAGAGAGAGAGAGAGAGAGAGAGAGAGAGAGAGAGAGAGAGAGACCATTTTTTAATTTTATAAAATGCGCGTGAATAATCCAAAGCTTGATCTTTCCACCCTGAAAACTGAAGAATGCGGTAAACTCATGTAAACATCGGGACAGGCCTTGATGTATTCCTTATCTACCTTCCATCACACATGGAGAGTTCATCCTCAAACTTGTAATACTATTTTTTTCTATACTTGATTTTACCAACAATATTTTACTCTACAATATCAAGTTGGCCTGACATGTTTGGGTATTTGTTGTATTCGTGTTGCCAACAAAATTCAAAGTTAAAAATTATAAAACATTTTTGTCTACTAGTTAAAAAAAGCTGTAATCTTTAACGTTTTCATGTTGTGAAATCTTTTTATTAACATTAAACATCAATTTTTTTTTAATTTAGATATGAAAAAAGTTAATTTGTTACTCTATTCAAATCTACTACTGCACAGCTTCTACCTCAATTGACTTCGCTACAAATGCTACTATTACTTCTATACTACTACAACAACTACTACAACAACAACAACTGCTGCTACTACTACTACTACTACTACTACTACTACTACTACTACTACTACTACTACTACTACTACTACTACTACTACTACTACTACTACTACTACTACTACTACTACTACTACTACTACTACCACTACTTCTACTACCACAACAACCACTACTGATACGACGACAATCACTGCCACTAATAGTCTTGTGTACCATTTTACAAGCATATATCTTTCCACGCTTTCACCTAAATTAATGTACATATTGCTCAGTAGAATAACAGAAAGAAGTAAAATTTGAGTAAATTCTTGATTCATTCCTGTTCTGCATGTATCAGGTCTAATAAAACCTTTTTGCTTTGTATCAACAGAGGCAGCTGCCTGAGCAATCTAGAGCTACTTCTCATTGTGTCTGGCTCCCGTTACTCCAACGAGACCCGCCGAGTAGATCCACGTCAAGGTTTAGATGCGAAAAAACAGCATCTCGGCTTTCGTGGAGTAAATAGTTTTACAGATTGTTTAAGGGATTTAACACGGTGCTTGAAATAAAACCCGTGTCCAAAATTGAACAACTGGAACAAATAATAGTTCCTGAGTATGGTCCAGAGAAGACAGGTAACGGCTTTATAATAACTTTATATTCCTCTGTCTCTCTGTCTTTATCTCTGTCTCTCTGTCTCTCCATCTCTCTCTGTCTCTCTCACTCTCTCTGTATCTCTCTCTCTCTCTATCTCTCTGCTGATTTCGTTATTATTCATAAGGAACGAAGACTCACCCAATGCACTATCAACAAATAAGAATCAAACGATGTTGTCTTGAAAAGTGATATCATCATTCTATACAATAGGCTGGGTTATACGCATAAAATTAACAATCGTTTCTATTGTATATATATATATACTGTACCACAAAAAACACGAAGCTGAGAATCTGATCACCATGTCAGATAATTTTGTCACATTACGCATCACGTCAATGATATGGCACTTCCCGGAAATTTTTTTCCAAACGTTATTGAACAAAGTTTAGTTTTGTTTTTTTGTCTTTAGCGTGTGCAAACATATTTCATACAGGATGAATAAGTAGCAAAAACAAAACAAAACATATTTCGTCTTTTTATGGCAATTTGAAGTCTAGTTTACGTATCAAACTCAAATGAGAGCTAAATCGCCACAAGAAAGAACGGTTCCCCTGATTTTAGAAAGATTAAACTACGCTCAAGGTGAGTAACCGTGAAAAGCTGTAACAGATAAGAAAAAAACAAGTGTGAGTGGAAAGGAGTGGTCTGGAACCTTGTGGGTGAAAATCTTGATAACAAAATGGCAAAACAATAATATACATTCAGGTCTTTTTAGTATCTGATTTTGCAAAGGCTCCCGAATTCAAAGACTTTTTTTCATCAAAGAGGTCTTTTGTGATAACTTTTATGACACATTACCATGAAATAAACACGAGATAAAAAAACGTTTTCACGCCAGCAAAATGATACCATCAGAAATTTATCACGCACACGCCATGTGTAAATTCTAAAACATTGACAAAGACCAACCTGTAACTACGATAAAGCAAAAAATTATGTTTTTAGGAGTTTGTATTATGAGATACTCAAGAGCCGGAGGCGTTTGCAATATTGGATACTGAGGCCCGAATGTATGTCATAGTTTTTGTAAATGCGCTATCAATGGTATCGGTATGCTTTGTACATAATTATCTTTTCACAAGAATGAAAAAATATCCAAAACAAAACATAAAACACAGAGAGTTGTAAAACTAAGTCACCAATGATAATAAGTAAATCTTCAAGTATTTTCTCCTTTCCCATCCCTCCCAAAGAGGTTACTTTGTTTTGGCAGCTAAACGGCTCAGAAATGATGTAGTGTGTTTTTGGCTTCCAATGGTGCTAAATCATTTAACATAATTAGAATATTCTACCGCGACTAATACAACGTAGGCGGGCTTCTATATTATAAGCAAGAATATCAGATGGAAAAAAACCCAACTAAGTTTTTACTTAGAGTCGTAATAATATTATGTGAAAAGGAAGGCTAACAATGAGCCGTTGTCACCTCGTGATTGTATTTACGGCCCGAGGTCTATGTATAAATTTCAAAACGCCGCATCAGTAAAAAAAAATATAAATTTTCATCATGTGGATCGATGTAACAGGATGAGGTGATCAGTCGATACACTACTCCACATTTACTGTACGAAACGGTGAGAGGCAGAAAAAGGTATAGGGCATAATAATTCCAGCAGTTATTTATTTTACATTTTCAAACATTCAGTAATCAAAATTAACATCCGAACCTTTTTGGCCCTCAGACCGAAAATCAGCTGGTTTTCTTTCTTCTCCGTTAAAAATTCTGAAACTTTGAAACCCGATAAGATAAATGATACAAATAGAATAGAGGGAAAGGAAGTATACTAGATAAGATAAATACAGAAGATCCACTTACCCTTTACGCCACACGCAGGCTCTTTTCTCCTCCGTCTTGAAAGAAAATCCAAGTGGTCGGGTAGGGCAGATCGCCTGTACACCAGATGGGGGTGGGATCCATCCTCAGTTTTGTTGTGACTTTTCACCGGTTCTATTAAGTACTCTATTCCATCCACTTGTATAAAGCCTCTCTGTAAAAAGCAAATACGTTGAATCAGGGTAATCTGAAAATTGAGTGTTTGAGCTTGGTAGATTTGTTCAATTTTCCCTGTCTAAGCTTTTAATAAAACCTTTAATACACCAAACAAAAATATCGACGGAATTTCTGTCTTTTAACGTTACATTAGGAACCTTGTTGGTGCCTTGGCAGATATTTTGCTGTTGCTAACATGGAATGTATAAAAATGTATAAGTTTATAAATGAAATGATTTATTTACATGTATTTTCTTTCACCAGTGTCCTTCCTAAACTGGGTATAGATCAAATTTTCAGACACAGATTATAGCCTCAGTTAATAATCTAACCAGCATCCTAAGCTCACCTCTCTCTTTTCTCTCCCCCCCCCCCTTTCTATTACCCCACCCCTCTTTTGTTTGTCGTTTCCTATTATATAATACAATAAATCAAACAACATCGGGAGTTGATACCCTTTATATAATTCTGTACTTCTGATGTAACTGTCAAAGGTGTAAATATAATTAGCATTAGTGTAGCAGCCCTAGTTTGTCTGTAAATTACTCGTGTGGTTGTCGGTGATGGTACAAGGAATTGCAGGTGTTTCAAATCATCCACTCCATCAGATCTAAAGGGTTTGGGTGCACTGTGTTTTGTTTTTGATTTTGTGATGTAACAGGAGTAAATAGAATAAAATAATTGTATCATCATGATTTGTAATTGAAATTTGCTAACGTTAACACAAACACACTTATGAAATTTTTCATTTCAAGCAATAGGAATTTAAGCAAGAAACATTTGGGGTTTGTCTCTATTACTTTGACATTTAGATATGTTATATAATAAATGCGTTTTCCTAGCCTGTCTCATCAGATAAGAACTTATTTACTACAAATTTAGGATAAACATACATTACAAATCTCATTAAATTGTAGAGAGGCAGTAAACTGTTGCCATATTAAAAAAAAACTATCTTTATCAGTGAACACAAGAAGAAGAAATGCGATATAGAGACAGACATACAGACATGTAAACAGGGAGGTCAAGACAGAGACAGAGAAAAAAGAGAGAGGGAGAGAGAGAAAGAGAGAGAGGGAGAGAGAGAGAGAGAGAGAGAGAGAGAGAGAGAGAGAGAGAGAGAGAGAGGGACAAAGAGAAAGAAAAGATACAAAGAGAGCAATAATTTTCGGTGAGAGAATCAGTCGAGTGCTTATTAGAATAAAGGGAAAGAAAGACATACATGGACAATATCAAGGGAAAAAAGAAGAAGGGAGAGATGATAAGAAAAGCAAATTAATAAATAGCAAAATTGAATAAATGAAAAACGCGGCGTTTTCATCTTTTTGCTCGCTCACCCTCAGACAGCGATCTTGGTCTCATGCACTGTTTTACACGAACGTTAAGGGGATGGGCACAAAATGACTGGCCTGGTGAAAAGAACTACATAAACACCGAAAATGGTGTAGTGCCAAGGGTGATAATGATAAAATCAGTTTTCGACAGGTCACTCTAAACCCTTGCGCTGCTACTGTGTTGACTATTACCCCATCTTTCCCATACTTTCGACTTTTTTTAAAGCATCTTTTACTACATTCATAGAACATAAGGTTAAGATAAGAATTTTGCTGGAAAGAACATGATGCTCCCAGCAATGTGTTCGAGGGCAAAAACAGCTGACGATTCGTTAGAGGGTGAGTGTTGAATTAACTCCAAGTAAGGCATGTACTTAGGAAGCATTAACTAGAAAAAGACAGTAACGCAGGAAAATATTCTAAGTTTACTTTGTATATTATGGTATCAAAATAATGACAAGTCTGTTAGACTCAGAAACTATTTTATCTGGCCATATTGCATACAATGGTTGGTCTCTTTTCAACAATATAGTAGGTGCAGGCTACATTTTATGTTGTGTACTGAAGGGTCTCTCTCTCTCTCTCTCTCTCTCTCTCTCTTTCTCTCTCTCTCTCTCTCTCTCTCTTTCTCTCTCTCTCTCTCATTCTGTCTAGCTCTGTCTATCTATTTATTTTTCTCTCTGAGTATGAGACAAAAAATTTATATAAAAAAAAAAGAAACGGTGGCGGTTATAAAGTGAGAACAACAAGGAATAAAAATACGCAAGGTAATATTGGAAATGAGCCCTGGCCTTGACTAAATAAAATAATTATAGAAAATTGGGAACAGTTACAAATTTTGCTGAAGGACAAGTTATAACCTCAGACACAGATAAAGGGAAAACCAAACCACAAGAAATAAATAAGAAAGATAGCTTTAAACAAATAGCTGACGTCATGTGCGAAACTAACAAACAGTTTACATTTCGTTCTGAATTCCTAACGTTTTCTGCTTTGTTCAGATTGCGTAGAGGAGATGAAAAATAACTTGGCGGCGTTTCAGTTTTGCCGCTTTAAACTTTGGAATTTCAATCTACCTGTGATTGCTGCATCTATCCTACTCGCACCGAATTCAGGTACAGTTAGCCCAAGTAGGATCTACATCCAAAGCTAGACTACGTATCTAATAAACCATTCTTGGTCGTGTATCGTTTTGTTGTATCAGCTCTCTACTTTTATTGATCTGAATACTAGTAAATATTCATCGAAGAAACTTAAAATGTTCATCAAAATTATAACTTACAGAAACAAAATGTAAAATTAAAAATAAATGAGTTTGGGCAGGTACATTATAATCTTTTTTGTGTGATTAATACCCACTAACTTTTGGTTTTGGGTATGCATGTCCACAGACATTTACTCAAAATAAAGCAAACTTTCAATTGTCTATGTTTGAATTTGTTTCCAGTATTTCAAAGTATTCATCGCCTAGGTTGAGTTTGAAAAAACGAAAAGGTTCCTAGAAGCAAATTGCCCTCCCCGTATGCATTCGTGCCGTGCGCTGCTGGTTGGGGGAGGTATACGTTGTGTGACGGACATCATGAACGGTGATATTTATGTACTCCCGAGTCAACAGGTCAAAGGCAACACAATTATTTCAACAGCAGAATCATTTTATTCATCAGAAAGGCGCGACCCAGACACACGGGGTACGATTATTACAGGCCCTAAATCATTGACCGTGATAACCCAGGCTCAACGTCCGGCCCAGCCGGTCAGTTCACTTGAGCAGGTTAGGGCAGCCAGCGGGTCTACCACTAAGTACTGGAGTAGTACAGACTGCAGAGTGGGGCCAGACCGTAGGGCTGCCAGTAAGTACTAGACTAGTCAGCACGGAGGGACTGTTGTTGCGATCACCCCAATCATTACTACGATCTAGATCTAGGTCTAGAGTACGGCACCTGCAGTAATTACAGCCCTTGGTAGACCTGGGGGGAGGCTCTGCCCAAGATTGGGATCCTTCCAGACCTCTAGTTCATGCTCTCTCTTCTAGCTCTCTGTCTTTCGATTTTTCTCTTCTTTTTTTTTAAATTTGATTTTTTATCTATAATTATATAATTATACTTTATCTCTATTGTTTTCTGTCCGTACTTATTTCTCTCTCTCTCTCTCTCTCTCTCTCTCTCTCTCTCTCTCTCTCTCTCTCTCTCTCTCTCTCTCTCTCTCTCTACATATTCTCATTATATATTTCCTTGCACATGTGTTTATCACTAAGAACTTGTTTCCCCTTCTTACTATCGCCATATCAGTGTCGGTGTCCATTCCCTGCCCCAGGCACCCAACTAATATACATCTCACAATCAATACTAGCTATAATTGTGCCAATAATTACATCACTAGCACTATTCTCATTTCCTGCCCTACATTTCTTTTCACTTATTCATAGAGAAGATGATATTACCGTTGAAAATATTAAGAAAGAAAAAATAAAAAAATAGCAACAACAACAACAGCAATGATAATAACACCACCACCACTACCACCAACAACAACAACAACAACACAACAAAAGATAACTCATTAACATGACCTTCAGCTTCTCACTCCCTGTGTGTATGCCTACTTCTCTGCTTACTTAATTTTTTTTTTTTTTTTGGAAACGCATGTCTGCCTGACATATCTCCTTCAGTCTATTTGAATCTCTTGCCGATCTCGTTGAATTCCCCTTTTTTCTTCTCTCTCTCTCTCTCTCTCTCTCTCTCTCTCTCTCTCTCTCTCTCTGTCTCTTTCTGTCTATCTTTCTCTCTCTCTCTCTCTCTCTCTCTCTCTCTCTCTCTCTCTCTCTCTCTCTCTCTCTCTCTGCACCGTTAGAAGCACACCTGCACTCGTTAGATCTTTTTCTTATGAAATATTATAGTACGCGATGAAAATAACAGTAAAATTTTAATTCAAAATTAAAGATTTAATTGATAATTTCTCAAGGCCAATTTTATAAAAGTTATAATACATATATAGATAGATATACAGATAGATAGATAGATAGATAGATAGATAGATAGATAGATAGATAGATAGATAGATAGATAGATAGATAGATAGATAGATAGATAGATAGATAGATAGATAGATAGATAGATAGATAGAATCACATACTATAATATTTCATAAGAAAAAGATCTAACGAGTGCAGGTGTGCTTCTAACGGCACAAGCCAGCAAATTACCTTATTGCCATGTTATAGGATGTTAAATTAGTATTTTGTTAATCGCATTGGTATTTTTTTCATCGTCCATTCATTTTACAGACCCCCCCCCCCCCCCCAAAAAAAAAAGACAACAACAAAACAAAACAACAAAACAACAACAACAAAATGTACGTATTAGCCATAATAGAATCGATTATTCTATATTTTGTATGAACATCATCTAATCCATTTGCCCTATGTGCTTTTTGTCTACCGTCTAGACAGCATTCCTCAGACGATGTTTTAATTTCTTTGCCAAATTTAAAGCTGCAGCCAGGGCAATTTTTGTTGTTATTTTTATTATAATAATTAAACAATAACGAAGAGTCTCAGCTGCAAATGCTAGCAGAACATATTTCCAGCATTCTGAATTAGATCTGCGCTACATCCAGTGGCCAAACGAAATCTCCCGAGTGCGTTGAATCTGGTTTGGGCTGATGTCTTAGATATGGGGCACGATTGGTGTAGTCTATCGTGAGAACTGACAACTAACAGTGGAATAGGGGGGAAACATACAACGCACAACAGAAAGCTCAAGCTGACCGCATTTTTTGTTTCTCACACAGGATAAGAAATGAACATGCTCGATTCGCGGAGGGTTGGGCAAATCAAATTATTTCTGCTTCCCAGATCAGTCCTCTTTAAGAAAAGAATGTGTAGTCCGGTGGCCTACAATAGTCTTGTCAACACTGAAGGATCGACAGAAAGAACGGAAAGAAATAAGCATGAAGAGCGGGGGAAACATGGCGAGAGAGATAGGGAGAGAGAGAGAGAGAGAGAGAGAGAGAGATAGAGAGAGAGAGAGAGAGAGAGAGAGAGAGAGAGAGAGAGAGAGAGAGAGAGAGAGAGAGAGAGAGAGAGAGAGAGAGAGAGAGAGAGAGAGAGAGAGAGAGAGAGAGAGAGAATAAGGCAACACGCTCCATTGGAGAAATTTCACCGATCTTGACTTCACTGAGCATGGAAGCGGCACTGATTGACACCCCAATAGGACACTCTATCGGTCAAACGCTCTTCTCGCAGCCGCTCCAATGAGGCATTGCCGATACTGACCCCTTCGGTAGACTTCGTCCAGTCTTACTAAAAATCAGATCATTCCTTAACCTGTCTCGGAGTCGTATGGGAGAAAGTTAAAAAATGTCCAGATTCGGAAGAGTTTTAATCCAAAGACAAATCAAATGGCTTTCCTCTTATTTGAGGATATACTTTTCTCAAATCTATGCAACCGAAGCAAAACAGAATTAAACATGAATGCTGTTCATTATATAAGTCGTAATAGTTATCACGCAAATTTGTCATGAGTTTTTAAAGGTTATTTTAAAAACCCGATACCATGCTGAGTCATCAAAACTAACCGAACGAAAATGTAAAAATAAAAAAAATTAAAATAAAAAAAAACACAATTTGAAAGTGCGAAGTTCTAACTCTTACTATATCTTTTTTTACATTCAAGTTCCCTGCCAAATTATGACAAAAACGCTACGATCCCATGCTTTGTATTAGCTGTTTCTGTGAAATATTATTTTAGCTGATTCATAGCAAGACCAAGATAGACATAATTTTTCTTTTGAGGTAACCAAAGCATGACAAAAACAAACACCTGGGAGAATTTTGTAAATCAAAATATTACCTTCTTTTCGTAGAGTGGGTGCAGCTCTCTTGTCCTTCAATATGTATAAGGGTGGTTTCATCAAATGAGAAATAATCCATTAAGAGGGGGAGAGAGATTCATAGAGAGAAAGAATGTGCTAGAGAGAGAAACAGACAAAGAGAAAGAGAGGCAGAAAGGTTGCGAAAGACATAGAGAGACAGAGAGAAAATAAAAAAGGCACAGTTATACATAGAGAATGATAAGGTTAATTGTAATGGTAGATAGATAGAAATAAACAGAGACAAATTTACATAGATATATAGAGAGGAAGAGAGGAACATAACAGAGAGAAAGATAGAGAGAGAGAGAGAGAGAGAGAGAGAGAGAGAGAGAGAGAGAGAGACAGAGAGAGAGAGACAGTGAGACAGATAGACAGACAGACAGACAGACAGACAGACAGACATCTAGAGAGATAGAGAGAGGGTGAGAGAGAAATCAAAATAAATAGATATATAAATAGATAGATAAAGAGAGAGAGAGAGAGAGAGAGAGAGAGTAGAGAGAGAGAGGTGGGATAAGCAAAACAATGCAGTCTGAGTAATGCGACCTTGGGAGTCTGGCTGTGATAACATTAGCTGTGCATGTTTTTAATCTACCCTTCAGGATTATCTTATCAGTTTATTGTAAACAGAATTATGAGATCATATAATGCCTTGCAGTTTTTTTTTCTTTTTCTTTCCTTTTAATGTGCCTTATCATCAAGTCTCGCATTAGGATAAACACATGGATTGAGACCAACTCATCAAATCAACTTTACCTGGAATCAGTTAATTATCTTTCCATATCAATGCGCACTTTATACAAAATAAGGGAAATATTGCGCATGTCTGCGTGAGACTTAAGCATTTTAATGGTACTATACATTCAAACAATACCCATTACCTCTTGGCTATGCCATCGTTAAAAAATAAATGAGATAGTATGTAAAGAACACCATAATTATATTCGTTGGCATGTGATACGACGTATTCCAGGTCGGTTGCTATAGCGAAAAAAAAGTAAATAAATGAATGTTTTCTTTCTTTTTAGAGTTTCACAGACATAGGCAGCTGACAAAACATGTTAAGTGGAGAAGAGGGCAAAGAAGATTGAGATAACGTGGACATCCCCGCAAAAGAAGCTGCAAAAAAGAGATGCAGGGGACTGAGTTAATCTAGGAGAAGCACCTTTATTCCCTGAAATTTACCTTCAGACAGGTAGGAGATTGGAACAGAAGCCCTGCCTTCAGATTAGATTGCCAGGAAAGTCTAGTTTACATTTCGTGTTTATACTTCTGAAGAACCAACGTTTGTAGAGCTTTAGATTTTATCTGTATTGTTTGCTCATACTAAGGTTTTATTTACATGTATAAAGCTATACATTTTTGGTTATTTTCGTTTTGTTATTCCGTATCTTGAAATACAGTTATACTCTTTCCTGGAACTGTTTAGGAATTACATTGTATAGTAAAAAAAAAGTTCGTGCAACAATACCATGAGCGGTTATTGTTATCAGCTGTATCGGAAGAAAGGAAAAGCGTTGCTGTTGTTATTGCTTTTTGTTGTGCTGTTGATGTTTTTGTTTTTGTTGTTGTTGTTGCTATATTATGGACGGGCCCCAAGACTGACGTCTGGCAATTTTATACATGTATGCTGCCACACACGAGACAGGGCTATTATTATTATTATTATTATTATTATTACTATTACCTGGTACATGTGACAGAACGTTGGTCTGGCAATCGGAATGTCCCTGGTTCGAAACCCATGAACGATAAAATATTCATTTGTCCAATTTCGTCCCCTAATTGTTTCTGCGTGGCAGCACGTAAACATAACTGCCAGTCTTGGGCCGTCCACAATTTATCCTATAATAACACTGACATTAGACTCTAAGCAATAAAACAAACAAAAAAACCGAACAAGTTAGCCCAGTGACGAAACGGCTATTTTGCACTGAGAACTTACCAAGCCTTGACACGCCGAGAGCGCGACCCTGGAGGTGGGGTCCCCCCGGACAGAGCCGGACAGCTGGCAGCCGTGGTGCCCTTCCAGCCGTGAGAACAGCGATTGCGATACGTTTCTGGGGCTGGACACTTTCTCCAGGACGGCGGCAGGGCCCAGCAAGAAGCGCGTGCTCTGCAGCTCCACCACGACGTCTTTGTCTGCGTGCACGGGGATGCGGTAGTGGAGGACATCCTCCCGCCCAGAGGCCAGGGCTGGCTGTTGGAGATGGCTTGGGTTAGGTTGGTCCTGGTTGAGTCCCTCTGGAGCGCTGCGTCGTTGCCGGCTTGGGATGGCGTGTCTGGCGTGGAGAGTGTGAGTCACGAAGTCTCCGTGCTGGTCCACTCGGCTCGGCCATGAGATGTGGAAATGTGTCAAATCTTGAGCAAAGTTTCCTGTTGAGGCAAAGTGAACAATTGCAAATGATTGCGAGAAAAAAAAGTATTTACGAGGAAGGATTTTCAATGTCTTTAAAATTCCATTCCACTAGTACACAAAAAATGCAAAATGTATCTTATATTTGTGTTGATCACCAGTCCAGCTCTGACCATGATATCAGGAATTATACATTCGTATCTAGTAGAGCTAATGAAAAGTCTTGTTTTGTGGCAAAAAATGTAAATCCTTCCTATTGTGTTTCGATTCAAGCCACTAATTTTTATTTTGATGACTTGGGAGTATTTCATATGAACAGAACGTTCTGACGAACCTAAGCGTTCAAATAAGTCTTACATATTATACATGTTCATATTATCATTTCTTTTGAACCTACGCAAGAGTTAAATTTATTGCAATATAAACCCAAGGCTTCTTTATAATCTTGACACTGATTTAGACATTAGTTTAGCCTAAAGCCATAAATGGAAAGAAGTCATTATAGCTCATCGCATTGTGTGACTGTTTAAGGATTTGCAGGCACAGCCAAGCTAAATAATTGTCAAGTGTTGTAAACGATACTTTGAAAGTTCTTCTTCTAAAGCATGGTCGAGCAGATAAAACCGTGTATCGTGGGTGGCTTCGTACATACATGTACAGTTTTAAAATGAACATGTAACATGAACATCTTGCTTGACAGCGACCCTTGGCACAACACAGCTATCTACAGGAAGAAACTTTTCGCTCGGACATATCAGGTTATACGTTCCTCTGCGTGCCTTTCGATTCGTAGGACAAGCCACAACTTTATCATTCTTTTCGACACTGTTTATTTGTCTCATTGTGCCATCGTTTCATATTACCAATATATGTCTGACATTCTATTTCTACTCCTGCGTTGAAACAATGTAACGCCCACGTTGATATACATAGTGTCTGTAGAATTTGAAGCAAACTTCAACTTTGGTAAGTATCATTTACTTTACAAGCAACATCCGAAAATGTCTTTATTTGTGAAGCCGCGGAGGATGGTGGATAGTTTTTCCACGAATTCCGCAGCATGGGGTGAAAGGTCACCGCAGGAAGTGGTCACTAGCCCATCGTGTGAGGTATAAAATTGTATCATGCCCAACACAGAAATGTCCTCGCCGTATAGGATCCCCCAGGGGAACCTAGGAGACGTTAAACTCGGAGAGAGGGAGAGAATTCTCTCCCTGCCTCTATAGAGAACACAGAAATGTCCAATAGCATAGAGCCATCTTTTTACCCTTTATCACAGCCATGTTGGGTGGTGGGCACTATTTCCCTCAAGTACTACTGGTAATTTTTTTTTTTTTTTGAGTTAGACGGATGTCTAGAAACAGATTTGGAGAGTTCTTGAGAAATTGTTCAAATAATAACATCGATATCAGCCATTTTAAATTTACACGTTTTTTAAAACTTTTTAGTCATTATTTTGGGAATGTTCCTCGTAAAGTACTATGACTCAGCACTATTTACCTGTTTGTTGGATGTTTTGTATTTGCTGTTTCATTTTGTGCGAAACTGTTTAGAATTAGTACTCCAAAGGGTGGTCTAGATAGTATTAAAATACGCTATGGTACCAGCAGTATATTTGTATTCGTTTTTATCATTCAATAAATAAAGCGGTGTATCTGTAAGGTCAGGTCAAGAGCACCTTTGTTTGAAGGAGTGTGATTGATCAGCATTAGTGACTCTATGTGGACTGTCAACACCGCTATTATATTAGCGCGAAATGTGTTATAGAATAATGTACATTTCCTTTCTATCAGCTTCACCCAAATGTCTCTGGTTATCAATATTTAATACACGAACAACGGAACAATCTTTACCCCTATCAGTTTCAGCTGGAAGTGGCAACGGGTCCGACCTGCCTCAAGAAGGACAGTTTCCATACCTCGTAGACTTTTAAATTAAACCAGGAAAGTATTAAGTTCATTTCTTTAAGCGGTGCTTAAATCATTCAACACATTTTGTTTGTGCCCTCTTTTGTCTAGACTAGAGTACAAACCTATCAGCAGGCATACGGTCAATCTTCTTGTTTCCGGTAGTGCTAAGTTAGGTTTTCTATTGATTGTTTGGGTTAAAGGCTTTATTGCTCCCAGACTGAGTAGGTGAGGCTGAGTTTTCAAACGAACAATGGGACTTAAGAAAGGGGAGTCCAACGGGGGTGTAGCTTGTATCGATGATATCACAAGTACATGTATTCCCGGCCCGGCCTCTCCTATGCGGTCTATCGCGGGCTTTATCGGCACATGTTTGATAACCAGGAACATGGCTTTCTAAACCCCGGGGATCAGTTACAAACTCCCTTGGCAGTGTCGATAGTGGCCAGTCTTTGTTTGTAGGTGTTTATGTAAAGTCTATGTAAGCCTACATTACAGGCGAGAGGGCACGTTCAAAGAAAGCCACTCGTTCTCCTGACACGTTCTGACCCCTTGTCAGTCAGATAGCGAGAAGTCTTCTAGTAGAGCCTGGCATTTGTTGCTTTGAAGGGATTTGTCAATGAAGGCAGCTCAGAGCTTCAACGGGTACACTTTCCCTCTTGTTTAATTGTGCAAGACAACCCTGTGACTATTTTCTCGAATGGTTATTGCCATTTTTACAGGGACTGGTCTCTCTACAGGTTTTCACAAAAATGTTTATTAGCAACGGTGACACAGCTCTAAAAAAAAAAAAAAAAAGAGAATGTTTCTGATGGAAGATGACTTCTCTACTCCAATCTCTGCTAATCAACGGGCCAATTGTAAGATATAATTTTATTTTGGTTCATTACCCCTAGTACCTGACGTACTTCTAAAAACTTTGTGTATTTGCATTCGTTCCTTCTATTTCGCCATCTTCGACTCTCATAATAAGCTACATGTTTTCATCTTGTTCTTTAACTCGGTTTAAAAACTTTTTCATCGTCGACCCTCCCCCGCTCCCCCGCGGTTTCAGAGATGACTGCCACGGAGACATCCATTACAACAGCGCTGCCAGTCGTTTTTTGTCGTTAACGTAAGGCAAAGAACTTAACAGCGCTAGGAGGGGAGTTGCGTGAAATGTTAGTCAAATGAATATTTATCATAACAGCTTTTAAAGTCCCTTTCAATAATAAACCTTTTCTTAATATCATATGCCACAGGAATCATATATATTTCACTTTTCAGACACCGAGATATATAATTATACTGACTTTTAAATAAATATTATAATAATTATGCACTTTGACTATACATTTGATAAAAATTACGCCGCTCTGATCAAGATATCATTTTATGTGTTTAAGCAGTTGTCTAAGGTCGTGAATTTTTCTTGTAAAAGAGAGCGAGAGATGCGGTTTTACATTCTATGCCAAAATATATATGTTTGATGAGGAATGGAAATATGCCGAAACAAATTGAATCGCTACCTCTGACAGAAATTTTACTGAATCAGATCCCCCTTTTTTCAACATAATAAATATGTTTCTTAGAACTGATGTGTGAGGTAAGGATAAGTGGGCCAGTAAGTGCTCCGCGCCACCAGGACCCCATGGCGGTGACAGGGGCAGGAAAGTTGCATCACCGCGCGCCAGGCAGACTGCGCCACTGTCCCTGGTCTTCCCGTCCTCCATTGATAAATATGCGCTCCATAGGGCATTGCGTGTGATCAGAGAAAGTTATCTCGATTGGTAAACATTCTGTGTACAAGAGTCAGCGCACAGCTAGTGGATCTTAAACTTGAAATCCTCAAGCATTGGGTTTTGAAGGAAGTGGATGTGGACATTTCTTTCTACAGGTTTTCCAAGTGACTTACCACAATCGGCGCGGTTCGTAGTACAATGATATGAAATGCAAAAAAAAAAAAAAAGTACGGTTTCATATTAGAAGGAGAGAGAGAGAGAGAGAGAGAGAGAGAGAGAGAGAAAAACAGAGAGACAATATGAGAGAAAGTTAGAGAAAGAGAAATTTTATTACGTACCGTGCCAACTGTAGTAAGCCTGTCTTGAAAAACCTGTAATGATTCTTTTCAAAATTCACTGATTTCGCTTTTTTTCCCGACGAGTTTTCCATTATATATTTATCCTCCACCGCCAACCCCCCCCCCCTTTTTTTGTTTTCTTTTCTCCTTTCCTTCTTTCTTCTTTTTTATTACTTCAATCGTCCTTTATCTCTCTATAAAATTGCCATATTATTTTTTTGGTGCAATTTTCTTCCAGTTAATTATTTAATTTCCACGGCCCTCTATGCAGGAATGTGCCACATTAGGGTGTCAAGGAAACCATTGCATTAGCGGGTAGTTCTAGAGTTCAAGACGTGGGGCGCCGCAGCTAAATAAAAACACAATAGCATGGAATCGATTTCATGCTCCAATAAAATCAGTGTCTCTTCGTCATAGCCCTTAAAAACTTCAATGAATATCTTAAGAAAGCTAAGTGTTTCTTTCTCTCATTCTGGACGATAATACATTTTGTGTATGACAGCGTGTCTATATATACACACTCACAGATATATATATAAATATGATAAATTGCAGTCCGAAGTTATGACAAGTTGGCTGAATTATTTACTTAAAGAACACAAAGATATACTTTTGTCCTCGTTATAATTTTTTACATTTTAAATCAACGTTTTAGTGGCGTTGTGTATAAATGATATGCGACAGGCGTTCATGCGACACTGAGCCTGTCCCTCTGCGACAGTTTGAGAATTCGTGTCTAGACACAGTGGAGCTCAAAGCGTTCAGTGTGCATATTAAACTAAGTCAGAGTAAATATTAATGCTCATTAAGTCGACAATATTTCAGTTTAGTGACATGTCTGTACGCCATGCATTAATTTGGTTTAATTTACGAATGATTTATCTGCAGTCCTTTTATGAAGCAGCACCTAAAGGTGAAAATACTTGGGGCCTTAACGGTAAGAATAAAGAATATATTTCCCTAGATTTCTCACTTTTCTCAAATGCCATTTGCTTGGCTAAAGACAAGCATTTCCTTTTTTATTTACTTGTGCATTCCAAAGTCTTTAAATAGTGTCTCTTCTTATGTATTTTTCTTCTTTCTTTTCTTCTGCTTTTCTATTTTGTTGTCCTCAAATTTTTCTCTCCCCAACGTTCCGTTTCAAATTTTCTGTTCTCACTATGTTTATTCTTTTGATCTGTTGTCTTTCTTGTTACTTTTCTTCTACTCCCCCTCCTCTCCCCACTCATACTTGTTCTTTTCGTCTTTTTCTTCTTCTTCTTCTTCTTCTTCTTCTTCTTCTTCTTCTTCTTCTTCTTCTTCTTCTTCTTCTTCTTCTTCTTCTTCTTCTTCTTCTTCTTCTTCTTCTTCTTCTTCTTCTTCTTCTTCTTCTTAGAGAGAGAAGAAGAGAGAGAGAGAGAGAGAGAGAGAGAGAGAGAGAGAGAGAGAGAGAGAGAGAGAGGGAGGGAGAGAGAGAGTAAAAGAGAGAAAAAGAAGGGAAAAAAAGAAAAATACAAATGATAATGATAGAGGGAGGTAGTCGTTACTTCTCTTTCACCCACTGTATTAATGTGACTTTTGAGAATGATGAGGGTGCGCATGCATTGTAGGATCAAATGATAATGGTCATCTGTCAACATAAGCGCACCGATGCGTACCAGTGCGCTGTGCACCGCATGCATTCAAGGCTGAACCGATCAGCCCAGAGCCTCGCACTCGCAGATGCAGGGGCGGGCATGTCCGCATTAGAGGTCTTACGATAACATGGCTGATAGGCAAAGCGAAGGCGACAAGTGAGGGAATCTGCACTGGCTACCAATCATAGATAATTATATCCTAAACTTTTGGAGGCAATAACCGCCTCCGCCTCACGGACGTGGTTATGTTATTCGTTATTGTTGTCGTAATCGCAAAGCCTGTGCAGTCGCCAACAAGTTGATTTTAGGGATAAACTTCAATGTTAACCGAATAAAATATTCGCAGAAGGATGTCTTCTCATCATCTAAGATCCGGATTGTATCTTTCAACTGCTTTTATGTACTATGAGGTATAGTTTGATCACATGATTGTTTTTGGCAAATTGTGCCAGTCAAGGCTTTAAACTTAGGAACCATAATCAAACTTTAAGGAATGTTTTAGAGGATATGAAGCCAGTCTGTAAAAGCTAGTCTGAACATACTCATCTCATCGGCAATGACTAATAATGTTCCATTACTTCGCTACTTTCTCTTTATATATATACACATGGAATTGAGAATGGCTGACTTTTTCCTTAATGATAAGAATTAAACTCATAACTACATTTTAGTACATTTCGATTAAAATTTAATGTGCCATAAGCATGCACCTGACTGAAACTAATCCGAAAATAGTAAGATTCCGTTTTCTTTCCACCGAGGCTAATCACTCAAACGGGTCATGTTTTCTATTAAAAAAAAAAGACAAATAAATCCAAGACAAAGAGGGTTGCTGTCCGAACATATTCTGTATTATCCAGGTCATTCGAACCTGAACCGGATCATGTTTAAATAGAACCGGGTTTTGCCACCGATCATCATAAATCATGACACTTGACACAGGAACTGATGCAGTGGCAAGCTGGCATCATTAGCACAGGCGGGGTTTCCGCGAGGCGACATCACGGCCGTCACTAGCACATCAGTGGAATATATGAGGCTAATGCCTACTTAAATATCGGAGGAAAAAAACAACAAGAATGGCTCCCTGCACCCATCTTATTGTGCCAGCTTATCTCCACCCAACATCAATCCTTCTTAGAAATATAGCTACAGTTGTCTGGTGTATGGTGAACTGTTCAAAGAGAGAACTATTCAAAAATATCCAAATACAACAATATTATTTTTTGTTGTTGTTTAAGATGTTAATTTTCTTCAATAAGTTCTGGGCGACCTTTGCTTAGGGAAATACATTCCACCAACATTTCTGGGTTTGCTATTTCTTTTCATAACCTACGAAGACTACAATTGTCGGCCAGAAAAGAACGGGGCGAACTCGTTAAAATAAGGCGTTAAAAGATAAAGAAAAAAGCGACAAGCTGATTGTTCTACCATAAAGAGAATACAGATGTTGGTTAGATCGTGTAGTTGAATTTTACGTATCAGGTGTCGGTAAAAATCGTCGACGACCCTTGTGGAATTCATATGTTCATGTTTTCCATAACCGTTTATAGTTTTACTTGTAGTGGACATGTTTCATTTTTTTAAAAACTTTTAAACAAAGAAGTTATGTCCGACAAGCTTACTGTCTACGTTGGCTGTATTTGGTAATGCTGTGGTTGGGGAGATTTATGGTACGGGCCTGAAAATAATTGTTCTCATGAACATTTAACTGTTTTTTCATCATCACTTTTTATCTCCTCTAATAAAAATGTGTGCATGTCAACTTTCTCTTGTCTTGTCCCGTGGCTACATCACCCTGTCGTGTCTTGGCTCCCTCAGCACTGACATTCACAAGACAGGTGTAATGAACTATCATTACTATCTACATGTATATCTACATGCACTCTGATTGGTTCTTTCTTTTTCACATGAAGCATTTGTTTTCATGCCCTTCATAAGCTCCATCTACCTTCTTCCGACTTAGTTATATGTTAATTTAAATGGTAAAATCGTGCTTTACCATTTTTGCTGTCGCTGTCCTCTAGTCGAAAAAATACGACCAGAAATCTACTTGATCGCTTAAAGAGAGAGAGAGAGAGAGAGAGAGGAGAGGAGATAGAGATAGATAGATAGATAGATAGATAGATAGATAGATAGATAGATAGATAGATAGATAGATAGATAGATAGATAGATAAAATACAATAAGAAATCTACATATATATATATAAAGAGAGAGAGAGAGAGAGAGAGAGATAAAGAGAGAAGTTGATGGAGAGAGTGAGAGAGGGGGTTAGAGATAGAGAGGGTAGAGAGAAAAAAGAGAGAAGGGGAAATGGGAGAGATATAAGGGAGAGGAATAGAAAATATTGAGAGACGGAGAGATAGAAGAAAACCACAACAATAGCCACAGAGGATCATAAATAGACGCACTCATAGACAGGCAGGAAGCCGTCCATACAGGACACCGAAGAAAGATGGGGACATAATTATTGGGGGCAGCAGCAGCCACAGCGTTACCTCATAGAGCCAGGTCGCGTTAATTGAGAGCAAACGTAACATTGTTTATCTAGCGCAGCCCTGGCCAGCCAGCCACTGCGGACGGTCTGTGCCTCCCTGGACCATCCAGAGGGGGAGACACCGGGGCCAGGCAGGACAACAACAAACAGAACCAGGCGTAACAAGCTGAGGACGAACGACCCTTGGGGACACGACCTTGTTGTTGGAAGACCTGCCGTGTCCCACTGGCCTAGACATTGGTTTGCGTGCAAGATGTGCCTTGTTTAAGGCCATGAGGGCCTTGAGATCTGGGTTTGCCACAGAGAGCAGAGATGATTTCTAAACAGAGGGAGTCCAATGTAAGAATTGGATTTTATAATAACATAGAAACCACCCGTCATCTTAGACTACACATTTTTATCCTTGCGGATTCAAAGTAAAATCTCTGTGTATCGCGTTCTTAGTCAGTCCTCTCTCTCTCTCTCTCTCTCTCTCTCTCTCTCTCTCTCTCTCTCTCTCTCTCTCTCTCTCTCTCTCTCTCTCTCTCTCTCTCTCTCTCTCTCTCTCTCTCTCTCTCTCTCTCTCTCTCTCTCTCTCTCTCTCTCTCTCTCTCTCTCTCTCTCTCTCTCTCTCTCTCCCTCTCTCTACCCATCCGACGCCACTGATTGTTATCCATTTTTATTAAGCTATAACTTTTGGTTCAGTCATGAAAAGTATGACCGAAAAACACTAACGGTGATGGCTTTCGGAAATATGTAGTGAGGAAAAGGACGAGTTTGAGATAATAAAGGGGTGGTAGTATAAAATATTTTATATACATTTCAGAAACTATTTTAGGGCGTCTACTTAATTTTAAATATTTTGAGAAGGACCCAAGAAAGACGGAACAGTACATTAAAGTAAGGAGTCACCTTGAGGTAGGAGGAAGTCGAGGAAGGTACAACAAGGAATAGGTATAGAGGTATAGCATGAAATAAATGTGAGGAAAAGGTAGTCAAAAAGAAGACAAAGAGATAGGTGGAATTCAAGAAGTTTACATACACACAATGTGAAATCGACTGTATGTTGGAGATCAAAGAGAGGCCCACACACTGAGATAGTCAGATGTACAATAACGCTCTCCTGTCTTTCATGAATCCGTCGAGAAGAGAATATTTTCGTTTCATTTGCTGAGAATGGAATCGCTACAGAAATCGCCGAATCTGAGCTAACGGGAGCTATTTTTATTCCAAAGAGAAAAATAGTTCACCTTTTTAGATATGGCGTCCGAGTAAACACCGAGGCGGACTTGAGCTTTATTGGAACACGACGGCGCTTTAGATCAAACAGATCATGCAGTCCTAGAGTACATTAAATAGATGGACAATCTTATCATGCTCACTCTGTCTTTCGTTATTTTTCTCTCCATCCCTCCTGGTCCTTTCTTTCTGTTTCATATCTCTATATCTTTACTTTTCATATACAAACCACAGAATGTTCTTGTACGGTTGTACCCCTTAAGGCTTAATCGCCCCTATTTTTATCTCTTTAAACTACATACCTACCGATCTATATATCAATGGATCTATCTTTTTTCCTCATCATCTAACGCTATCTTTAAATCGATATTATTTTCTGCTATTTTCTCTCTCTATCTTTCTACCCATTTATACATCTATAACACCAACTTTATTTCATCGCAATTACTTTTCAAACGACATTAGGAGCCGCATGGATGAGTGGAGACTAACCGTTAACTTGAGAAGCTACTGACAGTTTAGCATGTTTCATTCAGCTCCACAGACCAACTTGGGATATCACTTGTGACACCTTCCCATGTCCCAGTAACCCATCTCTCTAATTATCCCTCGTAACGCGTTACCTTTAGACCTCGTTCCTACTCTTCCCAATGCCCCCCCCCCCCCCAAACCCCTCGCCCGACACACACATTGTTTATTCTTACTTTCCAATCCTCCCTCTCTTCCTTTATCTCGAAATTCCATTGAACTGATCTCTCTCTTTGTCTCTCTCTCTATCTCTCTCTCTCTCTCTCTCTCTCTCTCTCTCTCTCTCTCTCTCTCTTCTCTCTCTCTCTCTCTCTCTCTCTCTCTCTCTCTCTCTCTCTCTCTCTCTCTCTCTCTCTCTCTCTCTCTCTCTCTCTTCTCTCTCTGTCTCTCTTACTCTCTGTCTGTCTGTCTGTCTGTCTGCCTGTCTGTCAGTTTCTCTCTCTCTCTGTCTCTCTCTCTTTCTCTCTCTTTCTCTTTGGTTCTCTGATCCCCCATCCCCCCAAAGAAAAAAAAAATCGGCCACAGTGTATTATTTCTCGGCTACCTGCCCGCTGTGACCCCTGACCTCAGCTGCTGCGCGGAGCACACATTATATACATGTACCTATCTTTTCGAGATAAATCCTTAACGAACGCCGCGGCTATAGACTCTATGTGCCACACGCTAATTGCTCATTTTAGTTTCCGCTCCAACACTCAGGATTCTCCTATTTTACCTTGAGGATGAGGAAATTGACATTTGCAATTGAAATTTTAAGCAAAAATATAATTAATGACATCTTAGATCCAATTTGAATTAGTCCTCAAGGATATTTAAAGTATTAAATATTAAAATGCGAAAAATAGAAACAAAAATACTGTTTCGGTTTCAGCTACTACAGTTGTTTAATTCAAATCTTCATGGCTGCACTCTAATCAACATTTTCACAACAAGTTGATTTTAATCCTCTCTTGACATTTTCTGGTCTTTGACCTCATTAATGTCTCCAGTCCGCCAAACCTTAGTATAGGAAACTGAAGATATGTAAGCGCTAAGCAAGCACCAAACTCAACAGTGTCATTAACCCTTTCAGGAACACTGTCGGATACAAATTTACTCAGTAACAATCACAGACATTGTTAGTAGATGCTTCTTCACAGTCACTTTTCCTTTGCATATTTAGGAATTATACAGTGTTTTCTTTTAAAAGAGTCTGTGCGTAAGCCAAGATTGTAATGAAAAAAAAAATGAAAAAGTTAAGAGGTAAAAGAGGTTATTAAAGCGATACAATAAGGGGTAACCATGGATGCTAATATAAAGCAGCTTTGACGTAAGTTCGTTGCAACTAGAATAATCACATCCTTCGAGTTCATGCATTCTTTTTCCCCTGAACAATGTTTTTCTAGGGTCTGCCAAACTACTTGAAAATTTCCATCCTCTGGATACTTTGATTTTATCTCTTTCTCTAAAGTCTAATGCTTTCAGGTAAGGGCAATCGAAAAGGAAAAGAAATAGAAATTCCTTGGCTTCGAAATGCAAAATATCAAACTTTGGAAATTCCCGCCCAGGAAACATACACAAACAGGTCTTCTGGGTTCACCTTTGTAAATTATTTATTAATTTTTTCGTCCTTTTTGGCAAGCACTTAACATTTTCTTGTTTTCAATTTACGACCATATTTTTCTTCGTGTAAATAAGATAATTAAGATAATTTTAAATTACGCTCTACGTGCTGCGTTATCGCTTAGACAACTGTATCAATAATTGAATGGTAGTCATAAGCATTAAAACAAATCCACGGTGATGTAGCAAACGGATTTTAACTGTTAATGTTGTTTTTTCCCTTTGCAAAGATGATAATGCGAATGTCCAAACCTGACCATGCCTAATTACACTCACTTGTCCACGGAAAAGGGTTTTATTTTATACCTCCTCTCCTCTTCTTTCATCCATTATTTCTATGAATTGCGATTGATATATCTTGTCATCCTAACTACAGAATATATTGCCGTTACTGTCAATACCCTAATGCAGAGTAGAATTATTTCAATAGAAAAGTAGATCATTTAAAACAACGGAGAACAGGCGGGCTAATCTGTCGCTACGTTCAGAATGGTTCTTAGCAATCGTCTCATAAGATTTAGCACAAAGTCAACGATTAGAAGCCAGAGCAAACACTTCAATGGGCAAAGCAAATTTGCACCTCTATCAAACCGTGTACATGAGGTAAACCCATAAACCCTGTTTTTACTTTGTTACAGAACCTGAAACCCTATGCCCGTGTTTGACAACTCCGCACTTACATTCTACCAACACAATAGTGCCACCAGTGCAACACTTGAACAATGAATCTTATCTACTGTAGAGCCTAACGAGGGGAATATAGAGGCCTAGTTATCTACAAATACCATGTTTTATCTTTTAAGCTTACGTAGATTGCTTTATAAATTGTACTGTTAGAAATTTTACACGATTGGCAAAGTTATCTCTATACAGGAGTTATCTCGTGTGATTTCGATACATAGCGATCCAAAAAAATCTGTTAATTTCTATTAGATCGCATTATCAATGTTAAAAAAGGAAATCTTTAATTAATATTTTTTAAATAAAACGTTGCTAGGGCTCACAACATACATTATCAATTCAAAATTAAAATTGAAAATAAAACTATATCTATTTATCTTAAATAGAGCAATAACATCAGCGACCGCCAGTTTTATGAAAAGCATAATTTGATTACAGTTGTAGCCTTTTGAAACTACAGCGTTGATAAAAACATAGGTTTTGAGATGGTCGCCCAACAATTTAGCATTTTGGTGTGTCGTTAGAGGAGTATCGACTTCGGAATGGTACTTATAGCGCTATCTTTATGAATCAAGAAGAACCTATTATAACATAGGTGTGTGAGATTCAGATTCACCTGTCAGTTCTTGAAAGTAGACAACTAGACAACTTATTATCACTCAAGCGCGCACCCCAGGCCGCCCGACATTCTAAGAATGGGAGAACACCACGGACAGTACAAGAGAGGTCAGGAAGATAGAAGAAATAAAAAAAAACAACAACAACAAAGCACCTGAAGCCATAGCATTCTTAAGCGCCAAAGCTAATCCAACGATTGTGTTGTTAATAAAAAAAAAAAAGATATCGAGAAAAATGCATGTAAATGTATATACGTTTTTACAAAATCAAATTATCCATTGATGGGTAATAATCATTTGGCTTCTAAATGGCTTTTGTTTGATTGTTGTTGCTTGTCTCTTCCACGAGCACTCAAGATTCAAGTCGCATCCTTTCATCAGCCAAACTGTGCCAGCAGGCAAGCTTCACAAAATAGCCAGAAAAGTCACATCAACATGGCGCATACTGACAAAGACGGCTATTCGACACCGGTCGCCCCATGAACAAAAGCCTCGGCCTTGAATACACAACGCCATTATAGACACGTACATGCCCCAAAGAAAGTCCTTTGCAAAATCACTATGACTAGATTACTTGCTGTTGACTTGATAGAAACAACATAATTATTTGGTCCAGATCTATGTTGTAAAGTTTATTACAGCACTGGGCGAAGGCGCCTCACAGTATTTTGTTAACTTCAAGACGGCAATGTGTACATTGCTTGTACACACATTTTCTCCATCCTCCCCCTCTCTCATTCTACGTCTTTCTCTGAAACTCTCTTTTTTCTTCTTACTCGCTCATTCTTCTAAGCTTTACAAAAAGAAAAAAACCTTCTCTGAAAGTTTCTTTTAGCGTTTACCAAATCTCTCCCTATTTTCAGTTTCACGCTCTCTCAATCTCTTACCACTTGCCCCAACACGCTCTTTTTCTCACTGTAACTTTACTACTGTTTGCATCTGTCTTTTTCTCTTTAAATCTCCCGGTATGTCTATCTCTTCCCTCTCATTTTCTACATCTCTTCTCTTCCCCCGCTTTCTCTCTCTCTCTGTCTCTCTCTCTCTCTCTCTCTCTCTCTCTCTCTCTCTCCCTCCCTTTTGCGTCTCTTGTTACAATGGTATCATATCAAAAAGGCAAAGTATTGATGTATCCGAACAGAAACAAGAACACTCTCCGAAGCATTGGGTTTTTGCACTTATGTACATAGTTTGTTGTATTAACAAACTCAAGTGCCAGTCTAGAAAGATAATTTAGATACAAGAAGCCAGTAATCATATAAACCACTGACTTAAGCTTTTCACTTAATTTATTTCCACGCATCTGCAATCTTAACAACATAATCTAGGACTTTTCGATTGTGGACTGGAAAAACCAGGTCCCGTCTCTTTCAGGTCAATCATAAAATGCAGTTTCGAGGTTAAACACAACAGCCAACATAGATGACTTACCTTGATTAGAATCTGGGAAGTAAAAATCCTTGGAGGCTGAAGCGCTTCCGTTGAGCAACGCCAAAACAACAAAGATGGAGAGAGCAGCCAGAGTTGTGCTCCCCATGGGCCTGTGGTCCAATGCCCCTCTATGTCCAGCATGGGAACAGTGAGCAGGGTCTGCTTCTGTCCTGGACGATGTCTCGGGTGCATCTGATGGCACCAGTCTTTGGAACACGTCATTGGTACAGGGGGCATTCATTTGCCCATTGTGATGCAATTCCCGACCATCGCAAGAACTGGCGGATTCAGAGCTAAACATGTCAATGTCTGACACACAGTATCGCGGCTTGTCAACACAGCTTTTGTGTGTGTTGTTGAGGCCAAAATAAAAACCGTCGGAACATAATAAGGAGGTCACAATATCAGGACACTCGCTACAATCACCCGAGCATGTATTGAAGATACAGCTAGAAGATTCCAGTCCTAAAACAGACGGAAAATGTGCGGTGAATGGTTCTGATTGGTTGTGGTTGTCCACGGGGCCCTCGTGATGTTCACCGGTTATGGCGACCCCGGAGTCCAAGATCGGAGACGCCATGTCACAGAGCGGCCGTGCCGCTGCGGGCATCTTGTTGTCTTCCTGCTGTCTGATGATCTCAACTGTTCAAAATAAAATAACTGCCTGTTTGGTGTATTTCAGTAGAAGGCTAAGAGATGTTGAGTTTATACGCTCTTTGTTTGAAAGTAAGTTAGGGCAAAAATGTGTTGAAGACCACTATTGAAGGTTTAAAGGGAAAGAGAAAGAAAACAAGAGGGCTTTCACCCTTCACACCGCAAACCGCAAATTGCCGAGCGATCATGGGCGCAAACAACAGAATAGGGTCCACTCCATAAACTGTAAAAGTAGGTAAGCCTCATGCTACAAACGGAAGAGTGCGCAGACTCGGCAGCTCCAGGGCTGTTAGCAGGGGTTTCTGTGAATGAAACATGGAAAGTGTATCTATGACTAAGCCCTCTCTCGCCGGTGTCTACAGTAATGGCCTGGGTAAAGAAAAACTGGGCTAGACGATGTCCTTTGTTTGTGGGGGGTCTTTGTATCCTTTTCATCCAAGTCCCGGCATGCTCGCGCTGAAAGAATGAACGCTGTCGACGGTATACTGCCTTCAACTCTCAATGGGCTGAGGATTTACCTATACATAAACACAAGAAAAGAAAATAACATTTAATATTATCGAGTCAGAATATTTCTGCATGAGTCATAAAAAGCATGTTTGGTAAAAAAGAAATTAATTAAATTCAATTTTAGTATAGAAAAGTGTGTGTGTACTGTACCCTTTACATTCATTGTAAACAGTGTTTGTGATCGGTAAATTAAACTTCACGCCTTTAATCAGGAGGAAAAGGCAGGATCAAAAACTTTGACCAAGAAGGCTGAAAAGGAAAGTTATGAATTGTGTATGGTACCTTAAAAGAGTAGATGTTTAGAATGGAAATAAAGGAAGAGTGGTTAAATCGCTATAATGGACCCCAGTCTCGACCCGACTTGGGAACCTAGAAGTTTATCATCTAGTTTAAGGTCTTCCAGCTTCCTCGTCTCTGTTCAAACATTCGGGCAGACTAGGGGCGGAAAGGGAAAGCAGCATTAGAACAGTGAGGGCGAGGTATGTTCTTTCTGTTTATAATTTTTTATTTTGTTTCTTTCACAACATGTTCTTGGGAAGTGTGAACAGATCAAAATTTCGCACGTGAACATATTATTTACAGTATAAGCTTATAGGATAAGACCATGAAGTCACATTATCTATGACGTCGGTCTTGATCTTATATAAATAATGCTCCTTGTAAAGTTTATTTTAATAGGTGTTCCTTTACAGCCCTTTACAGCTCCTTATCTGCATATACGTGTTACAATCCTAAAGGGGAAAAGCGCTCTATGTTCGGTAATAGCTAAGATCCAGAGATATCTGAAAGAAAGGTAAATTAAGTCGATAATATTAACTTAAAGCGTTTTATTCTGTTAATGATGAAGTCTGCATCTTTCATATTTCAATTCGAGTTGTGATATTTATTAAATTTAAAAATGATGAGAACACGGATAATTAGTGCAAAAATACGCTAGAATCTGTAAGATGTGAAGACAAAGTTGTAATGTTCACACAAAGCGATCATTGAAGCTCGGGCCAACCCTCTCGCAAAGTGGGCCTTAAGTCAAGCTTTCCATCTCAGTTAGGCCACCACAGGTAACTATTGCGGTCAGTCGTGTTGTCGTGCGGTCAGACTGACCGCTCCTTGACCGTTATCAGATGTCGCTTGTTGATCCAGGCCCAAGCCTTGTGTGACCATTCCGCTAATCCCGAGCAAGCCTTTTGTCCCTGGAACATGGGACGTCTGTGTTTTGCCTCCAAGCACAGACAGTGTACATTTCACAGTCTGATACACTCTGCAGTAAACAATGAGACTGTTTTCTTTTCGGTGTTTAATAAACAGATCTGGGAATTTGACCTGCCACATTGAATCAACTGGACCCGATGACCACACACACACACACACAAACGCCTCAATGGAGAGGTTAAATCAAATGTATGGCACACTAAAGGGCGCAAAGTGCGTGAGGCGCTGACGCCCTCGTTCGGCATTCAGATAGTTTCCTAGTTCCGTCAATGAATTTTAATGATGTATTATAATGTTACTTCACAACGCACACGATTGATTCTCATTGAATTTTAATGATGTATTATAATGTTACTTCACAACGCACACGATTCATTTTCACGTTCGCATTAGGTAAAATTAATCTTACCTAGCCTAATGTAATGAAATCTGCTTGGCAAAGGTGAACTGTTTATACGCACCCGAATCGCTTTCAACAACTGAACGCACATTTTCACTAGGCCGCAAAACCTTGTCTCTTCTCAAATGTCAGGTCTTCATTCCATTCCGAACAACCGAACGCACATTTTCACTAGGCCGCAAAACCTTGTCTCTTCTCAAATGTCAGGTCTTCATTCCATTCCGAGTTCAAGTTCAAACTCCGTGTCGCAATAGTATTAAGAGTGAGGCGGGACTCTCAACCTCTCCTATTATTTTGTGCAAACACCGAGACAAAATTGACATATTTGTTTTTCCATACGAAAATGAATAGTAATATATATGTGGTATGTTGGTAATGTTTGTACATTCTGCGGAAAAAAATTATAAACAGATTTCCCCTGAACCTTTTAGAACTCTAAAACCGTATTTTGATATTGAACGTATCTGTTGCTATAGAAGTATAGTTCTGTTTAGTGTCCAGGAACTGCCCAAGTTAAACAACTAAATTATTAAAAACGAACAGAGCATTTTCAGTCAGATTCATTGATTTGATTACTCTTAGTGTTATCATGTGTAGGTAAAACTAAAGCAGCTAAACTGGGAGACATGCGGAAATAGGTAGACAAGTAGATGTTAAGGGTTATTAACTGATAATCCGAATCTGATGACCAAAAATAATAATGGACTGAAATGTTATCAAGCGAAGGTAAAACTAGAGCAGCTAAATTGGGAGACGGAAATAGTTAGACGAGTAGATGTTAAGGGTTATTAACTGATAATCCGAATCTGATGACCAAAAATAATAATGGACTGACGCTAATCAAGAATACATGTTTAAAAAAAGAAGAGAAAAATGGGGAAAGAGCACAAGAAAGCTGGCCAGGGGAGAGAAAGAGAGAGAGACAGAGAGAGAGAGAGAGAGAGAGAGAGAGAGAGAGAGAGAGAGAGAGAGAGAGAGAGAGAGAGAGAGAGAGAGAGAGAGAGAGAGAGAGATTGCATTGTGATCCAAAAGAACATAGAGTTAAGATAGGAAATAACGTTGCTAATGTCAGCGCAGCTTGCCTGCATGAAATAGGACACAGAGGGCGAGTGCAGATTATCAGAGGGTGTGAAGTGTGCAGAATTGGGTTTCACATACCAATCCTAGTCTTCTGAACTTCTGATGCTATAAATGGTTTGCATCTTAATTACTACTAAGATAACCAGAGAACGCAGTTTGCATGCAATTTTACTGTCCAAACACGTCCACCCAGATTACACACACACAATCTATCTATCTGTTTTTTTCGTGATCTAGGGAATGGTATGGCTAGGCCCAATTTCATTTTGTTAAAAAAAAATCAATATCACATTTATGAATAGTATTAGGTTTGTTGTTCTTTACTAGATCTACTTGAATTTCAATTGTACCTCGTAAAAGCGAACGAATGAGACTTTCAGCATTTCACAATAACCTAGTAAACTCGACCCAGATCTGTGTTACGTCCGATTATGGCGAGGCAGACAACGGATTTGTCACGAGATTGTTAGGATAACTTCTTGAAGAGAAGAAAGTACAAGCAACATAGATCTAGAACGTAGCAATGTAGAGCTTAATTAGGTCAAAGAAAACAAGTTTGTTTCTAGTAGGATGAAGGAGGAAGCTACAGTGAGAGATGCGGCGTACCCCATTGTATATTATTTTGTATCTTTCAAAGTCAGGGTGCCAGGAGAAGAAAGAAAAAAAAACGAGTTTAGGGGACAAATACGTTAGCAGGGCAAAAAGTATCAGCTTTTTTTCTTCTTAAAGTATAAGGTTAGCATTGTATATAATAATGCTTACTTAAACTCAAATACATAGCGCTATAGAAGCGGTGCTAGTTGCAGAAGATTGCGTATAGTTCTTATTTATACAGGAAAGAAAGAGTGAATCGTGTCGTTACAAGTTCATATAGAGAACCTTAAAATCGGCATGATATTTTAGATTTGAATAAGTAAAAGGACATGGTAGAAGGAATGAAGCTTGATACGTTTCTGAGTGCTTTACACGGTATTTTCATGGTGGCTTTGTCAATATGGGTCAGTTTTAATTGTATGAAGCCAAACGTATAAGTTTATCGACATGGTACGTCCTGCAGCCAAACTGGGAAAAATTATGGGCAGAATGTTTACACTTCTCGAAAAGCAAATATTATGTATTAGTGTGACAAGTTCAACGTTGACTTAGGGATGAAATAAAAACATACTTAGGCCTACAGTACACACTCCCTCTTTCTATTAATTATTAACACGTTATTCAAACTTTTAAATTGATCACATGTCTTACGACAAAATGGCTACCTCACCAAAAATAGTAAAATTAAACAGTTAAAGATAAAATCCTTGATTCCTTTTGCAAAGAAGCGTGAGTACTGTAAATTTCTCTCGTCATGAATGCTATTAAAAGAGACAAGATATAGAGTAGACGTCCGATTTGTTAATATCCAACATTAAGAAAGCTTTTATTTTGTGTTTAGATCAGACTGCAGAGTGGCGCAAGACTGACAAATTTCCAATAAAGAAAACAAATATAAACATGTATGACGATATGATCACTTTGTCGATGTCAAAATATTAAGTAAACTCCATTGCTTATTCTTGGTCCAAAGAACGCCCCCAAAAAGAAGCATTGTTGAAACGATTATCAAATAAGGAGTAAAGAATGGGTATCATCAAACGAAATAAGAAATAAATAATAACATTTAAAGTCCAATTTCAATTCAACGTTAAGATTAAACTTTATTTAAAGGTGTTGCGCTTCTGCATTAAACCAAGATAAACACGATCCGTCATAAAAAGAACGAAAACCAATTAACAAAGTTAGAGGGGACAACATGCATAAAATTAGGTGCACTCTGGAAATGTTCAGGAGTTTTTTTTGTGTTTAGTTTTGCTATTACTTTTTATTTTATTTCGAGACGGCATTTACGGACTTTCGAGAGAGGCTTCAATAAACAGTGGGGTTGCCTGTCCATAGTTTACAGGGAAGGTGCCAACTGTTGAGCGTTTATTCTTCCCAAAGGCTGCTGACACTGACAAGAAGCTTAGATAAAAAAGACATATCGAGTCTCTTAGAGTATGAGTCAAAGAACGTGAGTCATCTGTGGAGGAGAGAAACAGAAGAAAAAGAGAGTGTGTGTGCGAGAGAGAGACCGACAGACAGAGACAGACAGACAGACATACAGACATACATACATACAGACAGACAGACAGACAGAGAGAGATAGAGAGAGAGAGACAGACAGACAGACAGACAGACAGACAGAGACAAACAGAAACAGACAGACCGAGAGAGAGAGAGAGAGAGAGAGAGAGAGAGAGAGAGAGAGACAGAGACAGAGACAGACAGACAGACAGACAGACAGACAGAGAGACAGACAGACAGACAGACAGACAGGCGGACAGACAGAGACAAACAGATTCAGATAAACAAAGAGAGACAGACAGAAATAGAGACACAGAGAGATACGGAGAGGGACAAAGATAGGAAGAGAGAGAGAAAGAAAGAGAGAGAGGGACATATATAAGAAGAGAAATATACAGAGAGACAAGGTTAGAGAGAAATAGAGAGATATCTGAGACAGAGACAGAGACAGAGAGGCAGGTAGATAAACAAAGGGATGCAAAGACAGCCACCCAAAAATATAAGCGTAGAGATTGAAGGACTATCGGAATATAATGATTCAAATTTTTTTATAATAATTATAATAATAATAATAATAATAAAAATAATAATAATAATAATAATAATAATAATAATAATAATAATAATAATAATGCTTAAAAATACTAGGCTCAAGTCAGGCGGAACAACCCATTACAATCACCTGGTATAGTTGATCATGGAACCAGTGTTTACAAGCTAATACATAGAATGCTGAAATGAGGAAAGTTAACCAAAATTAAAACAGCTACTGCACTTCCAGAAAATAGAGAAAGGGGAAAATAATAGAAAATAACCATTATAATACATAATTTCACATTTTTTTTAATTCTTCAGGACTACCTTATACATTTTACTTTGAGAGAAAAACAGATAGAACATGACAGTGAGTAAGCGAGAGATAGAGAGAGATGACAGTGAGTAAGCGAGAGATAGAGAGAGCGAAAGAGAAAGAGAGAGAGATAGATAGAGAGAGAGAGAGAGAGAGAGAGAGAGAGAGAGAGAGTGAGAGAGGGGGAAAGAGAGAGTGTGTGAGATAGAGAGTATTTTGCTTTTGACACGAGGTATGAAAACTATCAATGTTGAAAAATACCTACCTTCAGCGCATAAAATAATGTTATTTTCAGATTACCTCAATAGTTGTGAATGTAGATTTATCCCACAGAAATGGAAATTTAGCTTTAGACGCCTCCAGTTATTCTAGGTAAATTTTGTTGGCTTTGATAGCAACAAAACAACACAGTCTAGCTGCTATACTGTTCGTATCCCAAAATATGCTTTTGAGATTTAAAGAACAGGGGCCTCCAATCCCTACCTGGATCACTGACATTCAATATTCTTGTAGGATACACTATTCTTTTGATAGCGATGTTGGTACTACCCATCGTGTGTTTCAAGTGAAGCAATATTGGCGATATGAAACACTTGGCAAAGAGTTTAAGAGGTCTGGAACGCATACCTGGGCAACTTTCCAGGGTTCAGTTTAAAAATCGTTGGATGGCTGGTAAAAAAATATGAATGACGAGTTAAGATGTTATGTCAAGTTGGTGCACTGAGCAGAGACAGAAAATATCTGCTGAAGAAGATATTGAGGACAATACTTTTTATGTACGCAATGGGAGAAGACTTCCTTTAGTGTTGGTGCTTTCATACGGATTTGGAAATTATCTAAATGAAGAAGATGTGTAGATAAATAAATAGATAAATCTACAGATAGATCGAAAGATAGGTAGGTAGGTAGGTAGGTAGGTAGTTAAATAAATAGATAGATAGACATATAGATAAACAGGTGTTGGTAGAGATAAAAAAATAGAGGAAAATAAAATTTAATCCTTGCATGCACTTAAAAAGTTAACTTATTCGTTTGTTTGTTTCCATGTGCAGGGTGAAATAATATCTCTGAACTGGCAAATCTGACAAAGTTCATTGAACTGATCTCCTTGTGTGCTAGTTTCATCTCGTATAATATTAAGTAATAAAACCAATGACAATGCGCTACGGGGTTTGGCAGACCAATCATGATCGTTATCGTTGCCTCTTTTTAATTGGGCACAATGTTCTAATGAGAGGAATGTTTGCTGGGCACATTATTGAACTTGATCAATACCCCCTGCTGACAGGTCGCAATGGCAATCATAATTATTGGTATCCTTATTTTTTTAAACTTACGGCGCTGCAGTTTCGTGACGAATGTAAACTTTCCCATGTGTACCGCACACTTCATTTATGGCAATGTCCTATTAAAACAGCCTGAACAGACTAGATAACCTTTGCTATACAGATAACAGGTTTTGTGGTCTGCTTATTTCCGAACCAAAACTCAAATCTTTCCAAAAGCAGTTTTAAAGACAGATAAAACTTGATGCAATTGAGAACATAATATTTCTATTTTCGTCTATCATTTTCATTGCTATAGGCTTAAAAAGAAATGTATCTGAAAAATGCTCCAGAGATAATTATATGATTTCAGTAATAGCCAGATAATAAAGCAGTAAGTGTCACTACCACGCTTATCCCACTACAATGGATTTCCAAATGTATTTGCTGACCGATGTGCAGGAAAATTGAAACACGAAGCCCCGTGCTTGATATTTTATAATTATGTTTGTAATAATAAGTTATCAAACACATCAAAGGATCAATAATTAACCAAATCCCTGTATACCATAATTACCAACCAATTGCAGCTCTTCCTGATATTGAGACACGTATTATGTATTGTACGTAATAATGAATTGCATGTCGGAAGAGTTTGGAAATAAATGACCTTGATATACGAATTTGTGTGTTGTTGTTTGCAAATGCAGCATGTATAGTCAGATATAACATGAATGAGGGCGCGTATCTCTGAGTCGGAGATGGCATGCGCCTGTTATAAGAGTCCTTTATTTCTGGCTCCTTTTATTTTTCCAAGGGTGAGTTTCTAAAACTACCTGTAACTTTAAATATAAGTTGTGTCTGTAGTCTCTGTCTATGAGTTTATTTTGTTACTATTTTAATGATTAGTGTTACCAACAGACAAGCAGCACTGGATGAGTTTTCATAATCTATTGTTTATTTCTTTATTGTTTTTTTTTGTGCTTGTTATAATTTCAAATTTTTAGATGATTTCAAGGTAGTTTATTGTTTACTCATGCAAGAAAAAGTCCGCTGATTCAATATGCTTATCATCAAACCAATGACTTTGCCCTTTTTTCTTTTCCTCGTTAAATAATTTATGTCATCAAACATCACATGAAAAAATGGAATTTTATTTGGATATAATTGAAAGGTTTTGATTTTACTAAAATGTGATTGTTATCATATATAGTTTAAAAGGTTGCATGTTTAAAAAGATCCGGTAGTTTCAGGAAGTCAATCCGACCCCAGATTTAAAATATTGACATAAATTATAAGGTCTCTGAGGTTTTTTCCCATTTGAGTTAGATCTTAGATATTGGATCTTTATTCCATTTCATCCTAATATTTTTCTTGTCCGTGCAATACACATTCTGTGAAGGCTAAACAACGTTCAACATAGAAATGAATAAATCGCTGTATCTGGCAATGTGAATGCGAACAAGGGAAGGGCGCGGTGGGATTTTATAAAAGCATTAACCTGTCCTTGACAAGATCTCGAGAAAGCAATCAATGACATTAACTTTAGACAACTAAAAAAATCGTCTGAAAAAACAAACAAAAAAAGAAACTACTTCTCGAATCGGATTCTGAACCGAGACATTTATCCATCTCTATCTTTAGAGTAGTTGTTATGCAAGACAGGCAATAAGTATGGTGTGTACGTCTCTAAATAACCATGAAGTCCAAAACTAGAGCAGGGCAAACTGATACATTAAGCTCACGCTTTACACTACAGACCTAAAGATGTCCGCCTATAAACGGAGCTTCCATTGTTCAAGTTCAATTTGCATGCATCTAAATAGCCCCTCCTGTTTAATATACACTAGACCTAGATCCCGTGTGTCTGCCCGCGTACACTATCCTTAAACCCGAGAGAAATAAAGCGAAAAAGGTAACAACAAAAGTAGGTAGAGGAGATTCAGGAAAAAGAGAATGTGAGACAAAGATGGGTTAAAGTAAAGACAAAGAAAAGTAAACTAGAAGCGAAATAAATAGCAAATAGAGAGAAAAGGGAAAAAGAGAGAGAAATGACTGTGAAGACACAAAGGTAAAACATCGCTAGTAATAGACACCGGCGTGACCAATCTGTTAATTCAGCTCTTGTATAGGTGTCGGGCCGGATAATCTCTTCCCCTCGCACAGAAATCCCCTATTCATCATAGGTGCAGATGGAAGCATAGAAGAAGTATTATTATGGGATAGAAAACTTTGAGTAGGAGAGACAACGCAAAAAAAGGAAAAGAAAAACATTATTTTGGAGCTGAAAATGTATTTTTTTTAAAAGAAAGTTCAACTTTTAAAAGGTTATTAACATATATTTTCAGCAGGTTTGTTACATAAGCTGTTTGTAGTGACAATAACGAAGTCACTAGTCAAAGCCATTAATACTTTGAGATCAAGACAGAGGTTGGTAGACTTCGGAAGCGTGACAATCAATGTGACATTCAAACGCTGCGGGTCACCAAGGGGTCTTGTTATTCTTAATGAGAACATGGAGGTAGACTGAGGCAGAATCTAGGGAGAAAGAGAGACAAAGAGAAACACATAACTAGAGAGAGACAAAGATGAAGAGAGAGAGAGAGAGAGAGAGAGAGAGAGAGAGAGAGAGAGAGAGAGAGAGCGAGGAAGAAGATCACTAGAGAAAGTGAGAGAAAGAGGCAGACATGGGATAGAGATAGAAAGAATGAGTGTGGTTGTGAAAAATCGGAGCCTATTATGCATGTACAAACATGGAAGACCGTCACTGCAAATGTTACCAAGTGACAGCGCATCGCCACAATAGGAGATTTGTCTGACCCCAGTGTGGGTGGTCCCCGCCCCTTACGCGATCATGCTTTATTTAGCATGTCAGGGTTGTTGTTACCGGCGGTCAAAAAAAACGCTGTTGCCTGTCACTTCTGTATTATTTTCTACTTTCCTTCAATAGCTTTGCGCTGTAAAAATGTTTTCTCATTGGGTTAATTACTTTTGCAGCTTTCCCTTTTAGAACGTGGCACCGTTCCTCTGCATTGGTTCATATTTTCCTAGCTTTTCTTATCCAATAATCCAACTGTTCCCTACCTTTGACAGGATATTTCTGTATTCTGGTGCATGTTCTAACGTGTCCCTCCATTTTCTTTCCCTTTGCCTGTCTGCCTCTCCGTCAATCTGTCTGTCGTCCTAGGTGGTGGTCAGCATTTATAAAATTATCTTAATTTTTTTTTCTTATGTTTTTAACCAAGATGGATATTTAGCCATACATATTTTATGATCCAAAGAGCGGAAAACTTGTACTTATTAAGGTTTAAACATCACGCAGTGCCAATCTCTGAAGAAGAACTAAACTGGTTATTTTTAGGGAGTTAAACATAATGTCTTAAACTCAATGTTTAAAGTGTATTACATTTGCCGCGAAAAGAAATAAATTATTAACATTTTGGCCCCATTTTAATGTCTCTCGTTGGCCACATTATGACCGTCTCTCTCTCTCTCTCTCTCTCTCTCTCTCTCTCTCTCTCTCTCTCTCTCTCTCTCTCTCTCTCTCTCTCTCTCTCTCTCTCTCTCTCTCTCTCACTCTCGCCTTTTCACTCTCTCTCTCTCTCTCTCTCTCTCTCTCCCTCACGCACACACTGTATATCTCTTCCTCTCTTCATCTGATTCCTTCTAATTTATTTATCTGTCCAGTCTTTTCTCTCTGCCTGTTTCAAAAGCAATAATACGATCAGTTATCCTATCAATCCGAAATGTAAACAAAATGAAAGGATAGGAAAGTATAGTCCATTAAGCTAAATCGGTTATGGAAAAAAGAAGAAACAATCCTGGTACAATTTAACATAAGTGCTTGCGTTAAGCCTTGTCCCAAACGATTGCAAGCGACCCGATGAGGGGTGGACGGATTTTTCAGAATGATACAGCTTTTGTTTTCTACATGATTGTGTGCCTAGCCTACCTTCAATTATTATCATTTGGTGTAACCAAAGCATAATTGAAAAGAGGAAGAGAATAGATATCATGTAGGACCAAAAGCATGAGACCTTTATCGGTACATCTCACAAAGCATTGCAGCGACCGCTTATACCACAAAGATGCGCACAAGTTAAAGAACTCAGCTGTTACATTTAATAAAAACGTTGCAATCTTTTGTCTAATAAAGCGAAACAATACCCTGGTCGCATTATATCAAATAGACACTATACAGCGCGTTAAACTATAGCACAATACCCAGGACTTGGACATTCACATTATAGACCCAAACAATGGTGGCTTGATCAAGATTCGAACTCTGGATATTCTAGATCGGAGACCGACGCGTTAGGTCTATTTCCACCTTTCTCCGTTAGAGGTTAGACTAAACTTTGCTCAAATATATCTCTACAAAATAACCATTTTCCTTTTATCTTAACCAATATCGGCTTTAGACAGGATACGCTATAGATCTGTGTCAGATGTTCACCCTGTGCGCGACAAATCTCACACTGCCCGCGCCCCGCCTCTCGACATTCCATGCTTATAGTGAGAGGCGTTCCCCTCTCTGTCACTGTCTGTGACATTTAAAACTCTGACATTCACACTGAAAATGCTGACATGCGTTCCTAAAAACTTTTACTTGTTATCAGCCTTTTCTGCATTTGGACTCAAAGCGCAGTATTTTTTAAATAATAATTTATAGAACAATGTCATTGGAGAAAAAATATGGCTAGCTTTATTTTCTTTTGTTTCACCGATTTTGGAGTAAAGTAGAACGGTAAGAAAACTACTTTATACAATGTATATCTATTTCGTGCTCTTTCATCGTTTCTTATTGCATTCATAACCGCACTAAAAGTACCGCATAATTATATGAGAAACATGCCATTTGGCCTTATAAAAATATAGTGTTTGTTAGACCAGTAATCCCATTACTTTTTTCGGTTTCAAATAGATTAAAAATGATTAAGTATCGTATTAGCAGTCCAATGTCAGCAAGGTTTCCGGTTTCATATATTTTTTTAATCGGCAATTTAATCATTTTTTTTTATTGATTCGAAACTGAAAAAATGAGACATGCCATGTTGCTAGCACGCCGACACAGAGGGTGGTATTTTCCCATTTCAGAAGATTACTTTAAAAAGTAGGGATCATTTTATTTTAACTTTATTCCTATTACATACACTAGTTTTCACCCTCCCCTTATTTTTTTCTCCCTAACAATCTGTGTGAAAGTAATTAAAATAGTTAATACACAAACACATATCAGGGCAGTTCATCGTGACTAACATATTTTATATCAATAACAGGGGCAGCTATGATGGCAGCGTCACGATAGCGTGAAGTGGACTTTTATTGGTAACAAGTCACATACTAACAGCTGACATTGAGCAACCTGATAACCACAATGGTAGATAGCAAGAGACATGTTTTAATGACTCGAATACAATCTATCGCTTGATCTATTAAGATCAAAACTGCTCCAAATTCACGACGGCGTTGCAGATGTTGCAACAGGTAAATAAGAGACAGAGAGAAAGAGAGAGAGAGAGTGTGAAAGAGTGAGAGAGAAATAGAGAGGGATAGATGGATAAAAAGAGAGAAAGGGAGAGAGATAGAAAGATAGAGATAGATAGAGAAATAGAGAGAGATAGATAGAGATAGAGATAGAGATAGAAAATTAGAGAAACAGCAGAGCAGTACAAATAAAAAGTATAAAAGTGTACCTTTAATTAACATAGTTTTCTAGTTACCTAAGTATTTTTAATGAGAGAAAAATAAATAAGCGATTAAACAGTTTATACAATCCACATGTTCTTAACTGTTTTGTATTCGATCTAGTTCCTTGCTGTTTAAAAATATCTGTTTTATATAACCTCTGTAGCATGGCATTAATGCAGAGAAAATTAGAACAAATGGAGGGGTGGGGTGGGGAGAGATAAAAATCATTTATTATTTAAAAAATAAGTTTTCCCATAATTAAAGAAGGAATATGAAAAGACATTTCATTTTCTTATTCTACTTTAACTCTATTTTAACTAATTTCTAAAATTACCTTGACATGAATCCAGTTAAATCCGCAGCACAATGAATGAACGACAGTGCTGACAGGCTAAAAGATTAACCTTCAAAAAAAGGCCCAAAGCACAGCTTTTTTCTCAATAGGAGACAATTGTTTATCTGTGCCGTAAACGATCACTCAATTATTAATGCTCTTGGTGCTCAACAAAAAGAAACAAAACCATAGATAACAAACAAATCAGCTGATCTTGAAACGCAACGTTCCTCTTAGAGGAGATAATAATATTATATCAGTGGCAAAGTCCTTGATCCAGATCTGATGGGGGCCAAGTTCCTCTCGATCTGGGTGTCTAGACTACCCAACTTAATCGCTGTTGTGCTGGCAAGCCGGTTTTTCCCGAACCACAACAAAAAACAACAGTTTTAAACAATCGCTGTCTATGTGAATAGAGCCGAGAGCCCGGCTCGCTGGCTGGCTGGCTGAGTGGCTGTAGCTCCGTGGATGGGCGCAGAGACCCGCGCTAGTTCTCGCTAGTCCTCGCTAGTCCCCCCGCCTGACCACGGCACCGCGCGCCCCTACAGCTCGACCCTCCGGGCACTCAGGCACCAGTTGATGCGACGGTACAGCAGTCGTCTCATCGTCTGGCGCTAGCGTTCTTGCAGGCAGTCACCGGGGGCCTATGACTGTATGAGGCGCGGGCTCGAACAACAGGCTGATCTGCTGTATGTTACTTAGCGTGCAACGTCAGCACAAAATTATACGCTATATTGTGGACGGATTCCAAAATTAACGTCTGAAAAGTTTACGTGATACCACATAGGGACAGTACGTAGATGCCAGACTCTGTCTCAGCCAGTCACATTAAACTGATACCGACCCAACCGGGGGCAGAACCATGGACCTCCAGGCCTATGACAGAGGCGACTCATTAAATACATTCTATCAATGCCGTGAATCTAACAAAGTTCGCAGCTTTGCACTCTTGAATTTGTGTTACATAAATCATAAAAAACAGCACTCACTTTGCTTTGTTTTTCCATTTTATAACAAACAATGTATGAACATAAGACGTTTAAAATTCCTTTAAACAGTTACCACCAAACTTTTTTGTTATTAAAATGTGCTATACGCCTAAACTGTTTTGATTATCTACCCATAATAGCTATAAAAAACAAAATCTTTAAGAACCAAAACAAATAAATTCAAGATTCATTTAAATGAAATGTAATGCCTAATTTGACTATTGAAATACGTAGAAGAATCCTAAAATCTCTTTCGTTCCAATGCTTGAAGTTAACTTCAAATTGTTAAACGTTTATTGACTTTTTCAACTAATACAAACTGTGCAACAATAATGGTCATCTTTCCTCCTTGGAAGGACTATCTTTTTTTTTTTTCTGCTGAGCAGCCTTACTATTATTTCCCCCCAATGGGAAGAACTAGACCGAGGAAAAGCACGATCATAATACATCATTTTTACGTTGTATAGTTATTTCTGAGACTCTTCTCAGACCCAACAGCAACACTCACTGAGATAAAACTCATTGCTTTGACCTGAACTGACCTTCGACCTCCATCGCAACTGGTCATAACAATCATGGGAGAGCAAGCGAGAGGGAGGAGCGCTAGAAAAAAAAAGACAGACAGAAAAAAACAGAAAGAGAGAGAGACAGAGAGAAAGAGACAGAGAGAGAGAGAAGAGAGAGAAATATATAGAGAGAGACGGGCAGAGATACAAAAAGTGAGACATGCAGAAAGAGAGAGACTGAGATCGAGGGAGAGACAGAGAGAGACACAGAGAGATAGAGAGGGGGGTGATAGAGAGACGGAGACAGACATAGACAGAGACACAGAGAGAGGTGGGATAGAGAGAAAGAGGGATACAGACATATACAGACAGGTAGGCAAACAAGCAGAGACATGGACACACATAAAGAGTTATCGATTGGATAATAATTTGTATGGTATAAATCAAAGCAAAGTGGCTACAGTTTACACAATGAACTATTGTGTGATTAGTATATGATGGATGCCCTAAGCAAACGTTGCATATTCGTTTCCATGGGACATTTAAATATTGATCAATCACGTTGCTTAGAAATTGCTTCGATTTTGCTAAGGAAGGAAATAATCAATGGAGAAAAAAGGTCTTCACCACGACAACTATTTATTTAAATAATTACACTTCAAGCCTCAATTTCAACTGTCTTATTTAGGAAAGCAGCCACATTTGATTTGATAAGTGGGTTTAAAAATAACTTTAATGAAACACCCTCATTTTATGCAACTCAGATTTAAAAACACGATTGTGATCATCTGGATCTAGTTTTAAGAAAAAAATGGTCAGGATGAAACATTACTCATCGGCTATTTTTCCAAAGGTGTTACGGTTGATCAAATTTACTGATTGGTGTAATGATTATTCCATTTAGGGGTTCCCCAAGCCATAATTTATCAATCATAATGGGACATAAATGTTTTCCGATTTGTGTTAGCTGCCCTATGAAGTTCCATTATCGATCTGTGCTAAATTTGGAACTTATTACGTTAATTTAAAATGTAAAAGTGAAACGCAGAGTACACCTAAATAGGAATCTATTATTATTATTATTATTATTATTATTATTATTATTATTATTATTATTATTATTATTATTATTATTATTATTATTATTATTATTATTGTTGTTGTTGTTCTTGTTGTTAGTGAAAATTTTGTCAGAGTAAGTACTTAACTTCATAAGAATATACACTGTTCATAGATTCTAATTGCATTTCTAATTGTATCCCATAGTATTAACATCATCATTCATGTTCACTTTTTTTATTGTAAAATATTAGTTTCGGCAATTACGATGCTATAAACAAGGGTGTAACTTTTTTATGTCCCTGTCATAGTCTTGTCAAAGCATGCGGGATGTCTCGAGCTCTCAGGGTCGTGTCACTAAGTACTCTGTGGTCAATATTTTTTAGCAGACAGCACCACAATTATGACAAAACAAACAGTCTGTGGCGAGGCTTACTACACCTCTGTGCTTCTCTCTCACCAGCGTCAGAAGAGGACGCCGATGTTTGTCCTTTTATTCCAAGCGTGTTTAACCTGCAGCTCGGCGGCTTCTCCTATGCTTCCTGCCTAACCTAGCGTAAGGCATTCTTATGGCCATATTCTTTACAAATATCTTTCATTCATTCATGCCTTAACAATTTTTTTCATATTTACAAAGTCCTGTTACCTAGATCTAGTTTCTCATTTCATTCATAGATTCTTGTTATGAAAAGGCTTTGGTTCGCTGCACATTTTCACACCCTGGGAGCATATAGACTGTGTATTGTTGCCTCTTTTGGCGATCATTCATTGTGTGTACTTATATCGGTAATTATATGAGGAATTATCATATAAAACAGAACGACAGAACGCCCTTTGATTGCTGAGGACAAATAGAACGGACTCCAATATGCCATATTTAATATGCCAAATTCAAGCTCTCTAACGTATCTGTAATTGAAGTAAAATTTTAATGACACCAACATAATTCTCTTGTACACAGTTCTGTTTAATGTTTACCGGTACCAGATTGTATTCGATGGTAGTAGATAATAAACATCTGCAAAGTCTTTCTGAAAACAAAAAATCAAGACAAATTCAAACAAGTTAATGAGAATTTCGTATAACTACAGCCAACGATTAAAGTATGGTCATAATTGAGATATGAATGTCCTACATTTACTTCCTATTTTGCACACTGAATGAAATGTTATTATCTCAACTACTACACAGTACATCTCTGTAACGGTATAGTAGCATTGTAAGTAATTTGTTCATAATTATAATGACGCAGGTTACATGATATTGCTTTGCCTAGAAATCCATAACTTTAAAAGATTATTTAGAATTCGGCCTTTCCTTTGCCATAGAGCGCAATGAACTCCCATCGCTTCGCTACCAAGATGACGACAGCTGATATAAATGTAGCTTTTCAGTCTATCCTCCAATCATTTATCACAAACATTATAACATAATTATTTTTTTGTTTTTGGATTTTTCACGCTAATAAATGCAAAAAGAATATTGCGATGTAAAAACTACACCGAATAACAGCTAAAATGATGTGACTTTCCTGGGTTTTTTAACCGATGATTGACCCACCCTTCACATCAAAACAAAATATATATAATTATGTATTTCGTAACCGCACTGTAAATTATTTTTGATTTTTTTTTCTGTTTATCTTTTTTTCTGTTTATCTTTTTTTTCTCTCTCTCTTTTTTTTTGCAGACCAAGAAAAGCATATGTGATCCCATAGACTTTGGACTCATGTATAAAGAAGTTTAAAAACATGCGATATTGTTTTTGAGACGAATAATATTTCAGGTTCTTGGAGGTGCTTGGAAACTACTTCTAAGTTTAACGAAAGATTGAGATGTATTCTATGATACCAGAAACACAGGTGTTGCCTTATCCACCATTAAAAAAACTCTGTTGAGAGTCTACCTTTATTTAAAAGCAATTGCAAAGAGTGGAACTTATCTTTTGAAGGAAAAAAAAAACATCTTGAAGGAGCATTAAAACACGTCAATAGAGAGCAACGGACCTTTATAATTAAGAGAAAAATTTACCTGTGTGTGACGTTTTGGTTTTTTATTGCAGGAAGAGATATACTGAATTTTATCAACAATTTCCATTTGCTTAGTTTAATTTTTTAATATAAATAAAGGAAATAAAACGACAATTTTGATGAGAATAAATTTAAGCAACATGATATATTACGCAGGTTTATCTACTTGTCTAATTTCTAATGTAACTACGTAGTACTTGGTCCTCATCCTAGTGTTTACCTCTAGACCAAAATCGGCTGTGGTGCAGTTCGCCCTGGGGTTATACAGCCAGCAGTCAGTGTAACCTCACCTGACACTCAGATGTTGACCCAGCTTGCTGAGATGCTCATCTTCTGCTGTTGACATCGGGTTCGAAAAGCAACAGAGGGGCTGTTAGCAGCAATGTAAACAAAGGCAAGAACAACTGAGCGCGGATGATTCTCCATTACACAAACGACAAATGGAGTCAAGGACAGCTGTGCTATTTTTGCGTATTTTTATGCTTGTATCATGAAAGGTGTATGTCAGAGTATTCCACATTAATATATTACATAAACCATACGAACAAGACGGAGATTTAAAACGTTTTTCACGATAACATCCATATTGAGGCCAGATTGTTTATGTAGAGGAAAACTCGGCGTTGTGAACTTGCCAATATATAAGACTTATTTCGTTTTAATTTTTTATAAACGAGTTTAAGCATCTTATCGAAAGGTAACTGCTTCCTTGCCAAGAATTGTGTGCTTCAATGCGGTTTAAAACATTACTTAACCGGTTATACAATTTTAGGAATTGAATAATCTTGGAATTTTACTACTGTAACCTCTGTTTTTAAGTAACTTCAATTACAATAATTGCCACTGCCAGCCTATACAGACGATTTGTTATATTAAATTGTCGTAAAACTCGATTGGCACTTTGTCCTTATCTAATCGTCCATTCCTGTGTGGCAAGACTTCAGATGCATTAATTTATAACCCCTCTTTTAATTAAACGAGTTATTCCATTATTGTTTTTTTTTTCTACTTTTGTATATTTTAATACTAAGACACTAATTTCATATCTTCAGATTCCAATTGGTTAAACAAAAAATGTAAGGTTTATGAAAAGTTATTCGTTGCATAGAGCAATTAAAATAACGAACTAAATAATATCATCAACACCACCACCACCATCGTGTTTTTACCTGTTTGTGTTTCAGCCAGCAGTGTTATTGATAAAATCAGGCAAATTGTTAGTGTAAAAAAGTTAAGGTAACTTCATTACTTTTCTGTGTTAAGTACGAAAAGTAAAGGAGTGCGCTGTATCTGAGTAATGTTATTCCTACCTGACAATGACACTCTACCTACTAACACCCTGTCCACTGACACTCGGGACATGCCCGGCATAAATTGTACTAAGTAGACAAGAGTCTAGACACGCCTTTAAATTATATGGGTTCAGAATGCGCCCAAGAATACTGACCTTGATTTAAGTGGTGACAAACTGTCCTGACACCATCTGGTCTACATTATTTAGGTATGCTAATAAAAATGCTGACTTTTAAATAGCCATAACACTAAAGACATGGGTAGGTTGAATGTACTTATAATGTTAAAGACTTCACGGTAATTGAAATTTTATGCCATTATCATACAACAAAACAACAACTCAACATCAACAACTACTACTGCTGCTGCTGCTGCTGCTACTACTACTACTACTACTACTACTACTACTACTACTACTACTACTACTACTACTACTACTACTACTACTACTACTACTACTACTACTACTACTACTACTACTACTACTGCTGCTGCTGCTACTGCTGCTGCTGCTGCTGCTGCTGCTGCTGCTGCTGCTGCTGCTGCTGCTGCTGCTACTGCTGCTGCTGCTGCTGCTGCTACTACTACTACTACTACTACTACTACTACTACTACTACTACTACTACTACTACTACTACTACTACTACTACTACTACTACTACTACTACTACTACGATTTGCTTCACTCTCCTCTCTCTCTCTCATCCTCTGTGAACAATGTTCCTATTGGCCTTAATCTCTTTTTCACTCGCTCTGTATCTCTCTTTGCTGCCTCTTGCTATTTTTCCTTTATTTTTCCTTTACACTACAAACCTCGTACTGACGCACTGTTTCAAAGAGGAGTGGTGCTTTCAGAAACCTTCCATTCAGAAGCACATAGTGAGGTAAGCAGGCTCATACAAAGTTAATCTAGTGAGAAAATGATGACCAGGATAAAGACATCGGCAAGGTTCAGGGTTAGATGGGGCTTTACACGAGGCACATCTACAAAGAATCTCTTTCAGACGCGAAGAAGCTGCATAACCTCTTATTTGTACCTCGACAAATACACCCATAAACTATCAAAAAGGTTATTTAATACCGATATAAACCGTCTCAATTCGAAAAAATCAAATGTTAAAGAAATGACTATGCAAATTAAATACCATCGAAATTAAACTTCGATTACAGTAAATTTGCCTTTTTTGTTTGAAAATTTCCCTAAAAATGTTAAATGGCGAAGTTTATTTATGGATAAAGTGATTGTAAGCTTACCTTATCAAACTAACCAAATTGTAACTGAATGCGATTTGTGGACAAACACAAGTTTGAACTGAGACCTAGATGGAAAAAGGAATAGAAAATATCATTAGTCAAGATTGGTTTTTAAAGTTTTGTGAAATATAGTTTAAGGAAAGGGAGAAATGGCCACGACCTATCAAATCATAGAATGATATATTGTTACAATGAACAATTGGTATCAGAGTTTCATTTAAGAAAAATCCCAGTGAAAATAGAAGTTAATTATTTTGGTTTCTACATGTACTCAAAACATTGAAAATACAGCTTTAAAACGATAAACATCAAGCAAGCATACTTTTTATGACGGAGAATTTTCTATTAGCCCATGTAATTCCAAAATGGGTTACAATGAAACTTCCTAGAAACATGGGCAAAGGAAAGACGCATACAAACAATTTGGCAAGTTTTCAGTTTTCAGTTTTCTCAATGGCCCGCTTTCAAATCGTTGTGCCATTTCTGTGAACGTACCAGTTTGGTAAATGTATTACAATTTTACATGATCGTTGTGCACGTTTTGGACCTCCAAGAATAATTATATCCTTAAAATATTTTTGTCCATACCTTCTATCCATATTATAATGAGACACTTTTTTTTGCAATTTGCCCCATTGATATTTTCCTTCTTAAAAATCGTTTTAGTTTTTGTATTAATGCTCTAGTTTGTAGGTTTTGGGCAAAGGTTGCGGTTTCTGAAACATATTTACTGAAATTTTCATAGTTTTTATGGTGTATTGAATTCGAGAAACCGATTTAGTTGCAACCCGGCGGTTATAGTGGAGACCTTTTCGAATATTAATTATTCACAGTTTTGAAGCAAAAAATGTATTTCCGTGGAGCCTCCATGTGTAATATACATATCGTCAAAGAAAGTTGTTAAATAAAAAAGATGACTTTTTAGGGGGATTTCTGCTACCTAAAATACTTATCATCTCAAAATTCAGGCGGTTGGTATGAAATTACATGGAATCTAAACTTAAATATGACAAAAGCTCAGTTGTTTGTTACTTCCAAAGGGTTCGGTCTATTCCTGTGTTTTCTTATATTTAGTGCTTGATAGACCAACCAACCGATGCTTCGCTGCTGTCTAACCTAAAAAATTATGTCTTTTTAACTCGTTAATATTTGTGTCCTAATAGACTTTTTTTTACCAATATGTCCTGTCACTCATTGTTCCATTTTTCTTGCTCAGTGTTTTATATCTCTTTTCCGAGACACTTCAGCACAATCATGATTTTGGCTATAGTTTCACAACCGTCAAATGTCCAATCTCAAAAGCCCAACTCAAGGGCAATGAAGGCTGTACAGGGTGTCCCAGTAAGCATGACCTCACACGGTGAGGACTTCTCTTATCTCAATAATATTTGACCAAGTCCTGAACCTGCCCTGGCGAAATGTTCAAGTTCCGCTGGTAACCTCGCTCTGGTTTCCCTTCTTTACTTTCGTACCGCTTTACGCATAGAGAGACTTATCAATTCTGGATTAGCAAAAAAAAGCTAGGGCCCTTGAAATCAGTGCCTTTCTTTTCACGGTAAATCTTCCTTTCCTTTCAAGCAGGCGGCTCTTCACCCATCCTCTTCAACCAGAACAGTGGAGAATAATGTTTGTGGACCGGATGGCCAATGGGAGCGTGTCTTTGCCGTCGGCGCCGAAATCTCTCCTTCCGATCTAATCGGCCGGCAAAGCTAGGAGCCCAGCCACCTCCTGACCCGATCTCGTCACAACAGTGTAGGCTCCCAGGACGTCATGCTTGGGGGATCTCCCATTCATTACTGTGGCACAAACTTAACAGAGGCGACTCGACGCTAGCCACTCGATTGTCTTGTCTTTATAGACGAGTGTGGCTGTAATGTGTGAGAAACAAGTGGAGAGGTAGACAACCTTGAACATTATGGAAGAGCCAAAAAGACGGAACAATGTAAAATGAACCAGTGTAATATAACACAGAAAGCTTCGCGTGTTTCCCAGCTAAGTGGACCTTACAATACTTAGAAGAGAAGATACAACAATGTGGCTTCTATAGGCCATTTTGATGACAAGCTTGGTTGATAGCGGAGCATAAAAAGACATATCCAAATAGCCTTTGTGCCGACTGAATCAACTCATTATCGTTTATCAGATAAGACGGGATTACCGAAGCAGCCGTAAATGGTAATTTGAAATGTTTATTTGGGTTTAATGATAACTATAACTATAATTATTCATGAATTTTTAAGCTTTTAAAACCCTTTGGGTTAAAAAGCCACAGAATATGAAAACAGATACCAGTCAAAAGAGTCTGATTTTAGTTCACATTCTCGAAAAACCCTCTACCTGTCCGCATTTTGACCTTCAACTTTTAAACTACAATTAGCCAATTTTCAGCAAGGTCTTGACTTGTAGCCGCCTCCCCGATGTCCTGCGGTGTTAAATTAGGGACCTAGGGTTTTAGCACTACATACTTCATACAAAATAATTGAGTGAAAAACGAAGACTTATGGAAAAAATAACTGTCATGTTATGCGAGCTAACCATTATGTTAAGCATTGTGCCGCACGTTCGTTCAATTTCTTTTTCACTCGAAAAAGCCATTGTCTACAAACTATATCCGCGAAATCCCCTGCTGATTTCAGAAAATAAGGTTTCCGCCATTTGACAATTTTTTATCTAATTTTTAGACATCACAGGTTAAAGCACATGTGGTTTGACATCGGCCATCAATCTTGACTTTCAGACGTAGACTACACGATCCATGAGGTAGAATCATCCTATCTTGTTGGATTGGGGACCAGTAGACTGGTCCGACATGAGCTTCAAGGTTATTAAAGTCCAAGTTTAACTACTTTCCATGTAAGCGTCTCTTTCCACTATCTCAAGAATTCATAAAATACTAGACATATTAATGTTACATCAAGGACATTGGCTTTTTAAATACAATTGTTGGACATAGAGCATTATGAGGGAAGAACAAACCAGATGAAGTATTTTTTTCCTGAACAAAATTGGAGTTCAACGTTCTGTAGTACACCATTTTATAATGGGTTGGTTTAAACAACAGGCAGGCGAACTTTGTGAGAATCGTGACTCATACATGGTTATAACATACGGTTCTGATCAATTAAAACCGTTCTAAACTATACTATAGTATATAAAAATATACTAGTTCTGCTATTTTACCAGGGTTATAACGGTTCTTTTGCAAGGATTTGAACTAGCCCTCAAACTGCTTGATATTTCTTTATTTCACTATTTACATTTTAAACCATTCTCGAGTATATTACATCAAATATTTAATTTAAATATTTACGAGGCCGTCAAAATTACCCGCAAGTTAATAATTGTTTATTATATTAATTCTCTTCAAAAATGCGAGCTTGTGACGAGGACAATAACTGCCATTTTAATACAAATATTATTAGGTATTATTATTTAAGAAAAAAACACCATGAAAGTTAGATCTAGTCGTATGCAAAATGCATTTGGAAAATAAAATTATGTATAGACCAAAGTGAAAACCAATAGTACTCTATAGCTCATCGGTCTAGCTTTATAGCCCTTCTTGCAAATGTCACCACTTACAATTCGCCAGTGTGACAAAAGCTCAGTGGGCATATAAATTTTATTGTATGTACCCGCATAGCATGAGATTCGGACAGAGCTACGCGACTAGACAATGCCTGTTTAGGGATACTATTTGCTTTACTGATCAGCTCTCGGCTAAAACTGAGGTCAAGAAGTCAAACGTGACTTTACTAATAGAAGTGGATCAAAGAGAGCGAGGACACTGCAAGAAATGTGTTCTATCACAGAGACGCCAATCTTTGTGACAACGGCTGTATAGTTTTAGGGCCTTTTCAACGCTGTTTTTACTCCTGACTGGTTTAACAATAGCGTGGTTTGAATTCCCATAAACGGCGCGGCATACAGCCTTGTGGTTTACGAGTTCTTAAAGTTTTTCGTGGTACTTTGGATTAGGGGGGCCTTGATTGTTGCATCTATTGGCCAAATAAAAGCCCGTTACCTCCCTCGGGGCCGAAAAATAAATAATATATTTTAAAGAACAAAAGAGAAAATAGAAATTTTAGCCTTTGTCTACACTTTATCTTTAAAATTAACAATCATGTTGGTGCCATACGTGTGTGTGTGTATGTGTGTGTGTGTGTGTGTGGGGGGGGGGGGGGGGGTTACGAATAATAATATTATAGATTAGACGGTTGAATTTTTAAAACATTTGAGAATTAGCGCACAATGTGCATAAATGGAAAACAAAATCTGTTCAAAGGAAAAATCCACGTGGCGCATTATGAAAGTATAACTTTGTTGCATGTTTTACAACCAAGTGTTAATTTACCTACTGTTAGCTTTTAAATATTTTTGTTGAATTATGTTGCAGTTTTCGTTTTTTTTTTTTTTATTTTAAGAGAAAGACAGTTATACATAGAAAAGGGCGTAACGACAGAGAGAGAGAGAGAGAGAGAGAGAGAGAGAGAGAGAGAGAGAGAGAGAGAGAGAGAGAGAAGGGGAGAGAGAAGAGAGATAAAAAGACGGGGAAGAGGGGTAGTACGCTGTTTGTATAAAGTAGCTTAATATGTCGACATGAATAGTGTGACTGTGAGCTTCGTGAACATTTCAAATGCAGCGCTAAAAAGCAATAAATTATATGAACAGTATATTTTCCGAATATTGATAACTATCACGATGTTAAAGCTACGAATATATAAAAATAAAACATTCCAGCTTTAGCAAGCTATCACTTGATGGAAGGGCATTGTAATACACAAAATAAAGATAGAAATGGCAGAAATAATATTGATATACAATGTATAATAGTTTTTTTTTTACTGATAATATTATTTTGCTGTTTTTTCTACCAGCTGATGCTAACAGCGTAAACTATGACTCGGTGGAGAAAAGTTGCCGCATTGGACTAAATAAATGTAATCATAGAAACATACTATCCAAAATGTGATGACCACACATGAAATGATTACATTCTGATAGAATAAAATTATTATCTAGATAACATTATTTTACTCTGCCCCATGTTATTTGAAAGATCAAGGCAAAGGGAATCATCTAAGTATAGAGAATGGCATGTTACTCAATAGAATTTGAGGACTTTGAGAAGGTACTCCGGCTAATGGGTGGTGAATCACGCAGCGGCGTGTAACGAAAGAAATCATGGGTGCTACCATTCGCTGGACCAGGTTGACTTCAGAGGCAATTACCAATTATGGTATTAGGTTTTCTGGCCCACCTTGTCAAAATATCAAAGGACACGCCCGTGTAAGTACCGAAGGTTGATTAACTCGAATAAATCAAGAGTCCCGTAGGCTTCAAATCACATCTCTACGGTTCCCCGAGACCATTATCTTAATGAAAAGTGGCTTAAGCTTCCAAAGCTGGTCAAATAGTACGGCTCCAAGCCTGTAATAACTAAATAAAAAACCGTCTGTTGTCACCATCCCAAAGTGAGGGGGGAAAAGATCAAAGGCACCTGAGAGAGAGAGAGGCGGAGGAAAAACAAAACAAAAAGGAACATGACGTCTTTGTCTGTTGGCATCGTGTCAAGACCCAGGGCCAGCTACCGACCGGTGCCTGTAATTATCTGCTGAGAGACAAGCTGGACTTGTAGTGGATGAGGAGTTACCAGACGTGGGGCCCAATTCAGCAGCACGTAGACGTCTGGGATAGCAGAGTGTGAAGCGTCTCTTGTAGATACAATGTAGACTGAGGGGAGAATCTATATCACGTTCTTGTTCATTAGATAGAATAACTTGCAATATATAGTTTTAAGTAGATGATTTGCATTTAGGTACGCTCTAAAATATCAAAAGAAGGAATCGAATTCACTTTTTTGCCTGTTACGTTTTTTAGAACGAAAAACTATTATTTAAAAAGATGTAACACATCTAGCGGAAATAAAACTTAGATCTAGTATCATTTGACAAGTTAGCTTAAACGATTTTTCACATCAGTCTCAAAACATTGCAATATGACTAACATTCCTATAATGATACTATTACCATTCTCAGGCACTATCTAGTTTGAGAGGGATAATAAAGCATTTTTACTTAATTGAAGGCTAGCTACGGCTGGTACAGTACTACAGTTCAAAGCTTAGTGAGTTTTATTAAAGCAAGTAAAGCCCATTGTCTGCAGCCGTTATTAGTTTTGTCCTTTATTGCATACAAAGCACAATCTTGTTGAGAAAGAAAATTACAGCACCCATGTAAAGAAATAATCTTTTGTAAGAATAAAGGCTGTAGATTGGTTTTGCCTTGGATTGCAACAAGAGTAAAGATAATTCTAATGATAATTTGCGAAACAACAAAAAATCTGCTAAAACACGTTTTTTTTGCGATCTACAACAGGACACAGTAAGAAGTTTTTGGTAGAGCACACGCTTTGCGTTTGGTTAATTTTAGATTGTAAACGGTGTGAAAACACGACACTTTCAAAAAACACATTGTGTAATTAATCGATATTGCATGACACAATATTTTTTTAGTGTACAGTTATCGATATCATACTAAATGACTAAAAATGATATGTGCTCTATCGATTACGAACACACAAAGAGGTACAGCATAAAACTGCACCTGTATATCACTTTTAAGATCATACGCACTGGAAACCGATACCTTTAATCATGTTGTCTTACTCATCACGTCAGACGTAATTTCCCTCAGTCTGACAGGTATCTATAATTGCTTAAGTTCAACGACCTTTGCACAAGTTTCAATAAACTGTAGCTATTGAGACAAATTTGATTTTTGAAATATATACAAAAAGCAGTTGAACGGATTCTATCAACGTTGCAAACTATTGCATACGACTGCAAATTTCCCCCTAAAATAAAGATCACAGGGACTTTTCTCCCTTGAAGCGATGACCCCATCAATGACATTATTAAATTATTAATGTCAAGATGCTTTTCAATAAAAGCAATTAGGAGATTCAGAGCTCCCATGTATTACGAGTCGCAACCAGCTAGATACGGATTCGGGACTTCCTCAACGACTGACTCATTAAGTATTCGTATTGGTGTGGAAAATCAAAGCCTAGGACTTTAACTTTTACTTACTTAATTACGATAAATAATATTAAACTCTTTCAACATTTCAGTTTTAAGAAACAAATTAATATCGTTATCTTTTCATTAAAAACTGTCAGTGTGGCCAGTAATGTTTAAGTGATGGCCACTTTAGAATGATCTTCGCAAATAGTGACACCTTGTTGTTGGTTGGCATGCTTGCGTGCCTCAATGAGCTCTAGAGCTATGCTGGCTGGAGACTCTTCTCCTGGTAGGGTCACCCATGCCAGAAAGGTGGAAGGATAGAGGCCAGACCAAGAGCACTCACTGGCCCTCAAGGCTGGGAGTTGAGCAGGGGATCAACAACCCAGCCTCGTAAAAAACAACAACACTCTTAAAGAAACCGCAACGATTGTCCATAAAACCAGCATGGTTGTAGAGCCTATGGCGTACACTGGTGACAGCTCTAGAGAAGCCGGTGTGCAGACAACTTTTCTGAAGACCAAGACCAAGACCAGGATAGGGAGCTGGAACATCAGAACCCTTTGTGAAACGGGAAAAACCGCAACAATTTGTCGAGAATTCAACAGGTACAACTTCGAAATATTGAGCCTCTATGAGACAAGATGGAGAGGGACGGGAAGAAGGAGACTTGTCGATGGAAAGGAAACGAAGATGGTCTGGCACACACACACACATGGAGTTGCATTGCTTATGACACTAGAGGCAAGGCGGGCACTACTGTCCTGGAAAGCTGTATCACCAAGGATTCTCAATGCAATATTTAACTCAAAAGAAGGAAGAGATACTATCATCCAGTGCTATGCTCCCACAAACATAGCAGAGACCGAAGAGAAAGTAAACTTTTATGAGCACGTCCAGGCGGTAATTGACCGGATTATGAAGCAGTCTACAAAAGGCGAAAGGGCAGGCATCCAATGAACCTTCATGAGGCAGGAGGAGGATTTAGACTTCGCAGACGACACCAGCCTTCTCTCCCAAAAGCAACAAGACTCGCAAGAGAGAAGCTAAATCGTGTGGCAGCAGAAGCTGGAAAGACAGGACACCAGATAAACGTTGGAACAACTGAGGCCATACGATTCAATAACAGACAGACAGATCCACCTCGGCTGCATCAGGGAAACATCACAGATGTTGACAAGTTTGTCTATGTTGGTAGTGTTGTAAGTAAAGACCCTGAATCTGGAGGTCTACAGCCCTGTCGGTCCCAAACAAGATCTGAATCTTCAATACCAACGTCAGGTCGGTCTTACTCCATGGCTAAAAAATGTGGCTCTATGTTCCATTAGGAATCAATAGGCTTAAACTAAACTCAACTATTTTAGAATTATGCAAAATGGCCATTTCCAGGTTTTGAAACAATCTGTTTAACAAACCTCAATGTCATAAATCTTAAGTTACGATTAGTGTACTAACCACCCTCACCTCAATGTAAAGAGGCGGACGATAAGGGGCGTGTTTTTAATACAACAACAGTAATTATTATATTGCAAGTTGTTGAGAATGGTGTTTTAGTGGTCACATATTGTAAACCATGCTAGAGGTAAAAAGACATACTGTTTATTACCTTTTCTGTGCTATAAGCTTCAGTAATGGAAAAACGATAAGACAGTGAGGTAAATGCACTGAAAGGCATCACATTTGCAAATGAATCTTCAGCATGTAACATTACGCCCCTCGCAGCCTCTCCTTTACTTGGGAGACACATTGTAAACATATTATTCGAAAATTGCCCTCTTCGCCTCAAACCATTCCATTTTAAAATCTACGTCATTCGTCTAGACACGGTAAAAATACAAGCGAAAAGCAGCAAGAGAATAAAAGTAAGATAGAAGGAAAAGGGGAGAAAATGCTAACAACAAATCTCGTGTATCTTCAAGCAGTTAAGTCTTAGAGCACGGCGTTGATTTAGCTGTTTACCTGGAACAGTGAAAACTAGGATATTGCATAAGTTTTTTGTGTTTTAGTTTTGGCTAATTAAGTCTAAAAAAAGGTGCTAGCCCCAGTGGCAAACTGTTTTCATCTTTTCTTGGACTTACTCCATGCGTTCCCGCTTTAAAGGGAGGAGGGATAAATAAGACGTCGTTATGCAGAAAGGTGGTAGTGTAGAGTAAGGTCACCCTCAGGTTTTATGTGCTAAGGATATAAAAATTAATAGTAGTAGTGACAATGTCCGCCACGAAAATTTCCTTTTTTTATTAGGCATTTATGTGCACCAGGTAAGCAGCTCGCCTGCGCCATACTTTTGCATTTAGGTGTCTTTAGCCAATGAAAGGTCCATTATATGAGAGACTTCAGGTGTCACTTGTGCTATACATTAAACCACTGCGATGCAGTCTGCATAAAAAAAAAGAACTCAAAACCTCCCAGTAAAATCCATCTGAGATCAACGGCTGAAAGAGACGACCTGCAAGCCGGGATGGGATGGCTCACTGAGACTCTGGCGGAATGTAGACTTCAGTTTATAGTTCAAAATTATTCAACAAGAAAAAAAACTTAATCACAGAGTTGGGTTCTCCTTAGTCTTCAGGTGAAAAAAATATACATTTGTATTTATAATTCCTAAATTACGTTTGCAGAATATACCAAGACAGAATTAATGAAATTTCAAGGTATACGATGATTGTTGTGAATGCCATCTAAAGCAATAGGAAAATAGGTTGTTAAGTTTAAAATGAATGTTCAGGAGAATAATCAACTAAACCCTTGGAAGGCGCCTGCAGGTCGATGTGCTAAAAAAAAAAGAGAGAGAGAGAGAGAGAGAGAGAGAGAGAGAGAGAGAGAGAGAGAGAGATTTCGTAGTGCTCTCTCTCCCTCTATGTTTCGCACATGTGGTAAGACCTATCTGCTGGTTTTCTTGATAACTTCATCAAAAGAAAAATGTAGTTATCCGAATGAGACTAAATAAGGAAAGAAAAGTCATATTTCAGAAATCAAATACATGTAGGTGGGTTTTTTTTAATGAAATGGAATAAACATATTGAGACTGCGTTTGACCAAAACGAGACTACTAAGATCCACAATATGCAGGTTACAGTAATGTGTCTCATGCGAGTAAATGGGGTAGAAATACAGAATTATAGGAAAGTGTTTCACAAAAACTATTTCAACAAGGCATTTCTTAGAAAGATGCTAAGCCATTTTTTTCAAACGAGCTTCTTTTAGAAAATCGAGCCCATTTGGCACATTACAGTGATAAAAGTGTGTGCAGAAGATAAACACATTAAACATCACTCTTGAACATTTTTGAATTCTATGATCCCATAACTTGAGAACCAAACAGCAACTCAGGATCGAGACACTATTTTGCAAAAAAGTGTTGTATAACTACTTTCTCTAGAACGTTTTTACAAGAATTTGTTGAAATTTGCAATTTAATAATGTGAGCGAGTGAATCAGAAGTTCTGGTACTCCTTCTCTATCTGTGTATGTGAAAATGTAAAATTGTCAGATTTTAGTTTTAGGACTCATCTGCTGACTTTGCACGTCAAGGTATAACAAACCAAACCAACAGAACAATCGTAATGAAGTAATAAACAATTGAGACGATTCGTCTCGTGACTGGAGGCTTTGGAAAATGGGGTAGCATTGTATTTTAAGAATAATTTATTTCCTTCAAAAGGACAAGTAGATATTATGGAATCTGGGTCACATACATTTTTTTTGCTTTATGGAAAAACTCATATCAATGATTTGCGCTCAGGTTTACGTTTTAGTTGAAAGAAAAATAACGCAAAACTAGCCTTGTTCTCTTTATTTCCTCTGTAGTGATAAAACATTATTTTGGTAAAGTAAGCTAAGAATTGTAAAAAGAGTGAAATAAGTTTCCACACTGTCGTTTCTTCTATTTAAATTTTGCAGTAAAATGAAATAGACTAATTGTATAAATATTCAATTAACGATATTCCCAAGTTATAATTTGCTAATGTGGTGGCACTTAATGAATGGATGGAAAATGCAAAAAAAATATCACTATGATTTGGACAGTTTGTGACCATTGGTATGGCATTAAGAATTTTTATTACACAAATCACGCGCTATAAATATTATTGCATAAAGCAGAGAGGCTTGCTAGTTTAAAAGACGTCACTTTGAGCAAAAACACGATACTGGTGAAGTGAACATAATTCTCAACAATGAACACTGATGAAGAGTAAAAAAAAAAAGCTTTACATGTTTTTGCGAATTCTTCATCTCGATCAGAAGATGTGATCTAAGAACTCTAAGACTATGTAAATTGTAAAAAAAACTAATCAATAATACGCATGTGCGGACAAACGCAAATAGAGCGTATGATATTGCTGACACGAAAAAAAGTGTCTGCTCCATCCATGACTTCTTTTTGTGATGAAACGAAATAATTAATAAAAAACATACATTTCTGTAAAAAAAAAATCAATTAATACAATAATTAAAAAAAAAAACTTGGTGTTCAAGTTTTATACTCGTTTCTAACTAGCGTTTAATGAAACGGTCTATTATTACAATTTTATGGTAGCGTTTTTTTAAAAGTTAGAAACGAGTATAAAACTTGAACACCAAGTTTTTTTTTTTAATTATTGATATTAATTGATTTTTTTTTTACAGAAATGTATGTTTTTTATTAATTATTTCGTTTCATCACAAAAAGAAGTCATGGATTTGGATGCAGACACTTTTTTTCGTGTCAAGCAATATCATAGTCATTGGTTTCCACATGCATTAGTTTTTTTTACAATTTACATAGTCTTAGAGTTCTTAGATCACACTTCTGATCGAGATGAACAGAATTTTTACTCTACACAGTTTCATTGTTTAGAATTATGTTCACTTCATCAGTATCGTGTTTTGCTCAAAAAGTGACGTCTTTTAAAACTAGCAAGCCTCTCTGCTTTATGCAATAATATTTATACCGCATAATTTGTGTAATAAGAATTCCTTCATCATTATCCTCATTACGGAAAAATGCATTGATGGCTTTTTTGTGGGGGAAACAATAACAATTTGCCTAGATTTTTAACATTATTTTTGTTGAATTTTTAATGCCATGCCAATGGTCACAAACTGTCCAATTCATAGTGATGTATTTTCTGCATTTTCCACCCATTCATTAAGTGCCACCACATTAAAAAAAAATGCACTCCGGGCACCAGAAGTTGAGAAAATCGGAAAATACTGTAAACATCTATAAGCTTCAGATCAAGGCAGGTATCGAAATGCTTTGAACACTAATTGTTTTATGTGCTAGAAGTATCTTCGAAAAACATTAATGATAAGTAGTCTTCTGTCTGGACTTCCTCAGGTTTAATCCAACACACTAAACCGACAGCTAGGATCATAAATTATACAGTGTCAACCTAAAACGTTTTCAACAGAAAAAAGTTTAAACTTATCATTTCTGCCAATGTTTCCTTTTGCTTTCTCCCCGACAGCTTAAAAAATGTAAATAAAAAAATCTATTTTTAAAATGACGCTGCTGTTTTATTCATCGGAAACAACATGTGGGCTATTTGTTATGACTTAATTGTCCAACTCCATTACTAAGTTTTGAGAAATATTTCATTTTGTATTACATTTTGTGGCCTAGTAAAACTACCTGAAAAACGTTATTTCATACTTTCCCCTTTTGCCCAGAAACAACACAAATACACTCAATAGCGTAAATAATAATTCAACCTTAGAAAAAAAGGGACAAAAAGGATTTCAAAATGATCAGCGCATTATATCATTGAAAGTAATGGAAGTGAAATTGCCTCCAAAAACACAATTTGAAATGAGAGGGAATAAACTACCTTTAAAAAGGCTAATAGCAGGAAGTTTACGGCTTTGGGTATGACAAAGTTCACTCAGAATGACACAAACAAGACTTTTTGCGATTCAACTTTGGTAACCACGGGAAGAATTGTAATCCCTCTGAGTTCTTTTCTTTGGATTAAACACTGCAGGAAATAATAAACATCAGTATTCTTATTGTGACCTATTTTACAAGAGGATTAGTTTGAAAGCTTATAATTTTCTGGCATTGATCAAGATGGTCTCCACCAAATAAGACACTTTGTGTTTTCTTCGTCGCAACTAGGAAATTTGAATATGATACTCTTGACCTACCTCCCTGAACAGCCTTACATAGCCCGGTTATCGTATATCGTTGTTTTATAATAATAAAAAAAACAACAACAATAATCAACAAGAACAACAAGAACAA